>JAODJX010000136.1:7326430-7369669 GCA_026776945.1 Isichthys henryi | reverse complement strand
GTTTAGTTCTCCCCAAGCGAGCTTGATGGGCCGAATGGCCTCCTCTCGTTTGTATAGTTCTTATGTTCTTATGAAAGTGAGCAAAGCCCTTGTGTGGTTTTACAACAGCAGGTAGGACCTGTTAGCAGTGGTGGTGTTTACCAACCCTCAGACTGTTTGGAAGCCCCCTGTTGGACCAAAATAGTCACTTCACTGGGGGGGGTAGGGGGTCCTGCAATGACCTTTTGAGTGGTGCCCCTGAAAAACAAACCCCCCCACTGTTAGTAGGACCCGCATTGTACTCTAATGATTACTATATCAGCAGTAACAGGTCAGTGTCTCATGTAAGATGAGACGAACTTCACTAATCTGGCATTTATTTGCATTAATGTGCAAGTTCTTAGTCTGCTGCTGTAGTCATAAGCAAGATACTGAAGCTATGGGCTTTAGAGAGAGGGAATCCAGCTGTGAAAAAAGGGAGAAGCGTTTGTCACTTTGGATAAGAGCCTCGCAGAATGGTAATACGTCACAGTGCAGTTTACTTCCAGGCCTGTAATGCTTCAATGGTCTGTTTGAGGCTTTTATCAGGATAATGATAATCCACATGAACACAGAGGTGTGTGTGCGTGGTGGGGGGGGGGGGTTAGATTTCGTGCCTGTTTCCTGACACTGGGGGCTGTGTTTTTCTGTGTAGTGGGAGGAAGTAGAGAGGAGGACTCAGCAGGAGGATGAGGCCCGGGCTGTGAGTGCGGCGGAGGCTCGGAGAGGGACGCTGGGAATGCAGACCCAGAGGGAGGGACAGTGTGGGGGTCAGGGCCGGTCACGCGGTGAGTTTGGAGCCGAGACCTTGAGAGGCAGCGGGACTGCTTAAGCACCCAGGGCTGGGAGACGCTGATGACGTGTGTGTCTGTCTGTCTGTCTGTGTGTGTGTGTGTGTGTGTGTGTGTGTGTGTGTGTGTGCACGCTCCTTTCAGATGCATGCTGGTCTCCCTGCTCACCCAGACCACAAGAAGCAGCCTCCCAGCGACAGGCGCCCGATGCCATCCGCCTCAGTGACTGGTCCTCCACAGACGAGTCTGTGCCCTGTGAGTCTCTGTTTACAGACAGCAATTACACACCCCTCAGTTTAGCACATATGGCAACATATAAGCATTGGAACAACATATTTTGAAGTAAGAGTATAAATGGGGGCAGCATGTGGCTCAGTGGACAAAGCCTCTGTGCCTGTGATCAGAAGGTCGCTGGTTCGAACCTCGCCCTGCCTCGCCCTGCCTTCAGCACGCTCGCAAGGCCCTTAAGCCCCTGGGTGCCACAACAGGTGGCTGCCCTTCCTAGCCAGCTTGCTCTACACCTAGAGAGAGCAAACTGGGGGAGGCGTAAAGAAAATTGTACTTATTATTATTATTATTATTACTACTAAATATAATGCTGGGAAACGCTGTACCAGTCTGACATTTTAAGCTAAATATGTATGGCAAATGACCTTTAATCCCACTTAAGAGGTGTATCACACCTCTGTTGCTAAGAAAAGCTTTGGATCCCAGAGGGCTGAGCTATCCTGTGTTGCCAGTCACAACACTGGCTGGACCAAGGTACCCTGTACCTGTCAGTGCTCCAGGTTCCTACAAACTATGGGATTAAAGCCTCACTTTCTGTTTAGTAACATCGTAGCACAGCTGACCTGGCGCCACCGGCTCCGTTTTGCCCAGTCTCTCTCGACAGGTGTCGGGCCGAGCTGGATTGCAGGGAGCGGGAGCTTATGCGGGACGTGCAAGAGCTGCGCCGAAAGCTGGCTGCCCGCGCCAGAGCAGATGCAGGAACCCCATCCCTGTGAAGGCAACCCAGAGCTCTCAGACCACTGGGAGCCCTGTTCCTGTGAAGGCGGCCAGAGATCACAGACCACCGGGAACCCTGTCTCTGTAAAGGCAGCCTAGAGCTCACAGATCGCCAGGAGCCACGTCCCTGTGAAGACGGCCCAGAGATCACAGATCACCAGTCATTTTAAAGCATCAGCCGTGTGACATTGACTTTTATCCACAGGTCCTGGTATTATCTTGTGATCACACTCGTGTACTTATAAATAGATTTTGACCCTGAGTAATTCATTGATTAACCATTCCTTTAATGACCCACCCGTCTTCAAAGACGTTTACCCAGACGTAAGACTGATTTTAAGGGTCTATGTGCTGGATACTTAAAAAGCACCCGGAAGCTGCCATTCCTCGAACTTGCATTAACACTTCTCTGTGATATGAAGGAACAGACCTGTATCTTGTGTTGAATTGTACAGAAAAAGTTGTATGCACTATTTTTATATATGTATTTGTATAATGGCAATTTTCTGCCCGGTAGTCAAATAAACACTTTGCCTCAGTTTTGAATCGTTCAGCGTTCACTGGTGAATTATTTTCACAAATCTTGTTACCCAACAGGGTTTTACATGACAGCGATTACATGTGAACCTTAAACTGAGAGTCAGTTAATGCACCCGTCATAGGTGTCATACAGGGGAAAATAAAGCTATTAAAATCTTCTCATGTAGCTGCTGACTGCTAATTTGATCTGACAGCCATGTGATCATACCTTTCAATCTTCTGCTGTACAATGTGACCCTGCCCTGAGATGGGTGGCTCAGCGGGGAGATGAGCTGTGCTTTCCCACGCCTTGCCTGACAGCGTCCCAGAGCACCAGCTGGTTCACTCCGCCGACCGGACAGGGACCCGGCCCTCGTACCTCCCCGACATGGAGCCACAGAGCGGCCGCTTCTCGGGGTGCCACCGGGTGGGCAAGGTGAGGCGACGGGTGCAGCAGATGCGTTACAGATCATTCCTGGTGTCAGAGATAGACTTGAGCCACAACGAGAGCGCCCGCCTGGCCACTGACGCCCTACTGGACCGCAGCCTGGCCGCCTATTGCGATGTCCTGGTGCAAGAGAAGGAAGTGGACTTTCTGTCCCAGCAGGAGAAGGACTACATCCTAAAGAACACCCACGGTCCCAGAGGGGATGAGGAATGGGACCCGGAGCGGACAGACGCTTCCTCGAGGTCTTCTGAGATGTACAGCCCAGATGTCGTGGACACCAAGCCATCCGACTTTGATCGCCGCTTTCCCGTTACTCAGGGTACCTTCCAGCTGCTGGAGCAGCCAACAGTGGAGGTGTTTCTTGGGTCCAACAGAACAAGCAACATACGAGACCTTCTGCGTGAGTCCATCAACAAAGCTACCACTGTAAGTCCCCCTCCCTCTAGGGTGAGAGCTTCAATGACTGATGTAACTATGCAAAAAGTTCTGAGTTTATGGTGTGAGCTCACAGCCATAAAACTTTTTTTTTTTTTATGTACCCGTTTATACCTGTACGTGTTTACCAACGGCTGGCTGAATGCTTTCACCTCACGCCATTGAGACGGGGGTGCGGGGAGCTGGGTACAGGGACACTGACACCCGTGTGGCTGCAGGTGCTGGCAGTGGTCGTCGACGCTTTCAGCGACGTGGAGATATTCTGTGACATCTTGGAGGCCACGGGAAAACGCGGCGTGTTCACCTACCTCCTGCTGGATCGCGAGAACATCCATCTCTTCGTGGAGATGTGCCAGAAGTTGCAGATCGCTGCTTCCCAGCTGAAAGTGAGTACAGCGGAACGGCAGTGCGAGTTTGACACTCACGCGTATATTAAAGTACACGTTACATTAATTACTTAAAAGAAAATTATTTGAAAGGATGCAGATGTAAAACCAAATTCGGTAAGGATTTTTTCCTATTTTTCCACCTATTGCCTTGTTTTACCTTTCTCTACAGTTGGAATTTATAGTTAATGATTTTTGGTGGTAAACAATTTAAGGCAATTATAATGGGGAAGGTCCTATAGAAGTACTAAAGCTCATTAATAAGGATTAACACACAAAAGGTGTGACATTATTTCACAATGAAACATGTTCTTATGAGTCTCGGTGAGGCAGCCAGCTATTTCCCTGCAGCGGATGTCGATCCGCAGCGTGGGGGGGGGGCACGTACTGCGCCAAGTCCGGCAGGAAGTTCAGCGGCCTGATCAAGGAGAAGTTTGTCATCATCGACCGCACCCAGGTTCTCGCAGGGTCCTTCAGGTGAGGTGGAACTCGTTTTAGCCATACCCCAACCCCAGCCCGTGTGGAGCTGAACAGAAATCTTAAGTCCAAAAACGGCCCATGTCGTTTCCCCACTGTCCTTTACAAAGTCGCACAGAAACGCAGTCCTTGGTTCATATGAGTGGCTGTGCACCTGACCACACCTCCTCCCTGTCCTGTCCCACAGCTTCACCTGGCTGTCCTGGAAGATCCATAGGGGCGTCAATGTCCTTGTTAAGGGCAGCAGTGTTGAGCCCTTTGACCTGGAGTTCCGCCAACTGTATTCCTCCTCTGAGCCCATTCCTGGCATTCCCGGGCAACCAGACCCGACCCACAGGCCTCTGCCCCCAATCCAGGCGATGGCCACACCCTTTCCCCACACCCAGGAGCCGGGAGCCCAGCCAAGCTTTTGGGCACCTTTTGCATCACCACCTGCCCCCATATCTTGGCGGCCCATCATCCACTGACCGTTATTCTGCAGCAACTACGCCACAAGGGACATAAGCTGGTGAACCATTCAGCACGGCCCGGTCCTGCCTGTAACTAGGCCTAACAGGCTAGCTACGTTTCTCCACCCTCACGATGAGAAATCTCCTCAGTAACTGGTGAGAAAACTGGCACCAATTCAACAGAAACGGTTTATTTGTGCATGGCCAGTCAGCCACCCAGTACGGGTCAGTATGCAGCTAACTGCTAATGACGCTTTATTCAGGAAAGCCTGTATTTACGCAGCATTCGGCATTTAAGCAGCCAAGGCTGTGTGAGAGACTTGTGGGAGCCCAAAGTTCAGCTAGCTCCCGCTAGGAATCTGTGATCTTAATAGGAACAACCTGCTTATGTCAGACTCACCTACTACAGTGGCTATGGATAAATCAATGAAAAGAACTCACTGAATAGATTCTTTGTCGTAAACATATAAATGTAATGCCACTGATATTGAATACAGCAAAAATGAGCACATTTGAGAAAATATTTTATGAGCTGTGAAAAAAACCCATTTTGAAGGAAGTGGGGGTGTTACTTTAATACTAACTATTTTTGCATATTGCTGAGCAGAAATGAGAGGGGAAGGGGTCTCCAGCGTTGTTTGACCTCCCCTCTCTTTTCTACTAACGTTAAAAATATTCTTTTAAGCAAACTGGAAGTCCTCTTTGTATTTTAAATGTTGTTGTTTAATACATATTTAATACATGCTACTAAGCATTTTGAGTGCATGGTAAATTTGCATTAAAAATCACTTAAGACTATAATCCATTCAGAGACCTGGAGCATGTTAAGAACTAGAGCAGAACAGCAAGCCCTTCCTTGCCTGAATCGGAAAACTTCAGGCTGAGTCCGTGTCATTACAGCCCCGCTTGTGTGGAATGTTCCAATATACAGTACATTTAATACAGAAATACAGATTTCATCAATAGCTGGATTCAAAAGCTTAAGATAAAAGTAGTGATGGCCAAATGAAGCTTCATGAATCACTTGCTGTATCTTGTGGCCCCACTAGATAGTGCTCTCTTCAAAAAAAGGAATCAATTCGTGGCCTAATGCAAACCAAGTGCGCCATCTAGTGGGATGAAAACATACAGCAAATGGTTCACAAAGCTTTTTTGACCATCACTGGGTAAAAGTCATGCACTCCTCAGAAACAACAGTCCATCCATGCCCCATTGGCTGCAGGACTGCGAGACACCTGGAACCACAGCCAGGCCACAGGTCAAGGAGAACAGTGCCTCCCCGTGGTCGAGTCCTGATACCACACGTCCTGTTCAGGTGAGTCGCCTTTTAAGCTTGTCATACCACCGCTCATCAAAGTCCACATTGCACGGAGCATCCAGGCTCTCGCCATCCTGGCTGTCCTCCTTCATCTTCTCCGGCACGAGGTCTTCGGCCATCACCTAGAGGCAAAGGAGGAGGAAAGCGGGTTGGTCAATATCAGAGCCTCCCTGGGAAATGGGTGTGGTGGCAGGAATGAGATGCTGAAGATGTTTCTTAAAATAAAAACATTTAGCAGTGGGCTCCATTAACATTCCTATTGTAAGAACATTTGATTGCATCTCCAAAAAGATCATTAGAACGATGACTTCATTCCTGTTCCATCGATTCAGCACATTTTTGGTCGGCGACTACTTGAAGTTGGCACAAGCCGCCCCCCCACCCTTATCTGCAAACACACGTTGGTATTGAAAGGCCCAAACCGACTTCGCACCCCTGAAATCAGCTGGAGGGTCTTCGCATCAGGCCCCAAGCATCGCAGGGCCTCCTCCACCTCCTCCAGTGCTCTTTCATTGCACTGGAGAACAAACGAGGATTGTTGGATCGTCAGCAAATGGATTAGAAGTCTACGGAGGTAGAAAAAGACATAGTCAGTTACACATGCAGGAGGAAGGTCAAATCAGTCGAGTTAAGTTAATAAAGCATGCAGTAGCATGGAAAAAAAACACTGTCCCAGAATCACGGTGTATCATACAAACAGCATAGGGAGTGGGTTTCACCTAGTGCAAACACTTAGTACAGCAGCATAAACGGATGTAATATGAGACTAATACGCAGGAAGGTAAATTAAAATGGCTGACCATGAAGAGATCAGGTACATAATGAGAATAATCCTATTACTGATGATCCGTTTCAGTCACCTGGTTCGGACGAAACACATGCAAGCCTTTAGCCGGATGTCCGCCCCTTGTCCGGTCGACTGCCCCCCTTTGCTCATCTCTGCCGTCTTCTCTGCCCTGTGGTGTCCATCAACTCGGCACCCATTGTCCCTGGGGGACGGGCTGAGGGCCCAGTAGCACCTCGCCAGCCTCTGCCAGTACCAGGGGTTATAAGGATGTAGGGAGACGAGCTGCTGAAGGACTGAGATCTCTTCACCGACGTCTCGGAAGAGCTGGTGGACCGTTAGCTGAAGGTTTAAAGCGCACGTAAGGTGGCCTGTGTTTGTCGCTTCCTTCCTCTGTCCATGAAAAAGACAATGAAGCTGTGATTCTGACATATTCCACACACTGCATGTTCGTGCTTCCAATGCAATATACTAAGTAAATTTTAATATATTAGTCACCTCAGCCACAATAGCAAATATGTATCATAAATCCCAGCCAGGACCAAGGATTGTGTAATCTTCCTTAATAGTTAAATACACTGTATATATATATATATATCAACACATTATCACACAGTAAAGAAACTGCAATCATGTGGCGTATTTCCACTGGCATACAGGAACCGTGCCGTTCTGCGAAGAGTAAGACTAGTTTAACCGAGGTTCCAGCTTGCAGTGTAGTGATACGGGTAAACGGTTATGAGCAGTTTTAAAGTTATTAATCAAGATTTCAGCAGTATTATGGTAATAAGGCATACCACGGTATTTTGAAATCCTTATAGCAAAATTAGCCAGGAGCCCCTGTTCCTCCACTCAGTGAATTTTATTGCCAATATGTCAAATTGCCAAAACAGTGTTGTTTTATAAAATACCGTATATCTCAGTATGTCTGGGCGATAGGAAAAATTAGACATACGGGTACCTCCTCATACAGCTACTCACCATAGCTACTACTACAACAATGACAACTATTCTTCCTCTTACTCTTTCGCCGTCGACCGCTGATCTGTGAAAGTTGGTGCTGCTACCTACTGGAAATACCTAATCAATTATCCTGCATATGCGTGGTTTCTGCTAGACATAAAAATCCAGTTCACAGTACTGCTCAGTTCTTGGTGACAGTGGAAAAGCCCCAATAGATTCTGTATAAACTCATTTCTTATATCACATCATGTTTACCACCGTATATATGCAAGTATTTCTATCACACATCTATAAATCTTATAAATCTAGCATGGTTGCATTATTTTGCACTTTTAAGTTAGATGCCAAACTGCATTTCATTGCCACAGTACTTGCACTTTTTGTGCAAGGACAATTAAGGTAAATCTAAATTCAATTCATAATTATACAAATTATTTTACATAATCAAGATGGTCTAGTTTTTGGGTGGAGCAGGGAAAACACATGACTGTAAAGGCTGGAGGGGCTCACCAGCAGGTCAGCAATCTCCAGGGGCTCCTCGCGTCTGCCAAGATGGCAGTGGCACCTGGCCTGGCCTTCCAGCACATCCCGTCTGATGGCGACGTTTCCCTTGGGTATAAGGGACAGGCACGTGGAGTAGTCCTCCAGAGCTTTCTGAATGAACGTACAGTGAATAATTTGAGCATATTTCCTGTCACCCAGTTCCATGATTTGTGTCTCAGTTACACATGGCCGATGGCATATCTTAGACGAAGGTAAATGAGTGTTTTAGTATGTGAAATGTTATTACCTTATAATCGTTTTGACTATACGCCAGATCTGCACGGAATTTGAAAACTTTTTGCTCCTCCAATTCATCATCTGTCGGTACATTTTCACAGAACCACTGCATCAGAAAAGGTTTTGAATAGAATGCAATCACTAGAAAGGGGTACGATCTTTCATCTTCTCAAAATAACAGAATATGACGTGCACATCGTACAGATACCAATTTTCCAATACACTGGCCACTTATCTGATTTTTAATTCAAGCTCATGATAGTATCATGCGACGTTTCAAACCACTGGGCATGTAGTTACATTATCACATGTAATGTAAAACACGTTACGTACCAATACAAACAGACGTTCGCCTGATTAGCTTGTACCAGTAACGCGTACCTCGTCCTGTTATTTGAAGTAGGAAGAAACCTACCTTAGGTTCACATTTTTTTGCGTTGTAGGAAGAAAGAGCGATAGGGACCCTATTTCTGCATTCTTCAAACACAGAGTCGTCAAACGTACTGCCAAATATCTCCATTTAAAAACAATGCAGCAAGTAAAATAGTTCAGCCCAACCCGTGGCCCTGTCTGTGTAACGCGGTAAAAGGACCCCGGGGAAACGAGACGCGGAACTGCGGTTCCGATCCACCGTGTCTGGCAATTACGGTGCACAGAAAACACAGAAAAAAATCTAAATAAAGGAATAAATGTTATTTTTTGTACATATAATTAGGAATACTCAACTCACTTAAAGCAAATATATATGCTACAACTATTAATTGCAGTTAGTTAAGATTTACTTAGCTGAAACAGAGTGACAAAATATTCATATTTTATACAGCAATGCAGAATATACTTGGCTGAGTGATAAATTCAGTCTACAATTATCAAAATAGTGTTTGAAAATTTACCTCTTTTCATGTAGTAGAGAACACAATATTTCCATAATTCCCATCACAGGGAAAACACAAAATATTCAGAAAGACTTTGCAAAAGTAAATAAATTCCCATGATTCTTAAGCCCTTTATTAGTTACTTTTTCCAAACACAAGTATAAAACATGTCCTCTCTGACCCACGTGAAAACAATAGTGCCATAAAACATGGTCCATTTAATTTATTGAATGGCATGAAGCATTATCCGGGGATAAAAAATCTGCTGTCTGACAAAAACAGTACTTGGAATATCTCCATGTATTTCTGCAGGACTAAGCTTTAATAAATCCACATGTTTCTCACCAAAACCCAGCTGCACAGGTAGGTTTATGAGCCATTTATCTCCAAATGGATTTTCAGTATCAAAGTGGTATATAAAGACAGACCCAAAAGACATTATTCTTAGCAAACATCCCATCATCAATGTTAAGGTTCCGTGTAACTCTGCCAATGTCAATCTGTTTTTAAAAAAAATCTATATAACCTATAACAGTCAATATAGTCTCAAAAAACATTCATAAGTGGTCTAATATTTAAAATCTATATTCTTTAAGTGCTATGCTTGAGAAGAAAAAAAAAAAAACTTTAGAGAAAAAAGATGACAAACTATTAAAGCATTTTTTTTTTTTTGGTTAAAAGATGCGGTCTGAGAAGTCTACAACATTACAGGGGAAAGTAAGAGAAGCAATTATTACACTTTGTCTAATGGGAATGCAACAGAAACAAAGCATCAGTTACTTCAACGGGACTCCAGTGCACACTGCAAGCTTAAATCCACTGAGGCGCAGTTAACTGTGACATACTGCCAAGAAAAAAAAAAGGAAATACTGCTTTAAATCAGTAAGCCATAGCGATGTTTCCTCCCATACAATAAGCAAACAGGTGCCAAGGTCACCTACATAGTGATCATCTCAATGTACACCACTTGAGTAACATACATTAGTTCAAGGCTATATTGATAATTATCATAAATTAAAAAAGTATAAAACAATTAAAAAGCCCCCCCCCAAATACAAGAGCATAAAATGTATGTACAGAGCAAGAATTTATTTCCTCTTTCATGGTTTATGCAAGCAGGAACCACCTAGGATAACACTTTGTCTACAGTCCAGTTTTTGTAGTACCTTACCATAACTCTGGTTTCATTAATCCAAGACAAGTATCTAACAGTCACAAAAGCAGATCCGGCTGTAATAGACACAGTTTGGAACCTACTGTGCACGACCGAAATATCACACCTATTCCTTCACAAAAAACTTCATCCAAACAGCTCTTTCTAGATCTCTCCATGACAAACGATTTAGGTCACTCACAAACTAGAACTTCAGGGTTAACCTTAGATCTTATTGCTCTTTCACTATACTCTTTTTTATGACATAATAAATACTGTTCTAGAATTCTTCAAAATGTTATAAAGACTGCAGGTAAATTTACTTAAAACGCTTCTTTTGAAATACAGGAAGTTAAACTGTCTTCAGAACTTCAGAAAAGTAGCACGACCTTAATGTAAGTGAACATGCTGCCTTCCTGTCACTTGATAATTTCCTGCATATATGACCGGGATATTCAAAACAGAGGGGAAAAAATACGGTAAGCAAGACAACTCTAAAATAAGAGTGTAGAAAAAGGCCTATTGTAAAATATGGCAGTAAGCGATCAAAAATTGTATCGATAAAGGCACCGTTTCCTTAAAAATCAGGCTTGAAGTTTACTTTTAACTACATAGCATCTGCAATACTAATAAAACCACTTGCTTACTGTCCCAGTAAAGGATTTCTTAGAAATCATTTGAGGAAAATAACATATGTTGCATTCAAGCAAATTTTTACCTAATTTAATCTCCACATTAAACTCAGAGTTTAGATTGCACTAGCGAATTGTACCACCATATGCAGACCAGAATGTTGTATAGTTTACTTATTAGCACAAGGACGTGACTGGAAATTATTTGTTGAGGAATTAACTTTATGTGAAGAGTGATATGCTTTCTTAAAAAATGCAAGGTTAATAATACCTTATTTTTTTTTAAAAAACAGGCAAGAGAAGGCGACTCTTCAATGTCTAGTGACATTATTACCCAGATCACAAACACCTTAGTCATCACAGTACTTCAGTGTCTTACGTGCAAAGCAAAGTATTTGCCATTTCACAAAGTTGTTCAGATGGAAACTGACTGGGGGAACTTGAAGAGGGCAGAAATCAAACTACAGCAGCGTTACTTTGGCAAAACGGCTCCTCGCTGGAACTGGGAGATACAACTGGCACCGATTCTTTGGTGGCAGATCTCTGGTTCAACCACGCAAAGAGAAAGCAGTGCATTCCTTGTTCCATGTTGAGGACACAGACTTCCACCTTCCTTCTTCATGACAGTGCTAGGAAGACAAACAGGATACAGGGATCACATTCACATTATTCACAAGCATAAATAAGTATATGCATACATTTCCCAGCTTTTTGGAGAAACTTACACAAACATCTCATTATGTGCTTTTAATCACTGTGGTCATGAATTCTGAAGGAGATAAAATTATCCCAAAGGTTAGTACTTACTGAAGACGGGTAGCTGTGTCACTAATCCTCCGAGCCAGACAGAGTTCGCCTGACGCTCTGCGGGGGTTCCCACGCATCGCTGTCATCACTGTCATCGTCATTGTCATCGTCGTCACCATCTTCACCACGAGTAACTTCACCCTGCTCCTCAGCTGCCATCTCACTTTCCCCTTGTGACTCCTCCCCCTCCGCCAGCTCCCCATTCTCTGCCCCCCCATCGAAAGGGTCCATTCCTAGGTCCTCCCTCCGTTTGATCTCGGCAAACCAGTCCCTCACCTGCTCGTAACCCATATTTGTCTTTGCCACCAGCTCGTCCAAATCCTGCTCATTCAGGAACTTGTGCTTCAGGTAATACTCCTTCAGAATCTCCTTTCCAGTCTTGAATTTGATAGGAGGCGATGACTTCCCCAAGCCTGAGGATCTTTTTGCCCTCCTGCTCCGGGACCTACTCCAACCCCGGTTCCGATTCCGGCCCCTTCCCCGCTTCCTGTGTGCACTTCCATTCATGGACTCGACATTCCCACTTTGGTAGAAATAGTACCACTTGAGGTTACCATTCTTCCAAGCGTACCGGCTGTCCCCAAACCAGTTCACGATGTAGGTCCGGGGCAGCCCACTCTCCTCTGCCAGCTTGTCATATTCCTCGGCAGTGGGCCACTGCGTACGCACGAAAGCATTTTTTAGGACGTGAAGCTGCTCAGGTGTCTTCTTACCAATTTTATCCTTGCCCCACCGTCGGCTACTGGGCGGCGTCTGGCTTCCTGACTTAGGTGAAGGGAGGCTGGTAACAGCTTCGGTATCAGCCTGCTCCTTCTTCTGGTCTGTTGAGTCTGCCGGAGTTTTCCTCTTTTCTGTGAACCAGGCATTGATCTCCCGCCTGGTCAGCTTGGTTTCGCTCCTCAGTCTGCTCAGCTCCTCATCGGTGGGAGTGCCGCATTTCTGGTAGCTCTCCTCCAACACCAACAGCTGCTCAGGAGTCTTTTCTTTAAACTTCTGGAGGGTAAAGTCAGGAAAAGGGTTCCATGACTTGTTACGTGTCTCTTTCTCCTTGACCGGTCCTGATGTAGGAGACTCTGTGGTTTCATCACTAGAGTCGATCACAATGGTGGCATTGTTGTTGGCACTGTTGGTGTTCTCATTAAAGATGACGACGTGGTTGTTCTTAGAGTTGCGCTGATTGTAGCGTGTATCACTGAACCACTTCTTTATCTCACCCTTGGTGAGATTCGTCAGCTTCATCAGCCGGGATATCTCCGCGTCACTAGCAAAGTGGTTGTTTAGGTAGCTGGCCTTTAACTCTGCAAGCTGCTCTTTGGACTTCTTGGGCCGCATTCCAAAATGATCAGCAGTAAGTGCCGAGTTCTCCTGAGGGGTCAGGGAAGGTGGCTGGACAGTGGTGGCCCTCTTTGTTTCCACGGCAGCTGGGGTCGCCTGGATGGTAGCCGGCTTGGGCAGCTGCGTCTGGCTGGGAACACCGGCCACAGTCAACGTGATCGGCGTAGTCACAGGCAAGTTTCCAGCACTGCCAACCTGTGTCAAGACAAGACCAGGCTGCCCAACTATCTGGCAGGTCTGCAGGATGGACTGCAGGCCATTGTGTGTGGAGGACAGATGAGCTGGAATCACCGTTATGGTCTGGGGTACCGTGTGCACAGTACCATTGAACTGCTTCCTTCGGGCTTCTTCAACCTCCTCTGGGGTCCAGCTCACTCCATGCTTCAGACGCTGGGCAGAGAACCAGATCTTGATCTGTTCCTCTGCATACTTTGTCTGGGCAGCCAAAGTCATGATTTCTGAAACCGTTGGATATGGGAACTTGTTGTAAGTGTTGACCAGTAAGGGATTGGTGTCCATGGTGCTGTTGTACGTCGGAATACTGCTGACTGGTATCAAGAGCTGGGTCTGGGCATTCTGCTGGGCCTGCAGGGCAGACAGAACTTGGGCCAGGCCAGCGGGCAGAACCGTGGCAGAGCTGATGACGGTTTTCTTTGGTTCAGGCAGAACGGTATTAGGATTGGTGACAACAACACTGGACTTGACGGCCTCAACTGGCATTGGGGTTAGCACTTCTATGGGGTTGGAGACGACCCCCTCCTTAGGCTCCTGCTCTCCTTCGCTCTCCCCCCTCGCTCCATTCTCGTCGGCACCCTTGTGAGGGACGGCAATCCTCTTGGGTTCACTTTTGCTCTTCATCTTCATGATTGGGGTCTTGCTCAATGAGATGCCAGTGATGGTAGCGTCCTCGGCCTCCTCGTTCTCTGGGTGCACAGACGCCAAATCGGCAGGCACCTGCTCAGAAGCAGTGTGGCCGCTGCGCTTTGCGGTGCTCCGGGCGAAACCATCTTCTCCAAGGTGCCGCACGCTGTGCTCTGAAGACGAAGCATTTATTTCAGACATTTTCACTCCACATGAAGATGTAGCCACAGTAGGACGACGTGACCCATACCATTAACGTTACTGGGGCGAGTCCCAGCTTAAGCCAACTATTTAATCAATTAACTTAGGCTGCTTTTACATTAATGGGCCCATTGATCAGCTAAACACATAAACATAATGTGTGTGCAACTTTATGTCCAAAGACTGTGAGCGAAATCACCAGAAGATACGTTATTCTCACCTGGATCAGATTTAGCAGGGGCTGCATTGCCCTCCACAGTCACCTCCGTTACACTGTCAGGATCTTCCTTCGTGTCAGTGACCTCCATGCCTGGGTCCTGCTCTGCTGTATCCAAGGGAACGACCATGCAAGGTGTTGTGGACTTCCTTCGACTTGCCATCTTATCAAGAGCATCCAAGAGTCCTCCAAAAAAAATCTAAAAAAAATAAAATAAAACTGAAACGTCCCACAGAATCCTTGCTTGGTCTTCCTCAGAGACAGATCATTTTCACACGTCCATTGAAATCCCAACACTGAAGCTGCATCCTGCAAAACACAGAGGTCACCCTCCCCTCAACAACCACTCACGCTTATTTACCAACTGACGTAAACAACACCTATGCGCATCGAACCATGTTACTGCGATCTACCACGACGCTTTAACAATGAACACATATTACGGACCGGGAATGAATACACCTCCTCAGCAGCTGGGCTACACACTACATCATAATAAATACACGTGTCTGCTCAGGTAAGTGTATGCTGAAGACAACCTTAACTAAACACGAGAATTTGTCCAAAGAAAATGCGAACAATGGTCGATCGAGTTGTAATTATAGACTGACAACGACTAAACATGGATGTCTTGCAATAAGTATCCCTGCGAAAACTTAGAGGAATGAGTGCCGAGACGTTTTCTCAGCAGACACCTAAAACAAACACTGAGCCGATGCGGAGGTGAAAACGGGAGCAGAAATAGGCGCGTACATGGCCGTTATGATCAGATATTTAAGAGATGTGAATGCATATATTTGAAAAGTCTTGTAAACATATTGAGCTGCGTACTAACGCTGCTAGGGGATATTTGGTGTCTGTGCTGGGAGGGGAGGGAGAAGCAAAAAAAAAAAAAAGTGAGGCACTCTTTCGTTTTTCTGCGTGCTAACAGGGGATTTGGGCGAGTGGAAACAGAGATTTATTGTTCTTGAGACAATAAAAACGGCAGAGTCCGCTGAGCCAACTTACCAAAAGAAGAGCTTGTGTGCGCCGGGGCCGTCCGCGTCCACTGCCGCCTGCTGGCGCCCCGTCTTCCGCTCTCGGCCCACGGTGCCAGTCGCCTCCCCTCCGTCTTCCCAGCCTAGGTTAATCAGGCTGCAGCGCTTTCGTTAGGCGAGCTCCGGAGGGCGGCGAAGGGGGGACCGAAGCCAATATGGGGCTGCGGCCAGCAGATATACAAAAAAAAAGAAACACTTGGCCCCCCCGCCAACTACGCAGCTTTGGATATTTCAGCAAAAAATCCGCCCAGATCGGTCCAGGTTAACACGTCTCAGTTGAATAATGGATTATTAAAATATATTTCTAATTTTTATTACAGTAAACAAGAGTTGCTCTTAATTTAATGGCTGTGTTTTTAATGACCGGGCGTAACCATCGATTAAGTGCGCGCTTGCGTCATCACTAGGCGACAAACTCGTATGAGCACCTTGGGAAGACGGACATCACGGTGATGTTTGGGTGGTGTGCTGTCTTCATGCCCGGTGCATCATAGGTCTGAGAGTGAACGCTATTCATTGGCATTTTTAGATACGTTAAATCTCTCTAATATGTGGTTTAGGTCACGTATCTTAATTCATTAGAGTTTTTCAAACAGTACAAACAAGTATAGCGTCTTGCAGAGCTCCCGGGACAGTTCGACCTGATCTCGGCCATGTCTCTGTCTGGAGCCCATTTTGTCTTGATATTGGCCATTAGTCTGAAAATATTACAAAACACATCTGAATCGATAGGCATATACATTTCTTTCTCCTCACTAAGCGGAAATAAATTTTCCTGCGCTGTGCTCTTGTAGCAGATATACTTAAAATGAATAGCATCTCCCAACTGCCCCGGCGGCATAAACCTATTGGACAGCTTCAGAAGGCGCAGGGCTGCTGGGAAGAGATATTGAGCAAGCGGGTCATTTAAAAATGAACATGAAAGACTGCGGTATAGTCGTGATCGTCCGTCTGCATGTTCGTAGGTTTCTCACACTCAGTTGGATTACAACTCGACCACACTGGGTTAAAGTTTCCGTCTGCATGTACGTGCTGTCCTGCGCCTGCTTGTCCGCTTGAGTGGATACTTTTTCGTTGATCTTGTTTTGGTCTTGGGTTGGATGTGTCCTCATCTCGAAACAGTCTTGAACGCATCACTGGTATCTTGGTCTGACTTAAATCTTTACTTCGAGTACTGAATACGCTGCACCATAAGATACGAAGCTTCAGCTGGAGAGAGTGACTGAAATGTATGAAACGTGTTAAATATGCTTACTCGGGCCGTGATAAAAGCTAGGCTAATTCTTTACACATACACACCACACAGTTTGTTCCACATTAAAGTCACAGACTGGGAAGGGTGTGGCCATACCTGTGTCCATAGAATGTTTGTGTTTACAGTATGTGCAACGGGGGAGTCAACATCCAATCCCACATCAAAATAATTCAATTGCTATAACTTACAATTAAAATACAAATAAAATGAGTTTCTTATAAATAACAACAGCCCCCCCCCCCCAAGACTCCCCCGTTTTTCAGACCCTGGCTGTGGGCCTGGTTGCATAAAAAATTTCTCAGATTCTAATGAAAGGCTTTAACTAAGTGGTTCTCTTCTGAGCAAAATACCAATATGGTAAGTAAAGTGCATGGTGACTGCGTACGGCTGGCAGGCTGGGTACGATTTCCTGTGATCTGTCAACTGTGAGCAACTTTCATAGATTTTATGTTTAATAACCAGAGTACAGCAAGATTTGAAATATTATGAAGATGTTTCATCAAAGGGAATGCAACACAAAACATGGAAATGAGACTCGCTTTAAGCTAAACTGGTAAGATTTCTAAATTATACTATTTTGTACTATACTTACACTATACAAAATTTTCTTTATGACCTATACAGAAAGTATTTTTAAAATGTATTCTCACCCACGTCTGGGTCAGGACTCTGTGGATATCCTCTTTTATTTACTATGAAAGAAAGGCAAGGGAAAGAGATGCTTGCACATCTAGAGTATAATGATCCCTGTTCCAGGACATATGAAATGAAGCATGAACAAATGCAGAACTCATTATTCACTTTGTACTGTTAACTGTGCCAATAAATGACAAAATGTCCTATGCAGGTCTGGGGTTTCTCTTAGCATTTGACTGTTGAGGGCGGCACAGCAGCACAATGGGTGACAGTGTTGCCAGGGTTGACGGGATGAATCCCACCCATACTCTCTGCCTTTGTTTGTAGGGGTGGTGTGTGACTCAGTGGGTTAAGAGATTGTGCTTTTGTGAGTCACCAGTTCAAATCGCAGTTAGCAGAGTGATGTCACCTTTCGGGCCCTTTGAGTAAGACCCTTAACCCCTTAGTTGTTCCAGGAACTCCTCTGACCCTAATTTCAACTGTACATTGTCTTGGGTAAAAGAGTCTGCTAAAGAGTCTGCCCCCCCCCCCCGCTGCAGCCTCAACCAGGATAAGCAGTTGCAAGATAGATGACTCTGCTGTTAAAACACAATGCCCAAGACTTGGCATCTAGAGGGAGTTATGAGTTAGAGATCATAGACGAGTTCCAGATATGCTGGAGTGAGTGTGTAATAATACCTTTAAATGTATATTGAGCAGTAGTACAACAATTATTAATCTTAGAAGAATAAAGTCATCCAATTACTTGTGTAGGGCAGAATATGTTTCACGTAAGGAGAAAAAGCAGCTCAGTCATGCCTAATGCAGTTAACTGACACGAAAAGTGGGTGAGAGGAGCTGGGCTGAGGACTTACAGCAGACGAGTGAACACCAGCCTGTGGGAGAGCCGTCTGGCTGCTGAATATGCTATTGTTAAGCCAGAAGTACAGTTTCTCAGCTGGGAGACATTGTACTCTCTGATTTCATGCACTAATACCTGGAGCAAATCCTAGAACAACAAGGATGATACTTACAGACCAGAGCCAGGTGAGCAAACAGTGGACGGCGCTGGCTTTGGGATAATCCCGGACTTTGCAATGCTTGTTTATACACATAGCCTGTTTGAACTGGACACTGGATAATGCTGCAGGAGTCAGATATGTTTCAGCACTGGCATACATTTATGTGCAGCTGTAAAATTTTTAAATCGCCGTAAACAATTCTATTAAAGTGGCCAGTTACACAGATAATACATTTTTTTAATTTACCGTAGTCAGTTACCACCTGTGTGAGTTTTTCAAACTTGATCTTTAAACCAGTTTTCGTTCCTTTGGTTACACAGAGGAGGTCAGCTGAGACAGTCACCCACCTCCATCCTGCAACCAAGCCGCTGACAGGATGACTACCCTCTACGAACGTGAATGTGGGTTGCAGGGACGCCTAACTCATACGACAAACTGGTACGACTTTGGACAGGAACGTATCCAGTTCCCATTGCTGCTGGGAGCTGAGCATTCTTGTCCTCGGTCGTCTATGTGGCTTCGTCTCTGGTCCATCCCCATCCTCACTAACGTCCTCAGCCTAATTCTCCAGTTTGCTCCCAGCCTTTCACTTTTTAACAATATACTATATCAGAACTCGGTTCATTCTTGATATAAACTCGTGATCGATGACGTCCAAAGCTTCGTTTGGGGCACAATCACGTGACTGTTCTGGCTTTGTACTGGTAAGGAAGCATGAATCCTGGACTGGATGTTCTCATGTTGGTCGGGTGTCTGCGCTGCAAATGAAAGAAGTTTACAATGAAAATAAATCAGTGATAAATCAGGAAAAGAAAGAAGTATGTTCTGGAGTTTAGGGACTTTTAATTCTAATATCGACAAATAAGGTAAAAACTGATGAGAAAATAATAACAATATATATTGTTAAAGGCATTTCTAATGACATATATAATTATTATACTTACAGAAAAAAATGCATTGTATAGATGCAACAATATTTTGTTCAGTCTGTTGTCAGCAACTGACATATAAAAACAGCACATCATCTATGCTGAGACCTGGCTGAGGTGCACCATTAATTCTGTGACCCCAAAATACTGCGTTCTGAGGACCCACTGAGATTCTGGTACATGCAGCAGTCTGTTCATCCACACCTCTATCAGCCTGCACTGCAATTTTTTGCAGCCCTGCCTCCTCTGTCCCCTGTGTATTCGCATGTACTCTCAAAAGTAGGAGAAGCTGGAAATAAAAACAGGAATCTACTTGTGGAGAATAAATACTGTTGAGTTTTTTCTTGCAATAATACCTTCCTCTCCAAGCACAGTCATTTTTGTTGTACTTACAATGGCCCTAATAAGCTGTCCTAGTACATGTGTGTGACAGGACGTTTGAGATAGGAGTGAACAATGAATAAAATGCACAAATTATCATAAGAGCCTAATTGGATGTACAATTTATTCATTTATAGTTATAAACTCAGGCAACACATTTAGTGTTTCTAATGGCATTTATCAATAAGACAAATGCAGTGCCCACAAACTTAAGGTCTGCTCCCCTTTGACCACCAGGTGTCGCTACTGTTCACCGCGTAGTGAAGGCGTCGAGTAATTAACCCCTTTCTGACATGCTTGGAAAGGAAGCTTTCTCGCTTCAGAAAGCTTTGTTTCGGCATCACTACTGGCCGGTTAGCGGCATGGGTTCACAGCAACGCAAACTACGGTGTTTATCTCTCCGTCAAACACCCACTAAAGCACACGTGGCCTACCATTAGCAGGAATAGTTTCTTCAGTGTAGTAAAATGGCAACCATTTATAGTTTGCCACTGCCAGTGGACGACACCAAAGGGTGGCATACCCTATTCCCCAAACACACAAAAACGATGCAAATAAGTAACACCAAAAGTACTTTTTAGACCATGTTTAGATTATCTAGGTTACGCAGAAAATTACACAGAACAAGAACAGTTGATGTACTGTTATATGTAGCACCATGGTCCTGTAGGAGCGCTGTCTCATTTCACTATGTACTGTATTACTGTATATGGTTGAAAGAACAATAAAAGACACTTAACTTGATTTGAGGGGGCAGTGGGAGATTTCCAGCTGAGCAAAATAAGATGACTTTGCCAGAAGGTTGATGAATGCAGCAAAATCAGCTTTATATGAAGACAGAACCACTGAGGATGGGAGGGTACCAAACAGTGCAGTAAAACAAAGGGTTACATCACTAGTCCTAAGACTTCTGACAAGGACCCAAAGACCTCGGACCAATATTCGTTCAGGGCTGGGCAGAACCAAGATGTATGTGCTAGGGTTGTGGGGGATTAGCATTGGGATAGAATATCTAACTTTAGTCCACTGGATGGAGGTGTCTGTTGACATGATAAAAATATAGCAGAGCTTGCAAAAAGAGTAGAAATGTATTTATTTAAGAGTAATGGATATTCATGTTTGCAGAGGAAAGAAAAAAGCAAAATCAAATACTCCATTATTTAATATAATTTCTTATTATTCAAGTAAAGCAAAACAGGTTTATACTGGAGACAGAACATATGTTCAAAGATCAAAATATTCTATATGCATGTCTATAATATTGCATGGATATGCTATTTAAACAGAAGTGACATTCATAGCTGTACTGGACTGTTCGCTTCTGCTTGTCTGGGATAGCTGTGATGTGACTGTGGAAATAATAAGCTTATTATACAAGCAGGGCATCCGGTTAATGTGTTTAAACAGGTGCCTCCTGAACCTCTCCCTAACAAAGACGTAAATGATGGGATTCAAGCAGGTATGGGAGTAGGCTACAGCCTCCGTCACCTGCAGGCTCAACTGAATGGCCTTGCTGGATTCACATGCTGTGTAGATACCGAGTACTTCTAGTGCCTGAAAGAATGATGCAACGTTGTACGGGGTCCAGCAGCAGAAAAACACTACAACCAACAGAAGAACGAGGCGTATGGTCTTCCTGTTTGTTGAATTGCAACGGAGTATTTTTCTCAGGATCATCGAGTAGCAAAACACCATAATGAAAAATGGAATTAGAAGGCTGGCAACATTCATTTTAAACAGACCAAATGCTCTCAGGAATGGTTCACTGTGATAACCAACTTCACACAAACTCGTGTCACTTTGTAGATGAACGTCAATGAGCATTAACTCAGGAAATGAAACCATAAGCCCTACGATCCAGGTCACGGTGATTATGATGACTCGGTATTTGCGTGATAGGGTCTCGAGGGAATTCACGGCATGCACTACAGCCAGGTACCGGTCGATGCTCATGATCACGACGAAGAAGATGCTGCTGTTGAAGCCGATGTAGTAGGTGCCCATGACCACTTTGCACATGACATGACCGAAGACCCAGTCCACTCTCGAGTAATGGGCCAGGAAGGGCAGGGTGATGAGAAGCAGAAGATCCGCCACGGCCAGGTTCAGGAGACAGATGTCGGTGATGCTCAGCCGCTTCACGGACATCAGCATGACCCACAAGACGAGGCCATTGCTGATTACCCCGAACACGAAGAGCAGGGAATAAAAGACAGGCAGGAAAACAGCGCTGTGTCTCTCATACTTGCATGGTCCATAACCCTCATAGTCATGGTCATAGTAGTATTCGGGAATGGTATGGTCCTCAGTCGAATAGTGGTCACTGTAAAATATAATACAAATGAATTATAAAATTCAGTATAAACCAAAATATAAAATTCAAGCGAAATCTAATTAGAATTAAAACAATAAAACATAAACTTTATCAATTTCATTACATATTAACAGTAGATAAACAATGTTTTTACAAAATAACAGAAACACCTTACAATTTATTATCAAGCACTCAATAAGGAATAGGGCCACTCTTTACCTTCAGAACAGTTTCATTCCTTCTTAGAGTGCTATCATCCTTAACTATGTGTGGTGGGATACTAGACCAGTTAGACTAGACTGGTCGGTGACTCTGCTCTGTTACTTCACGTGGTTTCGCACTTTGTGGTTGAGATAATGTTGTTCCTAAACGCTTCCACTTTGCAATACCACTTACATTTGACCATGGAATATAGAGCAGGTAAGAAATTTCACGAACTGACTTATTGTAAATGTGCCATCCTATGACACACTTTCACAAATGTTTGTTAACCTGACTGCACGACCTGCAGATTTTAACCAAACTGCTCTCAAACGTTTGTGCTGCATTTGTGCTGGGTTATGCCATTGAAATTTTCATTTGTGCTGTTTTAGTTTCTTTAATATCAATGTTTGTTTATATGGTAACGTCACCAGCATGAAGTTGGCCCCCCATTTGCGTCCAATTTCGACCAAACCAATCGCAATCGCTTGTATGGCGCTTGTGCTGGTTTGTGCCATTGAAATTGTCATTTGTGCTGCTTTAGTTTCAGGGATACAAATGTTTCTTTACATGGTCATGTAACACCATCATGCAGTTATCCCCCTATTTGCATCCAATTTTGATCAAACTGGTCTCAACCGTTTGTACTACATTTATGCTGGTTTGTACCATTGAAATTTTTATTTGTGTTGTTTTCATTTCTGAGATATAAATATTTCTTTACATGGTGACGTCACCAGTGTGAAGTTAGCACCCCATTCATGTCCAATTTTGACCAAACTGGTCTTGATAGTTTGTTCCCTTTAAAAATGGTTATCAACCCGTGTCATTTGGCTCCATCTTCTGTCCAGGAACTTATCCCCATGATACATAGGACTCTTTAAGATCCTCCATTGAATCTACCCTGTGTCTTATCATATGTAGTGCTGCATATGTAGTTGCTAAGTCATTACCAGATTTCCCCAGTGTCCCACGTCTTTCTTTTGAAAACCAGTCCATTACAGCCCATTACATCCTCCCACTGACCACCTGGTGCCCCTGCCTCTCTTAGTCATCGATGGCTCCCGAGCTTGCACAGTCCATGTCATTTTGGATTCCTGGCGATGGAGTGGCCGCCTACAGTACTTGTTGACTGGGAGAGGTATGGTTCAGAAGAACAATGCTGACATCCTTTTGTCATTGTGAACTCCTCCTTGTCAATGGAATCTGACCAGCCGAACACAGACTGACCAGCACACCCTTACAAGCCCCTAACCAGAAAGAAATTTCATGGGGCACAGAGCAACCCAACTGACAGGTAATCTCTTTCTCCGTAGATTTCACCAACCAGGTGCTAAAGCTAATTTCGCTGGTGGTTCAGATTCTGACTGGGAAGAAAAAAGTTTCAGGAGGGATTAAGACGCCTTATTTTATGTGGCTACGTGCTTAAACCTTTATCACCAGTTTGTGCAAGCAGCAGCATGCAGCAGATATATTCTGCATCTCACAAAGGAGAAGCACGTGCCCAGTTCATGATCACAATCTTGCATCTAGGCATTCAGCATAGTGAAAATGAAAAAGGATTTAAGGTACCACAGTTTAAATGGACTATATATTCGTTCACTTACATGCTGCCCAGACTACCTTAAATCCGACAAGTTACCCCGATAAGCCAGTAACCCCGCCTTGTAGTACAGGCCCCAGGAAGAAATTGAACTCGTGAACTCGTGAAACACAGGACTCATCCTTTCTGAGTCCTAACAGAACATATTTTCCAGTGGATGGAAAGTAGCAGTCGTGAATAGCAACTTTAATGACAGCAAGACTGACCTCTAAAATGACTTATTTCTTACACTGATTTCATTAACTATCATTCAGGCTAGAGTCCGTCCAAATTTTTTGATCACCATCAATCGCTCATCAGCTCCGTGTAAAAACTGCTTGTATCCCCTTTATTGAAGAAAGTCTATTCATTAAACTGTGCAGAACTTATACACATTTATAAATTTTGTTCACATTGGCACTTTTTGCCTCTGAGGGTTTAAATGCAAAGGTGGATGATCCATCAAAACAAAGCCTTATGGGAGACATGAAATGATAAAAAACAAAGATTAATGCACTAAATTTCCAAAGTAATATAGATTATTGTGTTGAACAACACAAGTTTTGATCAATACTTTTAAGATTATATATAATAGGTCTGATGGTTTTTACAAAAATCTGTGACACACATGAAAAACATGGTCATTCCTGAATACTAGTTTTGTTCCTGTTTTCAAGAATCACTGGATTACAAAACATCAGTTTTCTAGACTTTTTAAATACAACCGTAATGAAGTATGACAAACAACTGTACATACCTTAAAATCTCATTGGTAAAGTTGTTGACATCCATGGCGTAGATTCCCTGCAGAAATATCCATGGATATATCAGGAAGGCAAACCAACTTTATTTCCCAGAAATAAATATAGCAAAAACTCGTGATATCTACGTATTTCTGCATGGTACTTACTTTTGTGTATTCTGTCCATAGATAATACTTAGTAAGAGCTTGTTGGTGTATGCAAGCATTACTGTTGGTAGGAGGCACAGTCTGTATTGTTTTGTATTGAAACTTACTTTAAGAAAGTGTTAAAAACACTTTCATTTTAATTTAGCAGTGCCTGACCCCAATACTGAGGAAATATTGTGATTTCTTATTTATTTTCAACGTATTTACGTTTATTACGGAAATCCGCAGTGTGCCCCACCCGCCCCCTCGTTCTGTGTTGTTCTGGTAATAATGTTCAGTTAGTGGAGGTGAGCGAATAAAAAAGTAAAACTTAAACGGTGAAGAAAGCAGGACATACAAGTTTTTTTTCCATACAGTAAGCAACTAGATGCCTAAATAGGTAACGGTTTTCACGCGCGAGCTGCCCTCCCTTTCCGTTATTATAAATAATTGCATTGTTTCCCCGATTGCTGTACGCGTCCTACCCTTTGTCGCGCATGGATGGTTGCAGCACCTCGCGTGTCTCCTCGCGTGTCTTGATAAAAAAAAAAAAAAACCCTAACTAACTAAATAGCCATGTAACATTTGTACACATGTTTATATGAAGATTTGGGGATCTACTAATGGCGTACAAACAGAAAAAGCGAGATCTTGAGTTCAGATAGAAACGTGCATGGAAGTTGCGTTTACAGAAGTAGCACTTGGTGAAATGCGCCTTCGCATTAAATACGAAAGCATTTTCGTTATATCCGACTTCCAACTTACATTCAGCATTTATAATTTTTAAATGAATTTAATAACTTTATATATACCGATATACATATTGCGTGGAATCTATGTTACATGAGTACATGTACTGAAAAATCAAAGTAAGTATAGACACCAACACGTGTACGTTCGCATGTACCCAATTCACACTCGTGCTTTTGGTTATTTGCAAATTGGCCATAAATAATTAAAAGGTAGTATTTCTGGATCTTGCCGAAAGATCGCAGACGATGTGTAAGGCAAAATATAATACAGAAATAATATGGATTACATAACATCACCCATTTTCGGAAACCGCTTATCCTATCTATGGTGGCAGGAGTCTGGAGCCTATGGGCATAAGGCGTGGAACTACCCAGGATGGGGCGCCAACCCATCACAGGGCACACTCACCCACAAACTTAAGGGCAATTTGGTAACATCAATCAGCCTCAACATGTGTTTGGACTGGGGGAAAACAAGAGTATAGACAAAACCCCACGAGGACATAGGGAGGACATGCAAACTCCCCACATATGGAATCCCAGTGGAAACTCAAACCCAGATCCCAGAAGTGTGAGGAAACAGTGATAACCACTGTGCCACCACTGTGTCTGTATATAAGCTTAAGAAAAAAAGTGAATGTTCAGTCTGCGTGCCACGTTAGCAAGGTATTTTTTTTTAAATAGGCGGGATCCAGGAGGAGTTTCAACAGCTTATGGAGAAGGAGGTGTCTCAGAAAGGAGGTGGGGAGATAGAGAATAAGGAAGAGAGCTCTTTGTGTGTGTGTGTGTGCTATCGCAACTCCCTAAAAACTGCTGGCTGTATATGCGGACTTATAAGTAACATTTCACCATTATTGTTGAAGACCAGCTATGACCTCCTTGTTTGCTCCCCTTGCTGGAGATTGGACGCCCATATGAACCTGATCCTTCAAGATATTCTTGCTCAATTTCCAGACATTAACATTGCATCTTCTGTCTGCTGCTCCTGCAAGTTCTCAGAGTGTGATCTGCAATTTCTGTCCCACTTCACATGGTAAAGGTGCCCCAGGCAGCATTGGGGCAACAGTAAAGAGGACAGCAGACAACCTTGTACTAAGAGGGAACGACATAGTGGATGGCGAGATCTTTTATGAGAAGGTGCCTCACAGTCTTTATGGTGTCTGTCCACACTTCATTTCTGAAGCACTGTTTCTGATGTATCGCACATTTCTCAGGCAACGACTCAAATCGTGATCCAGGAGCAAGGAGGTTCCACCAAGTATTACCACAGAGGAACAGTATTCACTGCAGGCAACGTCTGTCTGATTCTGCAGTGAACCACTCATATTCCAGTGATTTTTTTTGCCCAACAGTGTATCATGTGGGTAGTGACACCCAGCAGCCTGATGTACGCTGCACCACCATTTCTAAGGTCACAATTGAATCTCCTCTGGCACTTCTAATGAAGACCATAAAAAAGGACCCTATTACAGAACCTGGAGGAATGTCAACTGAGATAGTTCCAAGTAGCATTCAGGATGGAGACTTACCATTATCTATCACACAAGCTGATGGTTGGCCAAGATCACAATAGTTGATGAAGAACATCTAAATGTACAAGTTTTTCTACTTGCATCCACATGGGCCAACTGTACATTTCAACCCAAAACAAGGAACAAAGGGTGTTTGCCTCACTGCATTTGAAGATTTTCTGGTTAAACTGATGGAACCCTTATCATCAGATTGTGCAAGAGGCAGCAGGCAAATATGCTGTATATCTGCTGAAGTCATGGGCTTCACAAAGAAGGAGCATCTGCATCGTCTGTTGCTCAATTCATGATCTTGCATTCAAACATGCAGCCCAGGAAAAATGAAATATGAAAGGGCAATTCATTTTCCTGGGTTCATGGTTTTGCCGTTTTAGGGATCGCCAGAGCGCTGCATGCATTTCCCCATGGACACCACTGTTGTGTGGAGGTCACTGCGAACTGCTTCTAGTGGCGCTAGCCTTAGTAAATTTTCCTGTGTTCAGAGCACCCTCTAGTGGATCGAAAAAAGAAGTAGAACCAATTGTGACAGATATTCGTGTTGTAGTGGAACAAGATAATAATAATAATAATAATAATAATGTAATAATAATGGGGAAACTGTAGAGTATTGGTAAGAAGTAAAAACATGACAGAGTCATTAAAGGCCATTAAACTGGGAGATGATATCACTGGGGAAACAGACAGTCTACTAACAACTGTTACAAACTGGGAATTAACTATTTGAAGGTAAATCCTGCAGATGGAAAAAAGACAGAATCCAAAGTTCTGGAAGAAAATTCAGTATGGTAGGAATTTTTAGAGAGCACCAAATTAGACTACTGAACTCCAATTTTCCACAGGCAAAGTACTCAAACATCAGCTCATCATTTAAACTTCAGCATTAATCTTCATTCCATCTTGAAGTTTAAACTTTAATGTGGGTTTGCATTAGGGCCCAACCAATATGAAAAATTTGTCTGCAATATAACAGATTTTAAGAAGGAAAATTCTGTTAATCAACAGAACTCGCTGATGTAATATTATATTGTCAAAAATTAGAAAGTGTTTTAAATATGCTTTACTGACTGATCTGATTGTCACTTCCTCAAATTCAAATAAACAGCAGAAACCCATCCTAGTAATGTCAAAACAAATAAATAGCATGAACCGATAACATTGACTCTTACAATGTTAAAATCTCAAAACTCTCAGATATAACGTTCGTCTTCCTAATCAAGTTACAGAAAGTACAAAGGAAATTAAATGCCTTACTAATTTCTCAGAAGAGCGTAACCGAATACCCTATACAACAAGAAGTAGTACCACGACCGTTAACAAACAAATCAAGCTAGGTAAGGTCATTAATAAACTAGAGTCTGTGAGCTCAGATGAAGATAAGATATCTAAACTTGCTTTGCTTAATTAGTTCCAGTTATTTTATAGGGCAGAATATGTTAAAGATTTGATCATTACAGTGTTTATAATGTAGCTCTAAGGAGTTTCCCCAGCGCCTTTGGTTGGGAAACACTCCCGTTGGCTTTGCTATGGGCCGACAGCAAAGTCACACAGGACTCCCCAGTGAGTGCTGCCGAATGTACGAGACCGGGGCCTCCCCAAGACAGCCAGGGACATATTCTCAGGCATCAGTGGAGCCCCATCTCTGGGTGGCCGCAGGAAAATGCGATCAAAGCGCATCCTTATGGGGTAGCTGTCGTTCCTGGCTGTGGAATTCCACGTGTAGCTGCAGTCTTCTGGTTTTCCCAGTGTCTCCCAAACATCCAGAATTCCTAACGGCAGACCCCCCAGCTTTGTCACCTGTCCATAAACACACACACAGACACATTCCATGAAAATGTATGATGACTTAGGTTGCTTGCACTCTGATTAGGGTGCTCAGGTTAAACAGCCTACACATAAATGTACAAAAATATAACAATATCCAATTTTCTAACTGCGTCAAAGGCAGGGGTACAGCCTGAGCAGTATTTCAGTCCATCTCAGGACACACACACACACACTACAGGCAATTTAGAGATACCCACAAGCCTCTGATTTTGGGCTGCAGAAGGAAACCGGCATGAAATGGGGAGAACATGTGACCTCCACATGCACAAGAGCAGAGGTGGGTGAGGCCACTGAGCCACCTTACTTCTGTGAGGAGAAAAATATATTTGCATCTTTGTCAAGGAAGCAGTCCCTCAACCTCCATATGTGTGAGGGAATAATCCACAAAATCATAATATGATTACGGCGTGTTCTGAGAAATGGCATAAGCTGCTGGGGAGGTGGGTTGAATGCTTCTTCCAGTGTTGGGCAGGATTCCTCCTGTAGCCCAAAGAAACAGTTGCCCATGTGATGGACTGGTATCCAGTCACGGTCCCTGTTGCCCGGAATAGTCTAACCCAGTTCATACGTAGGGCTGCCAGTTTGAAACGCCCCCCTAAACTCATCTAAACTTCATGTATAATAAATGCTTTTTTTTACATATTGTCATTTTCAAATATATGTAAATGCAAATGTGATTAAAGAAGAACAGCAACGGGGTAAAATGAACTTTTAGACGCTGCTCACTGGTGAGTTGTGCTATTTTTAGAACAGGTCCGCGGGCACCATGTTGGTGACCCCTGTTATAGGATATATTGGGAATAATATTTTCCACTAAAATTTATTTCTGCAGCCTTAAAAATGAATTTGAAGATCTACTGAGTCTTGACCTCCCAGTCTCTCAAGTTGGTGTCCCCTCCGAATATGACGGTGACATTGTCTGCTGCCTCCCTCATCCTCTTCCAGACCCTCCTGAGCTGGTTCATTCGCTCCTGGGAGTTCTCCTTACCACTCTCTAAGTGAGAGGTCATCACACACAGCTCACGGCCATAGAAGCTCACCTTCAAGAAGGGGAAGCGATAAAAGAGATGCTTATTTACCTTGTTCAGCTTCCCGTACGTGTCATGTTAATGACTAAATTCCTGTCAGTGATTTAAACTTTTCCGGTTATTCAAATCTATGACAAGTCGTAAAAAAGTAAAATACTCCCCGGCTGCATATGTGGGTGGAATGACATAAAATCGAAGGCATTAAGTCATATGCAGTCACCCCGGGGGCTTTAAGAGCAGAGAAAGCTTACGTATGCCATGAGTAGGTTCCTCCTCATCTCCGTTGTGGGGTAGTTAACGATGTCGCTGCGTAGAAGTTGTACTCGATTTTTTCTCAACATGATGCAAGTGAAGGAAAAATGATCACTTCCTGAATTTGACAAATATGAATTAATCTGGCCCTGTGATGGGCTGGCCCCCCATCCTGGGTTGTTCCCTGCCTCGTGCCCATTGCTTCCGGGATAGGCTCCGGACCCCCGGGGACCCAGTAAGGATAAGCGGTTTGGAAAATGGATGGATGGATGAATTAATATGTTAAATTTATCAGCCATGTAAATGTGCCATATTTGACAGATTTTAAGGGATACTGTAGTTTAAGTATATATTTTTTTAAAGTGTCCATCCATTTTCTGCCCTGTTCAGGGATGTAGGGATCCAGGCCCTATCCTGGAGACTCTGCAGGTGCAAGGCAGGGAACAGCCTAGGATGGGACACCAAGCCATCACAGGGCACATTCATACATGTAACGCTACAGGAAATTTGGTAATGCCAGTTAACCTCAGTATCTTTTGGACCCCACGATGACACAGGGAGGACATGTAAACTCCACACACATAGAACCTGTAAGAGGCTCGAACCCTAGACCCAGAGGTGTGAGACCACTGCACCACCGTGCCACCCCTGTTTTTCCACTGTTGTAAATTTATTTGAAAACGATCTGAACATTAAATAGTCATAATTAAATCCAATCCTGTAACATGTGCACATTTTAACGAAATATACTGATTGGATTTTAAATTACATTAGAAAGGCTCCATTTTAAATGGTGTCTCGGTGATGGAATTTATTCATCATCAATTTGCATACCTTCGAGAAACTCGTAATTCCCAAAATGTTGCTTTAAGACTGTCAGATATGGTGGAGTTAATTCTTGCAGCAGCACAACTTCTGGGCGATATCTGTTTGAAAAGAAAAATCATGCCTGTTTTCTACTAATCATGAGGGTGACTTGTGTTGTGAATTTCATGTCTGTCACGGGGAATTTAACAGCTCCCTACCAGGACACTCAAACACTCTGCTAAATGGTTTTTATGCACATATACATAAGACTTCTCTTTTACTTTTGAATGTTGGAGGACAGTCCCTGGGCGCTGGCTTTGATGTCTTTATCTTGCCCCTGGAGGTTCCAGGTGAGCACAGTCACCCTATTCTTATTCTCCACCTCTTCCTGGAAACTCTGAACTGGCAAAGCTTTGCCGTGTTGGGTTGGGTCCTGGGGAGGTTCCCCAGGTGGGGCCTCATACTGGGTAAGTTGGTAGCTCTTCTGCTTATGGCTGGACTTGATCTCCAGCATTTGATTCTCCTCCATCTTCACTTCTACTTTTACTCCATCCGTCTGTTGGCCCTGGGGGTGTCTGTTTACTTCCACTCTTGGCATTTCAGTAGTCAAACCTCCTTCTGTTCCTGCTGATTCTGTGTTGCCAAAGCTACTCTGGTCCCTTTAGGAATATCAGAAAAAATAATCGTTCAACCACTATATCCTCTACCTGACAAGGTTTAGTGTACTTAGCGGACACTTTACCTAACGCAATATGCAGTTGATAAGTTTAAGGGCTTTACTCGAGAACCCAACAGTGAAATCACCCAGCCTACACAGCAAGACGTAAAATGAAGATGAGATTGCAAGTTTCATCCCCAGTGACTACTGACTAGAAATTGGTATCCTGCAGCTCATGCGCTACAGGAAATTTGGTAATGCCAGTTAACCTCAGTATCTTTTGGACCCCACGATGACACAGGGAGGACAATGTCTTACTACACCACTCTTCACAGCGTAGAACAAAACTTACAGCAGTGAGAAAATGTTTGTGAATTCTTAGGAATCATCCAGATTGCTGTGTGAATGACTTGTAAAATGATCTGATCTTCATCTAAATCATAATAATATAGCTAAATAAGATTCTTACTTATCCAATCATTTGTCTTGTTTTGTATAGGAGGAAAGGGCCAAAATACCTTCTAACTGCTGCACAGTTTTGGTCTGCAGCTATAGAAAGAATTTGGTTGAGGTTACTGGCAAAAAGGGGGTTTCACTAGTTAGTAAATAGGCTATGTTTACATACTCTTAAAGGAATGTTTACATACTCTTGAACACTTAAAGGATGTGTTCAATAAAGATATGGCGATGTAAAAAGTACATGTTAAATATAGCTATACAGTCGTGCGTCTTTTAATGGCAGGGTTACCTTCTGAGAAAAGTGCCGTTAGGCAATTTTGTTATCATGATATAGTGTACTTACACAAACACAGATGGTATAGCCCACTACTCACCTAGGCGGACATGGTACAGCCTAAATAATGATTTAAACTACAGAAAATACATAAACCAGTAACATTGTTGATTATTATCATTATCATGGCATTATGTACTTCGCATGGCACAGTAAAACTGTTTACATCAGGATCACCACAAACGCGTGAATAATGTTGCGCTATAACGTGACGACGTTGCAGTGGCACTAGGTAATAGGAATTTTTCAGCTCCATTATAATCTTATGGGACTACTGCCGTAAATGTGGTCTGTCGTTGACCAAAACCTTGTTATGTGGCACATGACTGTATTTATTTAAGATCAGATCATAAATCAATGTCATAAATCAATCCAGACAATCTAGTCAAAAGAGTCCACAAATACTGTATATCATAGCTACACTTAGTGATAAACTTACGTATGTAGTAATAAACTTATGGTAATGTAAAGAGGAGTCTCAGTTCTTAATGAATCCTCTGTTGAATGAAATGACGCAGCTTGCTTACCCATCGCTTTTATCTGTGGCGTCCCGTGACGCGACGTTGAAGCCACATAGGACGCCCCAGTGGCTGCTTGTGTATAATCCACAGCGAAGCCTACCCAGTCCGGCCAGCGCTATGCTCTCAGGCGTCAGCGATGCCCCGTCTCCGGCCGGTCGCAGGAAAATACGATCGAAGCGCATCCTTGTGGGGTCAGCTGTGCGTTTGCTGTCATTGACTGTAGAGTCCCATGTGTACCTGCAATCTTCAGGTTTTCCAAGGATTTCCCAAACGTCAGAAATAAATTTGGGCAGACCCCCCAGCTTGCTCACCTTTAATGAACAATCACAGACATACAAAGGAACAGTCAGAAAACGGAAGATAAAGTTGGTGTATGCAGGACATCACAAGAAAGTTGCATCATTTCCATAAGTTATCTAGTGCATATTCTCATTTTGTAAGGTAATTTTTGTAACCTTTTTTTTTGCCACAGCTTTAGATTCCTGCCTAAATAACATGTTTAGGTAACAACATAGCAGCGGTCAGCAGTGTCTATTCAATCGCACACTGCTGCCAGTAAAAGATACGACAATACCACAGATGTCAGCATCCATAAAAAGGTCTGGCTTTAGCACATTTAGCAATGTACCTAATCTGAAAGACTCCGATTGCAATGACCATTTAAAAACATTTAACCTTTAGATGGCCAATGAACTGACAGTCATAAGGCCCCCTTCAGTCATGCACTCACAGTCTTTCCTAGACATTACTCAGAGGGGCTGTATGTGTGAACGCAAATGTCTGCTAGTTTCCTAGTACAAAGTCTGGGCAATTTCCGATCAACCCCCGTGTGTTGATGGTGCAGAAACTTTTGCGGAGAATTCATCGTGAATGAGTAGGCATGTTGAAGACATTTCTGTTATGCGACTGGCATGAAGACAAAAGAAAAGAAAAGAAACAGCCAGAAAAGTCTGTTGGTAAAGGCCAACGGCAAAGTCATCCAGCAGACTAAGGGACAGCAAGAGAATAAAAAGAGGTTTAACCTGGACTGGGGCCGAGGAGACAAACAGGTACTTAAACGCGAAGATTAACACCCACATGATTGTGGTGCAATCTGAACTGAGGCACAGGTGAACAGCACGGTGTTCTAAACAAAACTTATCTTTCCTTTTTGCGTCATGCCCTGCCTCCTGCATACTCTATACAAGCGCTACCTCTCGTCTAAACCAACGGAGTATGTGTAGTAGGTGTGAACACACCTGACTTGGAAAATCCCCACTTCAGACCTGATTCTCTGCACAATGTCCTGAGATCATGTATGAACGTGGCAATATTTATTGTTGGTGCTGCTGGATAATAGTGAGGAAGCCATGACCCCAGGAAGAAGAAAAATGCAGAAATCCCGAACCTCCTCATCTGTAAGGTTGGTGTCCCCTCCGAATATGACGGTGACATTGTCTGCTGCCTCCCTCATCCTCTTCCAGACCCTCCTGAGCTGGTTCATTCGCTCCTGGGAGTTCTCCTTACCACTCTCTAAGTGAGAGGTCATCACACACAGCTCACGGCCATAGAAGTTCACCTTCAAGAAGGGGAAGCGATAAAAGAGATAACCGAGTTTTTCACGGCCTTTTAGTTGCATGTGCGCAGATTTCTTCACCTTTATTATTATGTTTACCATTTTAAACAGACCACATCTTAGATTGTACTTTAATGTAAAAGGATTGTCCTTCAGTGTTGAGTATTAGCTGAGTTTTCAGGACAGAACACATTGAGGAGAACCAGTTGCCTACTATATGCATTACTGAGCAGTATTCAGTCATCCCAGGGCCCTTAAGAGCAGAGAAAGCTTACGTATGCCATGAGTAGGTTCCTGTTCATCTCCGTTGTGGGGTAGTTAACGATTTCACTGCGTTGAAGTCGTACTCGATACTTCTTCAACATGATGCAAGTGAAGGAAGCATCATCACTTCCTGAATTTGAAAAAAATGCTCATTACTGATCAACCACGTACGCATATAATTGGTTTTCAGGGTTAGTATAGCTTTTCAAGTATTCTTTAATATTCTATATTTATTTAAAAAAATTGGGGACAAAATGAAATATAATAATGTTAGGTCATGCATATTTTCTAAATGCATTGCTTTTCAAAGTGTCTCGATAATATGTTTATATTAGCAGCTAAAAGAAACAATTGTTCATCAGTTTTCCCCCATACCTCGAAGAATCTCATAAATCCAAAAGTATGTGTCCAGCACTACCAGATATAGTGGAATTACTTCTTGCAGCAGTATAATATCTGGGTGGTATCTGTTGAAGGAAAAAAAAAAACAAACTAGAAATGACGCCACAATGGCCATTTTCCATTAACCACGAGGAGAGATACTCGTGCAACAAGCTTCTCCCATTTCTTTCATTCCATACTTCACATGACCACGCATTTGATGTCACTCTTACTTGTCAATGCTATGGAGCAGCCCACCAAAACGCTTCTCAGCACCTTCATCAAGCCCATCGAGGCTCCAGGAAAGAACAGTCAGCTTGTCTTTGTCCTCCACGGGTTCCTTGAAAAGACTAACCATGGAAATTGCCATTCTGGCTGCTTTACTGGGTTGCTTGCTTGGCTTGTCATGGTTGGACATGCTGCGAGGTTCCTCTTCATTTTTCTTCAACTCATCGCCTTCCTTCTTGTCCTGCTCTTTTACGTTGACTTCTGGTGGTGTTTCACTACATGAATAACATTTTACAATTAGCACATAAAACTCTTAATTTTCTTTCCTTTTCTTAACTGTCCTTTGCCAGTCTACTTCCATCATTTAATATAATCAGAATTACATATATTGCTGCCTACCAGGTACTCTTATGCGGTGTGTCTTGTGGTTTAACAGTGAAGTCACACAGGACTCCCCAATGGTCACTGGCGAATAACCCACAATTAAGTCTCTTCTGCCCAATCAGTGCCATGTTCTTGGGGACTACTGCAGCGCCATCTCTGGATGCTCGTGTGAAAATGCGGTCCCAGCGCATGCGTATTGTTTTAGGAATGTCCTTGTTGTCATTGGTTTCCATATCCCACGTATACCTGCAGTCTTCCGGCTTGCCCAGTGCCTCCCAAACATCAGAAATGCCTTCAGGCAGCCCCCCCAGCTTGTTCACCTGGGTGTGAACACCATTGATTACTAAGATATTGCACAACCTTATTAATGTTACTTTTTAATGTTACTATTCTTTCTGCTGATATAGCGGTAAAGACTTCCTTACACCTTTGAATGCACACAATCACTGTGATCCAGATAAAAGGTCTGACCTCCCAATCTCTCAAGTTGGTGTCCCCTCCAAAAACAACCGTGACGTTGTCCGGTGCTTCTCTGATTTGCGTCCACACCTTTCCAATCTGGTTTAGCCGTTCCTGAGAGTTCTCTTTGCCGTGTATTAGGTGAGAGGTCATCACATATAACTCGCACCCACAGAACTTCACCTTTGAGAACACAGACATTCATGCATTCAAATAAAACATAAATACGGAAGACTCAAGGGTGTTTTCGAAGGTTCCCAGTAGCTACAGCCTGCATTTTTAAGTACTTCGATATCTTCTGGATCTTTCATTATTTCTTATTAGTTCCCTTCTCATGAAATCTTTACTCTTCCAGCTTAAACATTAATATTTGAAGTCTAGCATCGGCAAAACAAAGTTAAAACTAAATATAGACTAATATAATTGACAGCCAATTAACACTGATTGACTGACTGATTGATTGACTGGCATCCAACGAGGTGAGCTATTGTCCCCCCCTTAGGATTTGGCATTAGTTAGTATTAGTTAGTATTAGCCAGAAAACACTAACTCAAAATCCAGTATCTCTGTTACAGGTAACAAAACTCACATCAGCCATAAGTAGGTGCCTTTGCATCGTTTCTGAAGGAAGCTTAACTGTCTTCCAACTTAATAACTGAAGTCGAGACTTTCTCAGCATGATGTACGTAAAGTCACTGGAAAAATGTCCTGGAAAACAATAAACTGATCAACCGAAATTTGCTTAGAAACTTTCAGAAGAATACACTTTTCATATGATCATACAGAATTATAAATGCAGCACACAATGGTCAGTAGCGATTATTTGTATAAAACTATTTAAACCTCTCATTTATAAAGCGTTTGTCATTCCATTGCACCGACCACTAAAATGACTACAATGTCACTTATTTTAATTGATCATTATTAAAGTAATTGATTGTTTTGCGTACTTGGAAGAATATGATAATTCTTAAAATGTTTCATTAAGAATCTCATATATGTTGTTTCGATTTCTTGCAGCAGTATGACCTCAGGGCGATATCTGTAGAAAGAAAAAAACACATGTACTGTAATCATTCTGTTTAGGAGACTTAAGACGCATTTAAAACAATAGATACAGGTAAAGACTATGAATAAGATCATGACAACTGAAGTGACGGAACACAGCTGGATTGATGGCAATGAGGGTGGGAAGGACTGGCAGCCCAACCCACATCTTTCTGAAAGGAAGCAGCCAAGCAAGCTGCAGAAGCCACCCCCCAGGGGTGCTTGAGAGGGGGGAAGAAAGGTCCATCCGGTTGTGGTGCTCAAACATCAACAAAAAAAAGGTTAATGAGCAAATGACAACGAGTGTGCAGTGCATCTGCAGCAAGACCTGAAAGAATGTGAGGGGTTTGAGGATACAACAGGCCAGCATGAGATGCATGGTTGACAACACAACGCACATAAGTTAGTTCTGGTGAGACGCAGTGGGAACACCCAAAGTTCCCACAGCCTCTCCGTTCCACTGGTACAGTCCAGGATCTGCCAGCAGACATCTACTAAGAAAACAGAGGGGCAGCAGTTTGAGGCAGTACAAGAGGGAGGTGAAGTAGAAAGCGCGGTCCTAGTAGATCTTTGGGCAATGTTCAGGAAAGACCTCATGATGTTAAGGAGAGCTGAAGGGCACAGAAGATGAAAGAGACAGAGAACTAGTAGAAGGGCAGCCTTCCTGGGTAACCCTTCCAAGCTGATCAAGGCAAATTTCTGGTTTTACAGAGAGGGAGGGTCACAGACAGGTTCTCCTTCAGTGTGGACAAAGACCTGAACCTGTGTATCACTGTGAAACCAGTAAAGAGTCCTAGGAAGGTCTTCAGCTGTAACCTGAGGGATACGGGCTCCATAAAGGCCACCAGCACAGACCTAGAGGGCGGGTTGAGGGCAGTGAAGAATAAGGTCTGCATTTACCAGCAATGCATATTGGCACGGGTGCAATACGCTGGTCATGGGACACCAGAGTGGCTGGTACAGGGAATGTAGTGCAGACTGGAAGAAAGTGGATGGAGTGGTGCATCAGAAAGAGGGTGGGCCAGAATCCCAGGACACATTCATACCAATTCTGTTGTTGATTTTTTTAAAGTTTTTATTTTTATATTATTTTCAATTTTCATTAGAAATTCTATTTAGTTTTAGTTGTCAGTGTGGTTTATTAGTTTTAAAACACTTTCGTCAGCAGCCAAACCACCTGCAGTTCTGACCAGGTAATCCATCTGAAGCTAAGCAGGTTTGGGTGTGGCCAGTACTTGGATGGGAGACCAACTATGAAAGCTGGACTGCTACTGGAAGAGCTGGTATGGCCAGGATTGCCTGTGGTCAGTGTGAATATAAATGCCCCAATCCTGACTCTCTCAAGTCATAAAAGGTCCCTGGGCAACTTTCAAAAGACATGGGGTGGTACCCTGATGTTCTGGCTAAAACTGTCCTCTGTGGGCCTATCAAATCTGGCCTCCTAATCATCTCCTGTATCTAACTGGTGAATTCTCTCTGACCACTACAGCTACTGTATGGTGAGTGTGCTGATGCAGAATGGTACTTTATTTATTTCAGTTTTCATTTAAAAAAAATGTATTTCTAGGGATAGACTAGAATTATTAGACTAGAATTATTTTACATCATGTACTAATGAACTAAGGAGGAAAGAAACCATTATTTTAGCTAAATGGTTTTTAAAAGTGATGACGGATGTTTATTTTTATTTTATTTCAGTTAGTTTCAGAGGCAACTTTTATAGTTTTGTTTGGTTGTTGTTTTTTTAACTTTACTGTCACATGTTATTTTAAATTTAATTTACGAAAACATTTTCTTACAGTTTTAATTTTTGATAACTCTGATTCACACTCACACTCATGCACACAGTCATATTCTATAGACACTTTCAATCACTGGTGTTGAGTATCTACATGTATGTGGCGTATGTTGCAAACATTGTAGATCTTACTTTTTAATGTTGGAGAACAGCCCACCAAGACGCTTTAGTTCTTGGTCATGCCCATCAAGGTTCCACGTGAGCACAGTTAGCTTGTCTTTCTCCTCCGGCTCACACTGGACAGGGTGTCCTAGGAAGCATTCAGTCTCTTGTCCTGGGTCCTGTTGAGAATCTGCCCCTGAATCCTGGTTCTTGGACGATTCTCCTTGCAGGGCCAGACCCTGGGGATATCGGAGAGTTTTTTTTGTTGTGTTTCACCTTAGGCAGGCAGAGCCTCTCGTCCTGGATGTTCATCTTTCTCTACCGTATTGCACGTTACACTCACCTTCTTTATGTCATCCTCCTCGAGGACCTGACAGCTCACGGTCTCTGATTGACTTTCACCTCCATTGACCCCTACTTGTTCCCTTCTTTTTTTCCTTCTTCTTTTACTGAAATAATAACGAGGTCGACTTATATATAGTACAAGCCAATGCCCATATTCATCTAATTTGTTCTGCTGGAAGTTGCCTTGTTTTGGAGACATCGACCATAGAAATGTCAGGCTCCTCTTGAATATAATGGGAGTGAATGGCGTTCTTTCTGTGGTATTTAAAATGCCAAAAACAATTATTTAAAAAATTCAACAGCAGTTGTCTCTTACCAGAAATCACGACATGGTTACTCAAGATGATCCACAGACTTTGTAGCGAACAGTTTCATGTAGGAACTATTTTCTTCTACCAAACTACACACATCAATCACAACACTGTGGAGAAGATATCACCGGGGTCCTCGTATTTTCTGCGCAGTGACACAGTTGGTGTGTGGAGTTTGAACACTGACTTTTCTAAAAAAAACTAGGCAACTTCCAGCAGAATGACCTAGATGGACAGATAGCACTAAAGCGCCTCTGAAATGTATCATTTTTCAGTTTTGGGGTGAACCGCCCCTTTAAGAATGAGTAGGAGTTTAAGGCCTTGTCCGTAGGGGTAGCTTCCCCCAATAATACATCTGTAATATCATGGTGACATAACTTCCTAACATGGCATTTAATAACAGTATTAATGTAAGTAAAATTCAGCCCTTCAAGCACCTCCTAATCATACATGATTTATTAAGGTTTCAATTATGTTCTAATTTTCCATATTCCCATAGGTTTTGATTATTAAACAGTCCATTCAATGCTCTTCAGTCCCCTTACAGAGTTGAACAGCATGCCAAGTAAATGTCAGATAAGGCGCCACAGATCTCCCTTAGGAATCCATCCTAGGACATACTGAAACACTGCCAGACCATCTGATACCTGACTCTTATTGGGACCTCTGGCTAGAGTGTGAACAGCCCATAAGGAAACAACTGGCTCATTCACCTAATGTCACCCATTTTCACATATGGCTCTAAAATGTTTCAGTGTACCAAGCAAGAAATACAACTCGGTGTGTGAGGAGCAGAAAAGAATACAACCAAGCTTCTGAGCCTCTTATTCTCAGTACGTTTTTGTATTCTCAAGACAATCCAAATACAGAAATTCAACAAAATTCATAAACTCACTATAGCATCCACTCAAGTAGTGCATCACCCAAGGTGATGTGGTACCCTAGATACCACCTATCTCCATAATTTCACACGCGAGTGCCACTCAGTCGTACCCGCGGCGTCGTGACAGACGTGCATTGTCTACGCTTCTGTTTAGTGCACAAAGCAGTCAATTTCCTCCATTCAAAATTTCCTTGAGGAAAACCTATTTATCACAAGTAAAAACTTCAGTATTCCAGCATCTAAGTCCTAATCCATCACTTTTTGTAAGAAAATCCAGATGAACCTTTCAATATATTAAATATATGCAGTTTTATAATATCTTTAATAAAATATACAGCTGGTTGAAGGTTATGGTTATCAGTTTTGAGCAAATATTACTTCTGTATTGCTGTAAGTCACAAGTTAGTGTTATATGACTTATTTGCTTACCAGGAACTCTTATTTATAGGTACTTCTGGTCCGACAGTGAAGGCACACAGAATTCCCCAGTGGTCACTAGTGAAGTACCCACAGCTAAGCCTCTCCAGGCCAATCAGCTCCATGCTCTCAGGAGCCACCGCCGGCCCATCTCTGGCCGCCTGCATGAAAACACGGTCGAAGCGTAGCCGTGCCGAATGGGGAATGTCCTTGTTGTCATTGGTTTCCGTATCCCACGTATACCTGCAGTCTTCTGGCTCGCCCAGTGCCTCCCAAACATCGCAAATGCCCTCAGGCAGCCCCCCCAGCCTGCTCACCTTTTCATGCGCATGCACAAGAAAAAACAAACAAGATTAATGAAATAAGAATGATCCACTATTCAGGAAACAAAATGCTTAGCAGTAGATTCATCATAATAAGTTATGTCCCAAGCCGATATCAAAGATCAGGGCCAATCTAGGGATTTTTTAACCGATAAGTTTTGGCTACCACAGCCAGATCCAAAACCAAATCTATTTAAGTTCCCACATCCACTGAATTTATGCCGGTTGTGCAGATTATAGAGTTCCGCAACATGCTGCAGTGAGCCTGAGGCACATGGCCCGAAACTACAGACTATGAAGATATCAGCTGTGTGGAAATTATTTAAATCTGAAACTCAGAATAGCCCGCTAGCTACCTGCAATGATTTGGATGCCATCCGTTCGAGAGGAGGCAGCGAATGCAATTAGGCACTTGAAGAAAACTGCAAAATCGCAAGGTTCACTCAGACAAAGAATGTGTCGACGTCTACTGCATGTGTATGTATATTTAAACATTTATGAAAAGATTAGATCAGTACTCAGAATTGGCAGATAAAAACATTGAATGAATCGGACTGGATCAGGATATCAAAAAAGTGGATCGGGGAATCTCTAATTAGACCTAGAATGGATCTTTAATCTAGTAACATAAAGAAAAATAAAGTTGTCTGGGTGGAAAACTATTCCAGAGTAACAGGGAGAAGGTCAGACCTCCTTGTCTCTCAGGTTGGTATCTCCTCCGAATATGACGGAGATGTTCTTCGGTACCTCCCTCATCCGCGTCCACACCTTCTTCAGCTGGACCTGCCGCTCCTGGTAGTTTCCTTTGCAGCTTTCCAGGTGGGAGGTCATCACACACAACTTGCGGCCAAAAAAGCTCACCTTGCAAACAGGAGGTGGGCACAGAGACTGAAATGTCGGTGTTCTTATAATGTTATTGTAATAATATAAATATTTTGAGCATTTGTTTTAGATTTTATTTTAGCAGACTTAAGTAACAAAAAAGGATATTCCTATAGTGTGGGGTCCACCAGTTATCGCACTGTACCACTGGGTGGCGCTTAAGTAAATATGCTCCAGTGATGCAGGCATTTTATTGTTACATTTAAAATCGCTTTACTCTTTAGCTTTCAAACAAACAAGGGAGACACTGAGAATAAAGCCAAAGGAGACTGAAGTTGCATGGGTATTATGTGGGTTGAGCTGTTAGGGCTCACGGTAAAGTAACATCCAAGAAAGCTATGCTGCTTACAACTGTAACTTCAGCATTTTTTCCTTGAGGTGAATATTGAAAGATGGCCACTCAGGAAATGGATGTCGGCCACATATCTTTACAGTTTCCCTAGTAAAGTTGTCAGGATACATACATATGCCATAAGTAGGTTCCTGTCCATCGATGTTGTGCGGAACTTAACAATGTTGCTGTGGAGAAGCTGTACTCTGGACTTTCTCAGCATGATCCCAATGAAGTAACCTTCATCATTGCCTGAAAACAATGGACAGTATTCAACTGACAAATTCATCCAGTTTATCCTAGTCAGGGCTGGTGGGAGGAGGGGCTGAAGCTTGTTCCAGCCAGTGCAGGTAACATGGGTGATGGATCCTCTGTTTGGAATGGCAGTCCCTCGTTTACATACAGACCGTCATACACTATGAGGGATTCAGGAAGATCACCTTAACTGCATGACTTTGGGCTGCACAAGGACACCGGAGCACCCAGAACAAACTCACACAACACATGGAAAATGTGCAAACCAGGATTTCAGTCCTCAGACCTGGAGGTGAGAGGCAATGGGGCTAATTCTGAGTCACTGTCCCACCCTATAATTAACAAGTCAAGTAGGTGTGATAGAAAATTCTTGATTATGCTAATCACTAATCAATAATGGAATATAGATGATTATGCAAAAATGGATTACC
>JAODJX010000136.1:7286562-7326330 GCA_026776945.1 Isichthys henryi | reverse complement strand
CTGGAATGCCCAGATATCCGACTTGTCCTTGATTTGTCAGATGACTGTCGCATTTTAGGCCATAAAAGATGTATGCACTTGTTGTTCGAGGAGCAGAACACAAGACGCATGATTGCTGAGTGTCTGTTCCCCTTGAGCTCATTGAATAATAAAGTTCTGTCAAACACTTAAACATCGGACTTCGAGAAATTTCTTCCACATGGGTCATACACATATACTTTTGAAAAGCATGCCAGTGATTTATCAAACATTATGAAGTTTCACATATTGTTCAATACTAAAGTTATGAACAGGAATAGATTAGAATTGTCCTTATTAATCTTGCATTTTTATCAAATGTCAAATAATTGTAACTTTAAAACAATCAACCTTCCAACAAACAAATGGATCAGAAAGGTTAGTGTACCAATAGACTATAATAATGTCAATTCCCATACCTTGAAGAAAGGTGTAATTTACAAAATGTTTCTTCAAGCAGTGCAAATATTCCGGTACAAGCTCCTGCAACAGTAAAATATCTGGCCGATATCTGTTAATTGAAAAAAAAATGTATGGTCATTTTTCAGATAGCCTCCTCTACATAACACATTACAGAAATATATTAGTAGTTAAACGGCCACATTTCAGCTAAATATCGGTAAGTTTATGATAATGGGGCATCACTGACCATATAAAAAGTATTATGAGGTGTTTGATGTCTAATGCAAAAGGTCTTTAGCTACTAGCTTACTAATAAACATTACTACATTTAAAAGTGGGACAGTCCTACAACTGCACGTTATTGTTGTCAAAACTTCTTAAATCTTAAATGATTATTCTAGATGTCAGCGTTTCTTTAAACTATATTATCCTCCTCTCATATTTTTAGAACATTTCTCTCCCTTGTTTTGCACCATTACGTAAGTCACACGTATGTTTAACACACACATGGTATGTGTCACATATATTTGTACATCTTACTTTTTAATATTGGAGAACAGCCCCCCAGCACGCTTCAGGAGGTCTTCACTGTCCCGCCCGTCGAGGTTCCAGGTGAGCACACTTAGTCTGTCCCTGTCCTCCAGCTCATACTGGAAAGGCTGACCAAGGAAATACTCTACCTTTGGTTGCTGGTCATGGGGAGGGTCACCTTCTGGATCTTGGTTCTTGAGAGACACTCCCTGTGGGACCAGACTTTGGGAATATTGATGCTGGACAGATTTATTTATGCCTGCACTTTCTTGACCTGCATGCTCATCTTTCTCTTCCATCTCCATCACCTCCCCTGTACTCTTCTCTTCCTCCACCTTCGTTGTCATGTCCAAACAGAGAGCCTTGGACTGGGTGTCCACCGCCTGCATTTCTGTAGTCAAGACTTCATTTCTGTCACCTCCCATTGGCGTCCTGCTGCTTAAGTGACTCTGGCCCCTTAAAAAAATATATATATATCAAAACCTCCAGCAATAAAAGACTCAGAAAATATTCTAGAGGCAGGTCCAAGAATGTTATAATCTCCACAATCCACTCCAAGGGGCTGAATTTTCCACCCAGCAGCTCAGCCCGTAACCTTGGATATAAGCCTCTCATTCAAATCACATGCAGATGCAGTATCGAAGGTGTGCTTCATTCAGCTACATAACACTGCCAAACCATGACGATTCCTTACTATTCAGGACACTAGGAAATTGATACATGCCTTTGAATACCGTAGTTTAGACAAAGGGTTAACTGAAAATAATATATAAACGAGGCTTGACCAAAAAAAAAACAAACTAAACAAAAAACAAGAAACTACAATAAACTAAAATGTCTTAATTTTTGCGTTTATTGTCAATTTACTTCATACATAACTCTAGGTGGATGACTTCTTTTATTTTTTAGTTGTGCCAGTTTTACACATACAAACAACAGGCACGTGAGGCCACATGCGTGTCAACAAATCATCAATTTGTCCATCAAGTCGGGAGAAAGCTTTCATTTGGGATTACAGTGGTCGTCATGTCTGTCTGGTTGAAACTGATCACTATAAGCAGACGATCATTATAGCCAAGTTTTTCCTTTTTCTTTATGTTTCAGGCAGATTACAATCTAACTGACATTTGTATATTTATTAGATGAATATAAGATAATAAAACAGACAGCGTCGTTATTTACTGAATTTTACTCACGATTTCAAAATACAGTACAGCAGTTTGAAACGCTTTTCAGATTATAGTACTGCACAAATTAAATGACTGAACTGGGTATAATTCAAGTACACTAAAATACAATAAATTATTGTACATAAAATATAGTTTTGCTGCTGCATCTCGGTGACTCATTTTTGGCACTTCATCATACACTTTGACGAGTCTGTATTTGACATTGAAAGAAAATGACTTTTTTTTCCCAGTCATGTTTTCTGTGCACGCAGCATTAGCCTGAGGTAGCTAACCAGAAGCAGACCGGTTACCACAAGGCAAAGTAGGCAAGCAAAAAAACAAATGGAGAATTACTATAATTAATTTTTTTTCTCCATATGTTGAAAGGTAAAGTAAAGCATGCTTTATTGTCCCAAAGGGAAAATTTGTCTTGGGCTCCAAGCTACCGGATTCCGTAGTGTCCAATACAGACAACAGAGTCCCAACTTCCAATTCAGACAGAGTCCGATTGTCACTGCAGATTGTCACTGCAGTTCACCCAGAAAGGTGACTTACTATCTAACCTATAGAAAAACAGATTATGTGTAAGTTTTGGACATTAGAATTGAACATTTCAGTCCTTCTGTCAGTTGTGCAAATTTTAAGATGATAGGCTTTTAATTCAAATGTTTTGAAATACAGTGTAAATGAACTAATCAGTGATAACTGATTTGCAGGCGCCAAACCAAGTCAAAAGACTAGCCAGATATGACCTGTAAGACTCAAACTTGAGTTTGTTTTACATGAAGACATTTTGTCTCTGACATTTACTCTGGAAGGCAACTGACATATTGTATTGTTTACCTAATTAATTAAAATCCAGGCTTATGCACATCCATAGAACTGCGTAACGTCTTACAGATTACACATACCTGTATTCATACATCTGAAAGTCCAACAGCACAATAACACAGTCAGGGGATGTAACCCGACAAAGCTACAAGTTCAGCTGCCTGATTGCTATTGATTTCATCATTGAAATATCTGATACATACACGGGTGCAAGCAGATGTATACCTGTATGCTCTGTGCCTACCTTTGCTGTTTAGACTTGGCTAATTGACTAGATTTAAAGGTCGGTGGGAGTAGTTAGTGAGTGAACTGACCTAATTGGTTGGTTGATATATTTCTGGAATCATCCAGTTGTTGAACTGCATGTTTCAGCGTACGCAGAGTAGAGTGTCAAACATAAAATTACTTATGTGGCTAGTTCTTTTAGCTCCAGGAGATTAAAATTAAGCAAATGCTCTCGCAAACAACTGAATTCATTAGAAAGGTTTGCAAACAAAAAAAACAAAACACACACACAAGTAGTGTGACGGAAAACATGGACAGCAACTCTAAATACAGCAAGTCCCACTAATGTCAACATACTCTATTTACCAGAACCCAGGAGTAGTGAGATTTCTCAAGCATTATTGAGCACAAAAGACACTTTACACTGTGTACCGAAAATGCCCCTTAAGTCTTTCGAACAGGACGATAGACAGCCTACTCACTGTGCTTGTTTTGGTGAATATTCACTGGTCATGACTTCAAAATTGACAGCGAGAAAGCATAACACCGGAGGTTGAGAATCGACTTCAGATACAGTAGGTAGACAAGAATGTCATTTATTAATAGGTGGGTCGGTGTGTGGTTGGGTGGGGACCTACCCTGAGATAAAATCCTGCAGCCGAATCCCGAATAGCCTACATACCTTTTTCCTGAGCCTGGGCCAATCTCCATTTCAACAATCTAGTGCAGCAGAAAACAAATAAAGCCAGGCTGCAAAACCGGATTTCAAAATAGATGAGACACGCACAAAAAAATTCCTGGTAACTCCTTCCTTTATATGTTGCTCCAATGTTTGTAAATTGTCAAATGGCATGTGGTGGCTTTGACGTCATGAATTCACCAAACGTTGTTCCATAGAAATCACCCGACTTTATTCCATAAAGAAGTTAAACTAAACATCTACGCTGATATGACAGCAAGTTAATCGCCGCTTTCATTCAGACTTGGCAACGGAGGGACGAGCGCAGCTGCCGCAGAAGACGGATCCCCTTCCGGAGCGATACTGCGCACATCCCCGCCTGTCTTGCCCCCAGATACAGCAACGCCCTGCGTCTGTCATGCACGCCGGCCCCAGAAAAATGCACCTAGCACGGAATCGTGCACAAAATACGGCTTTCCCTGTATCAGAGACGAAGAATTTCTTATAACCTAGACGGGAAACTCTAAGGTAGGTATGTTACATTTATTCGCTTTCTGTAAGCAATTTGTCAGTCGTTTTTAGTTGTTTCGATAAATATATAGAAAAATATAGTTAAATCAAATCTCCCTGCCGAACAGTATTTTGGTGTTTTTCTAAAGGTAGCATGTAAAGCTGTCTTATTGTCGCTGTTCGAGGATGCAGTGAAGAGCTTCATACTCCCTGGACATAATCTGCACACTAATGTATAATACAGTTTCTGTTCAGATTGAATGTTAACTCAAATGTATATTTGCAGCACACACATCTCTTAAGAATTCTTAACAAAAAGGACAGAAAGATTAAATGAGCAAACAGCCTGATTCAAACAAATCTGCTGTTGCCTGCGAGTACCGTTGTTTGTTTTTCCTATGAATATGTTTTATTACATCCCCACTGACTAACTGGTATATTTAATTTATATAACCGCGTGTGACTCTGATAAGGTTCTTGCAATCGCCTTTAACGAAATACATGGTTGCCTAGAAATCACCGTATTCGGTTATCGACGGACATGCACCGTATGGTATTAAATTAACGAGTGACACTGAATTATTTCGGGATGTTAAACAGGCCGAACGCTCTGAAGTTCGTAATCCTCACTGGATTATGCAGAAACACTAGCCCAGTAAATTATAGTGCTGGAGTGTTATGAGCCTGTAGGCTTCTCTCAGCTTAGAGCTGATTCTTCGCTTTACGCCTGATGTTTTAACCCCCTGGTTACCGACATTTATGCAGCGGCTTCTGGCTGCTGGTTTAGCACAGAACTACTGACTGGTTGTTCTTTAATTGCTGCCACACCCCCTCACGTGACTCCACACCTAGAATTTTCTCAGGAGCCTTGAAATGTTCTTACTGTCTTGACAGTTAAGGTCTCTATGCTCTAAGCCCAGTGTCGTCCTCCATCAAAGGTTGGTGTTCTGTGCTCCTTTTGCCCTCAGACGTTTAAATGTCTGCCATGTTGGTCGGCCTGTGATAACAACCAACCTCTTGGGGAGTGTCTAGCTAGGCTCAGCATAATTGATCATTTTCTGATTGGTTCCTTGTCTAGGGTAGATTTCCAACTGTTCTACGTGCATCTTACTGATTCCCCCCCCCCCCCCAGGCCCTGTGATAACTGTACCTTTAAATTACATTAATGTCCGCACAGCCACCCCTTTCCAGCAGGGGGCGAACATAAAATCCAGACTGACAAACATCTAAGTGACACAATATTCAAATAATTATCATTTAGATGCAGTGCACAGCCAGCGACACTGACTTGAATTGGCCATTTGTGGTGTTAGTCAGCTGGTGTTCAGTTCCCCTGTAGCACCAAAGTTTCAACGAAATGTGTAACGCTGTGATGTGGTCAGAATTGGTTTTACGAAGAACGACTTATACACTCCTTTACACCTGTGGAGCTGTTCACACCAAGTCTCTACCAACTGGCCTGTCCCATTAATGCCAGTTTATTGTGGCCCAACCCAAAGATGATAAACCTCACATTTGCAAATAACTTGTTGTTAACATTTTGTGAACTTTTCTCAGTGTTTCCTTCAGTGGCCTCTACTTGCATGCAGTCAATAGTGTGGCTACAGTCTTACTCACTTCTCAGTTTCAAGCTGAAGGACTTTGGAGGGGTGCTGTAGCGTGCCCTGCCGAGGACGCCCACGCCACGCCCGCAAGCATCGTCCCGTTCTCATGGGGGTGGTCATCCTGCTTCTCTGCCTGGCTCTGCAGTGCACAGAGGGTGGGTCTGGGACCTGGCGTTTTCTTTGGGAGGTGATAATACCCAGGGGTGGTCGAATGCTTCCATGTTCTTCATTCCTAAATGCCAGTGCTGGGGTTTGTGAAGATGACAAATCGGTTTGCTGTCTGAATACAGACGAGCGTAGTGCTTTTTCGCCATCATTAATTACCTTGTTAATTAGGATGAATTCAGTTATCACCCTGTTCAACCAAACACAGTTAATGAAGCATTTGACGGTCTCTAGAAGATAATGTGGTAAATTAAGAAACATGACAGGTTATTACATAATTAATGTTTAATTATGCTTTGACCTTCACTTAAATGACTACATAGGATCACATTCGAATTTTACAGTTGACAGAGATGTCTGTGGTAGTTTCCAGTACAGCTGTGAGCACCAAGCTTGTAAAAAGCAACATCTTCCTTGTTGAATATTGAGTCCGGTAGCTGGAGTGACACGGAAAGCTGCGGATTTTGGAATAATATTTTCATTTTGTATTTTATTTCGACAATAAATACTAGTGAGGTCACTTGGTCGGGTAATGGTCTAGGAGGGAAATACTTTCTGTCGATTACCAGGGTGGGAGATATATTTAGCATGTAGTAACTTAGCAGACTGTTGTCTGTCTTGTAGTTTTTACTCTTGTAAACGGGGTATTGCTACAGCATCTCAAGGCCACAATAACAGGGCCCTTCCTGGAGCAGGAACAAGCAGTCAGGTGTTAGTAAGTTTGTGGGGTTTCCTTACGCCACCGTATCACGGTCGCTTGCTTTTTGTAGGTGCAGTAGCAGAGCAGTGCTGGCAGGGGGCGACATACTCGGAAAGCATCGTCTCGCCCAACCTGAAGAGCGGCAACATCCTGCGGGTGCCAGAGGCGCCGTCGGTGGGCCAGTGCGCCAAGGCCTGCTGTGAACTGCCAGGCTGCGACCTGGCATGGCTTTTTGAGCGCCACTGCTACGTGCTGAGCTGCCAGCGGCAAGAAAGCTGCCAGCCCCGTCCGAGGCCCGGCTCCGACTCCTACATCACCTTCGTGCGTCGTGGCCCTGCATCGCCACTGGTGCTGCAATCCCTTGCCCGTGGGCAGTCTTACCCGGGTCGCTGGAGACCCCTGTCACGGCCCAAAGGACCCGCTGCTGTCCTTAGGGACTTGGCCCTCTTCGATGGGACGCGGGACTTGAGCGATCTCGATCCCTCATGGACAGACATGGAGTACTCTGACAGGAGTTTGGAAGATGGCAGCAGATTCGGCATGGAGGTGAAGAGCGGACCTGAGGCAGCGCGGACGGAACAGAAGGAGAGCTCAGGCTACCTGGATTGGCTGCCTCTGCTGGGCAGGGAGGGGATAAACGTGACAGATATAGGGGGCGGCTCGGTGGAGAGGGAATCTCCGCAAAACGCTGCCCAGGACGGCCCATCTGTCCTCAGCTTCTCCCCTAGACCTTCAAACGGAATATCCGCTACTGAATCAGCGCCGACCTCTGACCCTGCAGTGTCCCCAACCGCACAGAACCTCACTGTAAGTATCCCATCTTCAAAGAACAGAAAAACAACGACTCAGTGCTGGCGGAGGGGCGACATCTTTGATGACTGAGACCACACTTCCAAAACGCCACCTTTTGACTGGACCCTTAGCCTCATGTGCCCTGAAGCCACACAGTCCATTTTTAAGCCGTCCACTTATTTACCATTGTCGCGTCTCCGTGTGACACAGTAGGTTGTGTGATCCGGTTTTACTCTTCCGTCCCTTCGGAGGACAGAAGCTTCCCACGGCTCGGGGATCACGAAACATCACGATCTCTGCGGCTGGTGTCCCTCTAGCGGGCCATATGGTAGCATGCTGACTCACCATTCCACAGAAACCATTCCCCCTCCCCCCTGCATTGTTGCCTTTGAGGAAATAAAATAATCAGCGTGTCCAGTCTCCTTCTGCAGCGGGAAGTCGTGATGCATTCAGGGAATTGGGATTGACTTGTTGTTAAATGAGTCCTCTGCTTTGTGCCCCCCTACGCCCCTGCTGTGATTAAGCAGTTAGAAGATGGAGTCGATGAAATTCATCTGTGGTTTTAGGTGACAGGATCAGAGCGATGACCTGAAAGGTGATGTCCAGTGAGGACACTGATGACTCTGCATTTGTCTCCCAATCAGAGTGAGGAGCTGCCTGACAACGGCTCGTCCGTGCAGATGCAGCCTACGGTGTTTCCCCAAGACGGTCTCGCTGACCCTCCCCCTCAGCGCCAAATTACGACTTGCCTTCCCACTGGGAGTTTGCCCCCTGTCCTGAATCGGACCATTCCCACCGCTGCCCCACAGAAAGGTACGGTGAACAACAAGAAGGGGTGAAGCCTGGGTACCACACCGTGTGTGACGTTTTAATGTCTGCCTCCGAACAGTGGGAACCCTGCTGGTCTCGGCAGGAGACCCCGTGGAGGTGATGCTACCCATGAGCACGGTGGAACTGAGTGCCGTTGTAGTTCCTGAGCCCCAGACAGGTAAACAGGGAAGAGATGATGCTGATTAATACACATCTCTTGCGTTAGTTAAGTGTGTTTTTTTTTTATTACCAGAAAGCACATACTTTTATGAGTGGAGTTTGCGCAGTTATCCTAATGGCCACCAGGGGGAGATGGAGGGCACGAACAGCAAGACAGTCAAGCTTTCAGGGGTAAAACGTATTATGATTAATAGTCTATCTCTGCTGGCACAGTACTGCGCTTTTTGCTCACTGCAGACATGCCTGTTTTGTTTGTGTCAGCTTTCCGAAGGTGTGTACGTTGTCAAAGTGACCGTCGCGGGGGACCACGGGTCCGGAGACGCCCTCGTGAATGTCACCGTGAGAGCCGGTGGGTGCCACATATCGGGGCTGCATATACACACTAAAATCCACACAAGCTGAAACGCCTCTGTTGCTCCATCAGCTGCCCGTGTGAACCAGTCCCCGAGAGCCGTGGTGATCCCCCCCACCCAGGACGTCCTGCTCCCTGCCTCCTTGGTCTCCATCGATGGCAGACGTAAGCCCCCCCCCTCCCCCAGCCATCTTCCTTCAGGCTTATAAACATCAAGGACATTGTCTGCCTCTGCTGTGCTCTGCTTTTTGGGCACAGGCAGGGGGGAAGGGGGGGGTGGGGGTCATACAGGGAGGTCAGGGAGATAGTATATGTTAGTGCGGCATAAACATTTTCTCTCATATTTCGCTGCATTACTTATGCAAAAATATTCTGAGGGCAGAATGAAAAATGATTGGTTCAGAGAGGACCAATCACATTATAGAGGAGGTTAGTCCAAGCAACTAAAGGAGGCGGGATCAACCAATCATATGTCTCAGTCCCACCTCCTCCACTTGGACCCACAATCTCATTCGTTATCTCTCTCAGATATTTTTCGTGTTACCCTCAGAGCATTTTTGTATAAGTGAAACTCCGAGAAGCAACATTTCCGTATAAGAATACTTCCCTTATAAATCTGAGATGAGTCTCCACCTAATGAGAGAGGGTAACATTTCTGAGCACGTCTTTCTCCTTGGCTCCAGGGAGCACAGACGATGGCGGCGTGGTGACCTACCGCTGGGAGGAGGTGAAAGGACCACCACGCAGAAGCAAGGTCTTCGTTGACACCCCCCTGCTCCGCCTCTCGGACCTGGAGGCCGGTGACTACACATTCAGGTACACCTTAATTATCCCCATTACCGGGATTCTGCGTCGAACAGCTGCTTAATGTTACTGTTTCTCCGGTAACCCTGAAGCACAGGCTCCTTACAGCTGCTGTGGTTAATGTTTATCATGTACTAATGGTGTCGCTGCCCTTTAACTGTGTAAATTAATAAGCCAAGTTACTGTGTTAGTTGCATAACAGAGAACATTATTACTCTTATAATATCTAATGCTATGTAAAGGGGAATAGAGGTGACAGTCTAGAGGTGACAGTGTAGAGGTGACAGTGTGTCTTCTCTGGTGACACTAAAGGCTGCCTTTCTCTCAGCTTGACAGTGACGGACTCCGATGGGCTGAGTGACTCTACCATGGCTACTGTCAGAGTCAGTGCGCCCCCTGATCTGGCTCCGGTGGCCGATGCGGGCCCCAATCTGACAGTCACGCTGCCGCTGGACCGCATCACCCTGTGTGGGAACCGGAGCAGCGATGACCACGAGATCATCAGCTACCTGTGGACCCTGAGCCCAGGGAGCTGGGCCGAGAAGCCGACCATACAGGTGAGTGGGATGTGAAGGCCGTTCCGAGGGCTTCGCTGCTGTACCTTTGAGTAGGTTTCCTGTTTCGGTCCCTGTGGATGGACGCATCGCGCTGGTCCACGATGTCATGTGTTTGCATATAAATGACTCTGCAGAGCTGCTCCCCTTAAGGTTCAGTTCATTCTATACATCTTGGGAAAGCAGCTCTGCAGCCAGTGCCCTCCTGCCGCATGTCGTGCCCTAACGGCTCCCTGCTCTGTGCCAGGGCGCCCGGACCGCCCTGCTCCAGCTCTCGGACCTGCGCGAGGGACAGTACCCCTTCCTGCTCACTGTCACTGACTCGGCCGGCCAGCAGGCCTCTGACTCGGTGACTCTCAGCGTACAGGCAGGTGGGCACCGGCACGCCAGCATTCGCATTGCATATTATGGGATGTTGGGCACGCCCTGGCTGCCTGCCTGCTCGGCCAGGCTTAGATTATCCACTCTAACCAGTATCCTATTTACTAGCACAGGATATTAAAAAGGAAGGTAAATAATATTCTCCACGAACATAGAGGAGAAAATCAAGCTAATCCTCGTATTTTGAATATTATGGGACCGTAACACCATTAACAGCTTTTGGCAGGCTGAGCTTTGTGTGTGTGGGAGGGGGGTGCTAAGGGAAAAGACGTGTGAGTCATGTGGGGGTGTTTGTGTCCTAGAGAGGAACGGCCCCCCCGTGGCAGTGGTTGGCCCCGACCAGCTGCTCATCCTCCCCACAAGCAGCATCAGGCTGGACGGCAGCAGCAGCACGGATGACCGCGGGATCACGGCCTTCCACTGGGAGGCGCTGAGGTACGCCTACTTGCTAAGCCAGATACTAACCCAGAGTGACCCAGGACTCATACTGCAGTGAAACCAGAAAATGCATCTTTAGACAGTCACAGACTCGATGTTTTCTGTCATACCACCACTCATCCATTGCTCTTGCTTTGAAGCGGCCCCTCCGGGCTGACAATAGAGGACTCTGACAAGGCTGTAACCATGGTGACAGGCTTCCAGGCTGGTCATTACACCTTCAGGCTGACAGTGGAGGACCAGCAGGGGGCGACAGACAGCGCCTACCTTAACGTCACTGTATGTGAAGGTGGGTCTGCTTTCACCCAGTCATCCCAGTCGCAGTTTTTCAGGCAGGCCTTGCGTAAGTTTCCTTACTGCTCTGGTTTTGCTAGTCAAAGGTTATACCAAAGCTGTCATCTCCAGTTTAACCCTATATGCATCTGGTTGAGTGACTAAGAAAAATGAAAGTCTGTGTTACCCCCCCCCGCAGGTGTAAAGCAGCCCCTCTCAGCCCACACCAGTGGGGGGCACATCTTGGTTCTGCCCAACAACTCTGTGGTGCTACAGGGAAATGTCTCTGGTGCTGATCCGGGCTCTGTGTCCTACCTGTGGGTCCGGGATGCGCAAAGCCCAGCAGCAGGGGTGAGTCCGCAGGCAACGGTCTGTAGGGTTCCTGTAGTTTGTTGGTTTATTTGTAATCTAAATATTGAAACGTCCGGAAATTCGTTATTGCATTGTAATCTCTAAGTCAGTGATTCTCAATCCATGGGCAAGTTCTGAAAGGGTCGCGAGGCAGATTTGGAAACGTGAGCATTTTAAAACCAGTAAGCTCCTATGCTGATCCATGATCAGATTTCCCAGCCCCAGTCATACAATTAACCTATATAAACGGGTCTTGGGTCTGCAAATGCTTAGCGCCAAACTAGTGAGCACTCAACCAATCCAAGAAGCCAAACCACCGATGCTAAATTAAAGATTCACTGGCACTGTGTGCTTCATCATAGCATTAATTAAAACCTATACATGATATAGGGTCGCGACTGAGCTGACATGACAGAGATTAGGCCGCAGAGCAAAAAAGGCTGGGAACCACAACTCTAAGTGATTCTAACTCCCCCTAGAGGTCGTGGTGGTGAATGATGTTTCTCTGATTGAACAGCACTAATCGTTGTGCAGTAGTATATTGCTGCATGACAAAATTAAATTTGCCCAGATTCTCGTTATAATGAGATATGCATCTTTGTATAACCAGAAAAAATGTTTCATAGGAGGTGCAATGGTATATGCATGAATTTGTTATTAATGCTTTACAAATTAAAGGAAAAGGGGGGGTAGCCAGGGAGATGCCACACTGATAACACACCATGCCTCCCAGGATGTCCTGTATGGCTCGGAGCGCTGGGACTCCCTGCACCTAGCCAACCTGGTGGAGGGAACCTACCTGTTCCAGCTACGTGTCAGCGACCCTCAGGGGCGTCTTAGTGCAGCCACCGCTACCGTGGAGGTGCTTCCTGGTAGGAGCCCCTGGCCACACGGCTCCTGTATCCGTGGCCAGCTCACTGTGTGTGTGTGTGTGTGTGTGTGTGTGTGTCTGTGTGTGTGATCCAGGTATTTGTGACATGGCATGTTTGGTGCATTGTAATCTGATGTAAACTTGATGTGACGTGATGTCTAATGATGTAATACTAGGTGGTGTGATGTCATGGAAAAGTATATGTAATGTGTGTGTGGGGTTGTCATGTATATATTACATTTTGGGGACCAGATTTAGATTTAGATGTGATAAAACTGGGACTACCTTTTTGGTCCCCACAAGGGGAAACTCAGTTTTATAAAATTCTGGGTCAGCAATCAAAAAACTAAAAATGTCAAACGTCTTGCATTTTGTTTGGTTACTAAGGGATACGGTTATGGCTGGGTAGGGGTTAAGGTTGTCATTGTTGGGATTAGGGTTTTTCCCATAGAAATGAATGGAAGGTCCCCACTAAGATGTAAATACAAGTGTGTGTGATGATGTAGTCTGGTGTGACATGATGAGTAATGATGTAATACTGGGCGATGTGATGTCATGGGATGTGGGCCCTCGTGCGCAGACCCGCTACGGCAGGCCGAGGTGGAGCTGGAGCTGCAGGTGGCTGTGTCCCAGGTGAGCCAACAACAGATGGACACACTGGTGGGCCAGCTGGCGGAGCTGCTGCACATGCCGGACGCCAACGTGACTGTGCGCAGCCTGTCTGCGGGGTCAGAGGTCAGGTACGCGCCCACCTTCCCATGTCAGTGCACATGAGGATCCCCTATCATGCAGCTCCTGGTCAATATCTCTCTCCTCTCCTCTCTTCTCCTCAGTACCATCCTCCGGCTCTCGGCGCAGGCCCAGGGTGAGCTCCTCCCCGGTCCCCTGCTGGCCCGGCGCCTGCGTGTGCGGCTGCTTGGGGAAAGCACACACCTGCTGCCGTTCAGGGTGCTGCGCGTGGACACCAGCGGTGAGTGACACCCGTCACACGCTGAGCCTCCTCCCCACCAACTCTTCATTCGATACTTGATAATCAGGAATGAACATTAGTGGAATGTTCAGTCCTTGTATAAGTAAGTTCAGGTGAACTTCAGAAACGCTGACTGTGGGAATTACAGTCACGTGACACATAATGATATTTCTGACAACGATGGAGCGCATTTACGACGGCGGGCCCAGAATATTATAATGGAGCTGAAAAATTGTGTAGCCATCATGTAGACAGTTGTAGCCATTGTGACGTCGCAGCACAATGCCTTACTCACACGTGGTAATGCTGGTGTAAACATGTGCTAGTCATATAAACTTATAGCACATAGAATTATGCGTGGTACATAATACTTGATAATGATAATACATAAACCATGATCTAAATAGTTTTTGTACTTCCCTCAGCTTGGTCTTTGTAGAGTAAGCAGTCTGTTGGGACGCCCAGTGAGCTGGGGGTTAAGGGACCCGCAGATGTGCTGAGGGTTTGAACCAGCAACCTTCTGATTACAGGCATGCAGACTAAGCCCACTGAGCTACACGCTGCCCCTGTTTAGTTGTTTATATACTGTACTGTACTTTTTTATCGTTACTAAACCATATAGCCTAGGTGTGTAGTAAGCTATGCCATCCAAGTTTGTGCAGGTACATTCCATGATGTTCGCACAGTGATGAAATGGCCAAGTGGTGCATTTCACAGAATGTATCCTCATCATTAAGCAGCGATTGGCTACGCTTGGCGTGCACTTCTGTGCTAACATGAGCGTTGTCCGGCTTTCCCACGATGCAGTGTGTCTGCTACGGTGTTCAGACCATGGTCGCTGTGACCCCATCACCAAGCGCTGTGTCTGTGAGCCATTCTGGATGGAGAATCCCATCCGTCGCCTCCTACAGGACAGGGAAAGCAACTGCGGTGAGCACTGTAATTATTTTTTGAGAGCCTGGCAGTTAGCAGATATGAGCCAGTATGCTGTAATTCCCCTTACCTCTTCATTTAGCCATAGATGTATTCTTATACTCATCAAATAGAGTGAGTTCTGGAATAATCTTGCTCTATCTGCCATAGACTGGAGTGTGCTGTATGTGGTTGGGAGCTCCTTCGTGGCCTTTGTCTGCATCCTGTCAGCCAGCTGGGCCTGTATCTGCTGCTGCAAAAGGTACCCAACCCTTCCCGTTTACCCTTGGGCTCTGCGTTATGCAGGAATGGGACTATCCTGTATGTTAAACTTACAGGAGGAAGCGCACGAAAGTGAGGAAGAAAACCAAATACACGATTCTGGACAACATGGATGAACAGGAGCGGATGGAACTGCGGCCAAAATACAGTGAGTCGTTTCAGAGTTTGCAGTTGGAGTTTGTTTCGGTGCAGAGGGGGCAAAAGGCTGTTTTAATCTGTCAGGGCTCCTGTTGTCTGTAAAACAGCGGATTACTGAATTTAAAATGTTTTAGAAGGCCATATGGTTTATTGTGAAACAACAGTACTGGGGGGTGTTCGATCAAGGTCACCAAACAAAAAGCCTGAAAAAAATTTTTAAAAACCAAATGGTGTCTTACCAGTAAAATGTTACTTAGTAGGCAATTTAAGTGATAAAGCATTACCAATGAGGAGGGCCAATATTACAGCAGAAACGACAGGCCCAGATTAACAGTATGCTCTGGGAACCACATTCTGGGGGGGGGGGGGCAACCCCTCACAAGCCACCGCCCTCCTCCTGGACCAATCACAAATGTCTTTTAACAAATTAATGACAGTTAATTTAATATGGCTGTATGTTGTTCTCTTAATACAGCACTCACTGAAAAGTCTATGTTATGGTTTCCCTGTGTTAGATGCAGGACTGAATTCCATGAGGACTGAGTTCAAACCAGTAGCTCTGGCTCCCAGCCAAACGCTGTACCAGTTGAGCCACAGAAACACTGCGTGTTTACTCTGTCAGTGTTATTTCGCCATGCCACATTATTAGCCTCATTAACACTGGTAATGTTTCCTTTTTTGTGATTACACTGTAATCCTTATATCAGACAACCCACCTCTCCTAGAAGATCCGCAGCAGTAGCTCCCAGACAGCCGGACATGACGTGTCCTGGAAATCTGCCATTCCGCTATTCAACGGCGGTAAAATTAGCCGGCAAAAAGTTTTAGTGTTGCAGCCTCGCCCCAAATTTTACCAGCACTCTCTAGGCTTGGCCAGCAAATATTATTACCGTAATACCAGCCAAGCATTGGCCAGCACCCCCTCCTCCCGGATGCCCCTCATCTGCCACCTTCGAATCGAAATGAGTATCCCAAAGGTGGGATATCTGCTATGTAGCTGCAGAAGTAGCGTTTGCCAGGCGGCGCGACAGAACGCTGCTCTCGCCTCACCTTCTCTTCGTGACGATACTTACAGCTCACGGCGACGATCATTTGCTCAGGGCTGCTTAAGTGCCCAGTGTTCATACCCAGTGAAGGCTTTGACAAGCTTGGTTTGAGTTAACGTCGACAAGGTGCGGCTGATTCATCTTCATGGAACGGCTTGAGCTTTAAGTGGGAGCGACCGCTAATTCTGCCAGGCTAATTTACTTAAGTGCAGGTTTGTTTAGCGACCTTAATGGAACAGCCCGGAATATACCATGACCACAACAGGCTATGTTTTCGTATCATCATCAAGTCATTTCATTTTATTTTATTTTTTTAAAAACGGATGATACATTTTTCCCAGCTGTATGCCACAGGCCTGACGTTCTCATACGTTTTGACACTCGCAGTGTGACGCATATCTATCGTGTTTCCCGGCAACAGACATCAAGCACAGGAGCACGGAGCACAATTCCAGCCTGATGATGTCCGAGTCAGAGTTTGACAGCGATCAGGACACCATCTTCTCCCGTGAGAGGCAGGACAGGAGTAAGAACCAGCATAACGGAGCCTCCAGGAACGGGGGGGCCTTCAATGCACGGACTGTGGACAGCTGAGGGTTGGCAGGCTTCTACTCCTCAGCCCTGTGGGCGTCATCGGCAGGAAGGTCTGCACTGATACTCCTGGACAATGATGGACACAAGCCCAGGAAACAGGAAGTATCCCATAATGCCCTGGGAACAGTGACCGGTGAATGTAGGTATAATTATGGTCGGTCCTTACCATTTTTATGCTTTTAATGATTGCTAATCAATTATTTATTTTGTGATTTTAATGTGTGCGGTTCCTTCCAGTCACTCTGTACAATCCTTTCATTTGCGGTTTGTGTTTAAAGACTGTGCAGAAGCCAACAAATCCTTGATTTTTAATATGCCGTGTTCTGGGTTGATACTGATGTTTGCAGACGTGAATGATTCAGACTTACATTATCGTAGGGCTATTTTTTTTTTTGCACTTCTAATACTGTTATAACCCTCTCTTTGATATGGTTGTATGCAGACCTCCCATCCTGAGGGTTCTACACACCTTCCAGGACATTGTACATACAGCCATGTTTGTTCTGTGAATTGCACAGCAGAACCACAAGGGGGCAGCCTTAACGCTGAGAGTGGGGTACAGCCACAAGTCGTGGGTCTCACACACGACCACAGCCAAGGACCTAAACCCACAGAATAGCACTGACTGCCCTTAGGCTACGGAGAATAGCAAGGGGGGGGGCATGTCAAGAGGCATCAAGATACGGAATGTATGCATGTGTGGAACTTAGGAATTACTGTAATCACTAGAATGTTTGCCACGAAACGGGTAATACACAATGCGAAACAGGTAACAGGAGAAAAGCCCCAGTAACTGACAAGTCTTTGCAAAGCTTAATACCAGTAGATGGGATTGCTTTGGAAGTTCCACTCAAAACACTAGTCTAGACTGTGGCGTGTCATTTTCTGTCGTTTGTTTGACTGGAGGTAAAAACCTGTAACCCTGCTATGACAAGGTATTTTGCCCCCAGATATTTTGTTTTTCCTCAAAATTAAAGCCTACTGATGTTTAACTTTGTGTAATTAAAGCATATCTGCTGCCTGTTAGCAAATAGGCTAAACCAGTATCATTCACATTCTTTCGGAAATAGAGACACAACCAACCAATCACCACTGAAATCAAAAATCGCCATTTAGTGACACATCACAGCATTTGGCAAGACATCTGTGTGCTTAGAGAACAAGACAGGGTTCGGGTCAAAGGTCACAATGGACGGATTTCATTTCGGCTAAATTAATCAGGTCAGCTGCATTGAAAACGTCAGTCACACTCTTGTTAGAACAGACACAGAACTGACAAGAAAGACATGACATATCTAAAAACATTTATGAAAATATAATCTAATCGCTATGTACCGGTAATCAATAATCTGACTCTAAAGGAGACATTTAATAAAGGAGCCATAATTCAGTGGCATGGCTGGTCAGTAACATCCAGTTAATTAATATTTTTAATTGAAATGGCCAAAAAAAACTAAGTGCAATCAGTTTCAGCTTTGAATGGATGTTTCAAAGTCTAATCTCTTTAATACTAAGTGATTACTTAGAAATGACTTCACTACATCGCATGCCCTTAATTTTTCCTGCACCGACCTGTAGTAAGATTAAGATCTATACATACATACAAGTTTCCTTTCAGATTCAGTTCATCTCCACATCATAAACAAACCATCTGAACAGCTGATAAATTCCAGTATAGCTACATCACCAGTTAAACCTGCACACCGACTTCCACCTTCAGTGTCGCATCTTCACGCAGCCGTTCATGGAGTCAGGCCTCCGAAGCACATGTACTTGACATCCAGGTAGTCCTCAATGCCATACTTGGAGCCTTCCCGGCCCAGACCAGACTGCTTGACCCCCCCGAATGCGCCCTCGGGCGTGGAGAGCAGGCCCTCGTTCACCCCCACCATGCCAACCTCCAGCTGCTCGGCCACGCGCCAGATCTGATCGATGTCCCTGGAGAAGAAGTACCCTGTTGGGGAGGTGTGGCAGGGGTGGAGAAAAAAAATCTGTTACCTAATTGGTGGATCTGACAAAAGAAAAAAAAAATGCCTCAAACAGACTTTTGTTGATTTGCTCAGGCTGGTCGCTAACTTTAGACGAGTCACGGCAGGCGTGACCTGAGACAAAGCCGTCGGCTCACCTGCCAGACCCACTTGGGAGGTGTTTGCGATGACCAGCGCTTCCTCTTCCTTGTCAAACCTGGAGACCAGAAATAAAAGTTCACGAAGCACTGCAGCCCTTTTGCTTCCGCTACCTGATGCATGTCTGCGCGCCCATCGAAGCACAGCGCGTCATAAGCCTGCAGTGCACCAAGCCGATTTCTGTCCATCAGACACTGTCGATGAGTCAGTAATTGCCTGTCGGCCAGTGTTCACGGCACGTTCGGACTTCGTCAGCATGGTTTTTCCCCGACAGTTAAATCGATATCAAAGCTAGATGGTGAAACTGAGCTCTCTGATTGGGCTGCATATCACCCATCACCTAGTTGTGCTAGTGTGTTGCAGTGCAAATTGAGGGGGGGGGGGGCACATACATGATCACAGTCCACCTAGCAGACAACAGCAGAGGCTGGGGGTGGAGTTGAGAAAGCAGTTCTCCAAGGAAAAGTAAATTATTTCTAGAAACCTTGTGTAACCCCTCCCCTCCCCCCACAATGTTTTCTTAGGACTCACTTGAGGACGGGGACCAGGGGCCCAAAGGTCTCCTCCCGGGTGCAGAGCATGTCAGTGGTGACGTTGGTGAGAAGCGTGGGCTGCATGAAGGAGCCCTCAAGCCTCCGACCCCCCCGGAGGACAGTCGCCCCTTGAGCCACTGCATCAGCGATCTGGTGCTCAACCTAGAGCATGCAAAACCTCAGACACAAAGTACAGCTCTGGAAAAAATTAAGTGACCTCTCTATATTTAAAAAATAAATAAATAAATCTGCATTTTTAAATCCTGGTTCTGCTGGCAGAAGGTTACACTGTGAGCCAGGCTGCTTCCAGGCTCTAAGTTTCTAAAACTCCAGTACACAAGAACAAGGTGAAGCAGGAGACACTGGGAATAACCAAAAACCAGCCAGGTAAAGGGTAGAAGTGACTTTCTAATGCCAGAGATGACCGTTAACATATCGGACATTCTCATGAATCGTAGGATGACACCAAGTGACCTTCAAAAGGAATGGGAAACATTAAGTGTAGGTGTGAAGTGCACTGCTAGGGCAAGTTTGTATGAATTGAAGTTCTCTCCTGATTAACTGTAACCCGCCTGGACACCTGAACCAGGTTAAGCAGAAACAGAGGGGACAGTGTACCTTTTCCACGGCACGGACGTTGATGAGGGGCCCCTGCGTGGTGCTGGGCTCAGATCCATGACCCACCCGCAGCTCCGAGTCCATGGCCTTGCCCAGCCGCTCCAGGAAGCGGTCGTGGATCCCGCTCTGCACCAGGAAGCGGTTTGAGCAGACACACGTCTTGGGGGAGAGAAGATCGATTTTTAGGTCAAATCACCACTTTTCAACCAAGAACCTGATGAGCAAGAATTTCAAAAATGGATATAGAAACTTGCATGGGACTTGACTCAGAAACAAACAGGCTACAAGCCCAGATCATTAAACACAATGTTACCTGTTGCCATGGTGGGGCTTCTCCTCAGCCCCCTCCCCCAGGGTGTTCGTACCTGGCCAGAGTTCCTGAACTTGGAGGCCATTGCACCAGCCACAGCCTTGTCCAAGTCGGCGCTGTCAAAGACGATGAAAGGGGCGTGACCACCCAGCTCCATGGAGACCTTCTTTACGGTGTCAGCAGCATGCTTCAGAAGGATCTACAGGGTGGAGTTCCACAAGCAGTCAAACAGAGCCGTGAAGCCTGCTACCTCCTAACAGTGCAGGATCAATGAATAAAAAAGACCATGCAAATGTTTATTCTTTTGACTGAAATTTCCTTCCAGAGCCGGACATCTTGTGGATATTTAAATCGTGAACCCATCACCTAATGGAGCACCTGCTCCTAAAATCTGAACCTGCAGGTTTTAATCTGTACCTTTCCAGTGGCAGTGGACCCAGTGAAGGAGACTTTGGCCACCAAGGGGTCTGTACAGAGGATCTCTCCAACAGCCGGGGTACGGTCCCTGGAACAGGGCACCACGTTGAACACACCGGCCGGGATCCCGGCCTGTGTAGCCAGCTATTAAAGACAGGACGTGTCAGCCCAGTCTGGAACTTGAACCCAAAACCTCCACTGCATCCAGTCAATTTCACACCATGCAGCACAGAAGCGGAGAGCCTGACCTCAGCAAGAGCGAGGGCAGAGAGGGGTGTGTCCTCGGCCGGCTTCACCACGACGGTGCAGCCAGCAGCCAGGGCCGCGCCCACTTTCCTGGTGATCATGGCACTGGGGAAGTTCCACTACAGGGAGAGTTAAGGGAGAAACGTCACGCATTTTGGGAGGCGAGGCTGCGGCGGGTTCTGCAGCATCACCTAAACAGGAATCAAATTTGCAGCAGGGGAGGTACAGCAGTGAGTAGGTCAGGGGTTAAACCGCACTGCACACGGCAAACTACACAGATCTGGCACTGAATGACTTTTTCCCAGAATGCATTGCCCATGTGGTTTGGGCTAACACATGCTTCTCAGAATCATGACCCTACCAATTAGCAGTCTTATCCTCAATGACGGCCGCACACACCGGGGTGATGATGGAGGCCACGCCCACTGGCTGCTTCAGCAACAGTATCTTCCGGTCCTTGGCAGGCGAAGGGACGATGTCTCCATAAACGCGACGGGCCTCCTCCGAGAACCACTCCAGGAAGGAGGCCGAGTAGGCGACCTCTCCCAGGGATTCCTTCATGGGTTTCCCCTGGAACAGACAAAGCTCTCCAATCCGACTTTTATATTGCTGATGGGTGAAATTACCTTCCATACTATTAAACAGGGCTTTACCTTTCACTGTGTCCATGTGTGAGCTCTCTTTTACACTTTACATTGCTTATATGCAGACTTGATGTCCACATTATACTTCATCGTTGGAGCAGAGGTGGGTGATATGATCATAATTTATAATGAACAGTTTAACTCTGAAGTTTGTACATAGTTATATCACAAGAATCGTAGTACAGCGCTACTTAACACTATAACAACAGAAGCAAGCATCAAGCGCCTATTACACGATGCCTGCCAGTTCAAAGGCCGCAACAGTACTAAAAAACAGAATGTCATTGAATGTTTGGTCAAATTGCTTGTGGTAAGTGGCGTGCTGTCCGTTCCTCTTCTTGACACTTCAGCAGAACAGACCTTACAGTCTGACAAAACGCCCTGGCCTTCAGTTTTAACATAATGTTGCAATCAAGGGGTCCTTCTGATATGGAGAAATATACTTTAATTTGCAAAGATATCATGTGTACAAATACTTAAAAAATAATAAAAATTGTGATCTATAATGTGGATTCTAACAAATCACAACATTTTGGTCATGTCGACAACCCCTACATTGGCATCAGCGTTTGTGTGCCAGCTGTGGATTAGACTGGTTTAGCCAGGGTTGTGTTGTCGGGGCACTAAAGTGACCCCAAACATTCTTGAAGGCTGAGTGTGATTAGTGTTTATGTTCCGTGTATAACTGGTCTCACACACAGGATGTATTCTATGCTTCCTGGTTTGGAGTCTGGACCACCACACCCTGCTGGATGCATTCATCTTGGCCCTCAACATTAAAACACTAAACATTCTGACACTTAAGAAAACACGACTTACACATTCAGCAGTAATCAGTTTAGCGAGGTCCTCTTTGTGCTGTGTTAGCAAGTCGTACCATTTCCTCAGGAAAACGCTTCGCTCCTGTACATTCAAAACAAGCAAGGTTTAGATATCGACGGCCGGATGGCCGTCGCCAAGGCCACCCACAGTAATGGATCCCCCCCCTCCCCCCCGCCCATGGAGATGCCTCATTCAAGTTGAGCTATGTAATGTTCCTTAGCTCAATATCTAATCTAATTAAGTACAAAAGTACAAAAAAATAAACAGAAAGTCAGGTTAAATTATTACACTGACGTAGACATAGCATCTACCAACTAAGCAAACAAATTTTATATTCTTCCACATTTATAAGCCTTATTTCCAGGAAGGTAGCCTAAAGTCAACGCTATTAATTACCATAAGATTAATCATTTCACTGTGTCCGGATCCTGACTATACATCTGCTGACTCTGAACTAGATTCTGCGAATTATTTGTTTGCGAATAATATCATTCATACCTCTAAACTTAAAAAAAAAAAAAAAACTATCCCAGAGCGACTGGGCAGCTTGTCAAACAGCATACTGGTCGTTTAGAACATGATTGTGGAAAAAAACTGAAATTTAAAATGGACGGGTCTCAAAGACTGACCCAATCGGGGGGGGGGGGGGGTTACAGCAAGACAAATGCGAAATGTATGCAGAATATCTACGTCTGAGGTCCGTCTATAGCAGAACGTAACATTCATCTGTGCATTTAAATGAGCGATCAGCTTAACCTGTCAAACAGACGTGACGCGCACCACACTTGCAAGGTGTTTTGTCACTAATCAGGATATTATTAATATTGTTTATACAAAGGTATTTTAGCGTTTTTAATGACAATAGAAACTGTAGCTGATACATTGTGCGACGTATATAATAGCTGACAAATCGATCCCATGCTGAGACCAGTTTGCTTTCGCTTTATCCTTGGGCGCCTGTTCCTTCTTCCACAGACCCGTTTTGGTCTTGACTCACCAGAGCGCTAAAACTATACATTATAACGTTTCTGCAAGCTATTTTTGCAACATTTTGCAATGTGCATACTAAAAATAAAATCGCATGAAAGCATTTTGCTGATGTCCATGCATCCCCATGGGCAGATCACCTTCGCTGAGCGCCGCTTCCACTCCTGGAAAGCCGCGTACGCTGCCCGGACAGCGGCTTCGGCCTCCCGGGGTCCGCAGTCGGACACGCTGGCGATCTCCTTGCCCGTCGCCGGGTCCAGAACTGCAAACGAGGAAGCGGCGGAGACCCAGCGGCCATCGATGAACGCCCGCGTCCGCAGCAGATCCGCGGAAATGCTGAGGGAGTAATCGCGACTAAGCATCGGCAGGCCTGGCAGCATCTGGCGGAGAAAAGATCGACCCCCTATGAGACAGAGAGGACCCATGGCAAGCTGTATGCCCTGCTAATGGCGATAAAATGAACCGGATCACAAGTTAACGCCGAAGGCCGCTAAAAAGCGCACTTTTAAGGGCTTGAAAGGCGGGCGTTTCTAACACACGTGAGGCTTTGCTGTTGTTACAATCATCGGAGCAACTGCAGCGTTACTGTAACAGAGTAACAAGGTCGCTTTATTAATTCAGAAGCCGCTCAATAAAGGCAGACGAACGAACAAACGACAGAAAGGGAAATGGCATGTCAACAGACCGGTAACATTTTGCTTTTATATAAGTAAATTGTTCTCTTTCAGAAAGTGTGATTCGGTATAGTTACGTAACTAGGAGTTTGTCCTGCCTGCGTCCGAAGGTCCTAAAAACGAGCCCATAAGTCCTTATTGCAATGAGTACTTTGAGATGCTGACCGGGGACCTGTTCGATCGTTTAGTTCATAATGTTCTAGGTTTTGACTGGAAGAGAGACGCTGATCCCAGGCCAGCTAAAGGGACTGTAAACAGCTTGGGACCGGCCATTAACTTACGCACGAACGAACCCGCTTTTAGCCAAATCTATCCTTGTGTCCACCCATTTTTCGTTTAAGATGGCCATAATATCAGGGGCCTGGACGCTATTCAAAGCTATCTATGTGTAATTTTTGCCAAATTCTAAAATTACAATTAGATTAAAAATTTGTAGTATTATTGTATTTTAGTAGTAGACTACAAATAAAAACACTCAGTGAAAAAAAAAGTTAAACACTCAGATGGACTGGTGGAAATTGAACGAATCTGAAAATGAGGAAAGATAATGTGACTGTTTGGCAATGATTATAACATCAAATCAGACAATAGAGTTGGCAGTATGGGCACACTGCTGGTCCCATGTCAGTAGGGTGTGGCACCCCCCCCCCCCGGGGCCTGGATACATGCAGCGATTCGGTGTGGGAGTCGTACAGCAGTTGTATCCTCTCCTGTGGCAAGTCGGCCCACAGCTGTTGCTAAGACACTGGGGTTCAAGTCACTAAATGTTAAGGTGTGTTCATGCTCAGGTGAGAACACAGCCAAGCTGTCTGAACAGCCTCCTCTCACGTCTGCAAATCCATACTGCACTGTTAATGACAGCCTTGCAGAACCAATGGAACCTCACCAGGAGTAATGCATAGTCTATGGTTTTCCCCTGTCGAGACCACATCCCACGCCATAGCTGTAAAATCTCTACCAGTATCTGCAGTGAAAACACGTTCATATGTTAAACACAAGAAACAATCCCCTGGACTCACCTTCAACTGTTAATAATTGGAGAAAAAAAAGATTCAATAAAAAAGGGGTTTAATTAAAAGCAAGTTTCACAACAGAAGATGAATTAAAATATCAAAAACATGAGTCAAACTAAAGATTAGCTTTAGAGCATTAAATATTTAGGTATGCACCAGTGCTAGAAAAACCACGGACAGAGTGACTGACAGAAAGGGCGAGGTACACCTTACTTTAAAGGCTTTACAATTTGACCAGACTATACAAATCTCAAGAATGAAAAGTCCACGTTTTATGCATAAAGTACAGATGGATTATTTCATTAATTTATGATTGTTGAAATTTAGTCACATAAGTAGGAAGACTAGTGAGGGCCACAAAGACCAAATTAGTCTTTAGCTAAATGCTTTTGGGTGAAATGATGCGTCAAAACCAACAGTGGGTGGAGTTATTTTGCTACCAATCACTGCCTGGCATAACATTATAAGACAAGTTAAACTACTCAGACACTAGCAATTCATCTTCATTCGACACCTGCCCAGGCCCTCAAGGATGCCCCCCCCACCTTCTGAGTCTGGTTCCTCCCAAAGTTTCTTCCTTCTAGGGAGTTTTTCCTTGCCACCGTTGTCTCTGGACAGGGATAATGTGAAAATGTGCCATACAAATAAAACTCAACTGAACTCACGATGACCGATCTCACTGTGGCTATCAAAACATAATTCTAACTGTCAATAAAATGTTCTTACACTGCAGACGAATGCCTGGGTACATTTAAACAAACACAAGAAGTTAAAGGATAAAAACACATCATAAATACAAAATGAGCTCTTTGATAAGGAAATGAACAAGGTACTTGTATAAGAATGTACAAAGGCAAAGCGATATTTGATGAGATATCACAGGAGGAAAAGCCATAATTACAACCTCACCATAGTAAAGAATTTACAGGTAAAAAAAAATAAAATGCAAAAGAAAAACGACTCAAAATCAGAGTTTAACCATAGGAAGCCACCAATCTATTCACAGCTAAACTAACTTCATTGTACAACTCTTTTAAGCAAAAAAATAATATGCGTAAAAGGCCTTCCTGAATTATAATACACAAAGAAATAATTTTTTTAAAAAAGGTTTGCATTCATGAAGAAAAGAAAAATATACAAGCACTTAAGACTAGAAGAAAACTTTAAAATCTCAAGTAATAAAGTACACTGTTTATCACTCCTAATATGCAAATATGAAAATCTGCTGTAACTGCTCCCAGCGAGTAGATGGGTATCACATGTGCCTCTTCAGGAGATAAACTGTAAAACAAAAAGCAAGTCAGTTACTGCTCAACACAGAAAACCAGTAAACATCTGCACAACTGTAGCCCCTCTCAGACATGCACTGCCACCCTGAACCTTTCTAGACAATTCCAGGAGGGGTTGTATGTGGGAACGCAACTGCATACCGGACATCAGACAGACTGCCATGCTAAGTACCTACTACAAAGTCCAAGCAATTTCCGACCGATCCACATGTGTGAATGAAGCGGGAAGAATTCCGTATCATTCACTGCAAGCATGCTGATGACGGAAGAATCCCGAGGGCGCAGGAGAAGCGTCATGTACAGGCAGAAGATCCTAACATGGCTAACTGGAGAGATGATGAGATTTGGGAACTACTGTCAGTAGTGAGGTAAAAAAAAAAAAAAAAAAACTACGACTTCCGCAGCATACTTCGTGTGCCATGTCCTGCATGCTCTACCCAAGCGCCACCACTCGTCTAAACCAACACAGACAATGAGAGTCACTGATACTGTCTGAACAATGACCCCCCCCCCCCCCGCAGCCCTGGGTCAAACTTACAATCTGTCCCATTATGAAAACACTGTCGGCTCAGAGACAGGGGACACAATTTTATACACAATGTATAAAAATTGAAAACAAATAAATCCACCTATCCACCCACTTATCTAGGAAGTACAATTCAGGGACACTCCCTGCACAGAATGTCAGCAGTGCTGTTATTCCAAGTGTCTATATATGAAGTTGTTTTTCGTCATATTAATCTCTTTCTATTGACTTTCCAGTGTCAGTCTTTATTGAGACACACAAAGCCCTACTGTGACTAATAAAACAATACAGCACTTATAGTTTTCCCATATTATCACTATTTAAGGAAATTAAAATATCACATAATTTACATTTACTGTGCAATGACACCTCCACATTCAGGTGACGATGACTTCATACTTATAGACTTCTTGTCATGTTGATTTAAAGTCACAGGTCTGCAATGAGCACCTCAGGTCTACCAGTGAGGACGACGCAGCCTTTATCCAGCCCAGGATGCCACGGAGGCACCAGCACAGACAACCTGTCCGACTGCCATTCACGACATACTCAGCCACTCTTCGCTATTTCACTGATTCATTACCATGAGACGAAAGCAGCCCCACATTTGCAAAGGTCTGGTGTGATCTCACCTTTTTCACAGTCTGCTTGATGTAGGCCTTCCTGCCGGTCAGGTCAGACTCAGGGTAGGTTTCAAACACCTGAAAACAACATCCAATACATCATACCAGAAGAACCAATGGCACTGAGTGGGGTCTGATTCTGCCTGCTGAGAGGGGGCTGTGAGAGGGACAGAGACACACACCTTCTTGTACATGTGCTTCATGGTGACCTCCTCCAGGTTGGCATCCTTGAGGAGCCTGTTGATGGTCTCCCTCAGCTGCTCGTCTGTCGGCGGCTTCTTCAGCAGCTTGATCAGCGGCTCATTATCTGAGCTGTCGTCCATGTCCGACCCTGCAGAGGAGCCGCGCGGCATGCAGAAGAACGAAGTCACAGCACTACACGGGCAACAGAATGGTTGTACCAAACGGTGCACCAAGGGTGTTACGAGACCATTCCGATTAAGCAGACTAGTGGGGAAATGTGACCACACCTTTGCTTTTGCTGCCGGTCATCTTGCTGCTACTACTGCTGCTGTCCGCCTTCTTCGTTTTGGCTGCCGGCTTCGCCGTGGTGGGAGCCGGCCTCTTCTTGGCACTTTTCGGTGTCTGAAAATGGGGCACAATGAATGTCGTCTTGGATCCCAGCCAGACCCCAAACAGACCACAGAAACACACCAGCCGCAATTTGCCGGACGTAGGTCTGGCTTCACCTTGTCCTGCTCACTGTCATTGTCAGACAGGTCCGATGTGGCCGATTTCTCTTCTTCGGCCGCTTTTGTGATCTTGGCTTTTGACTTCTGTTTTAGGGTCACAGCTTTGATGCTCTCCATCTTCTTCTTGACTCCGGGGGTCTTCCGGCTGGCAGGCCTTTTCTTCACTGCAGACAGCTTTTTCGCCAAGGTCTTCTTAGTGCCTGGCGCTTTCTGTTTAGCGGTGGTCTTGCGTGTGGGATCCATCTTGGGGGGGGCAGTGTCAGACAAAGAGCCACCAGTTGAGGAAGAATGCTTGGGTTGAACTTAATTAAACAGGGAACCTTCCATTTCTTACTTACTTATGAGAGTTTACTCTTATCTAACGGCAACTAATGTATACAGGCACATTGATCTAGTTATTTTTTTAAAAAAGGGCCTAAAATCACCATTATCATTCGGCACATGAACACAGACACCCCCTGAACCTGAAGTGCTGTACAGCTTTACCAGCTAATGACTCTGCTCAGACAGAATAAGACAGCCAGACACGCTCATCCTCCAGAATCAGGAACAAAGACCCAGCCAAAGATGTAAACAACGGCAACAGACACCAGCCAGATTCTCTGTGCCATAGATGAGACTCTGTTTACATTTTCCAATTTTCATTCAACAGGAACTCAGTGCAGATACTACCATTTGCAGATAGAGCAGGACATTTTCCCAAATGCATCGAGTGCGTTTAGCCTGTCCACATGCAGAGTGTGCACTTGTCATGGATACTGCACAGCACATGTATGAGAAAACATTTACCAGAGTCAAGATGAGCTGACCGACCTTTTCTGTCGCATCATCTTCATCCCCTATATGGTCACGATCGACAACGACCTTGACTTCATCATTTTCATTGGAAGAACTGTCGTCATCATCATCTATCATCTCCCGACTCTTGGGTGCCGAAGTCCGGCCTTTATCACCATGGCCGACGTCATCATCACTGCTTGAATCAATGATGATGGCTTTGGACTTGCTGCTGCTGGCTCTCTTCCTCTTCTTTGGTAAGGGCTGTCCAAAGCGAAAAGCACAAGCGACAGCTATAATTCTCCAATAAAAACGTTTGTTCTTTAACAACATGAATAATGATCATTCTGAGAATCATTTAAACACACAAATTTCCCCAAACGCACTGGCAAGCATCGTACTACAGTGGCTCGTGGCTTACCCGCTCCCTCGTCTTTGGGTTTAGGAGAAATGTCAAAATTCTGTCAACTACAATATCATGAGTGCCACTGGTCTCCAGGTCTAGAATGGTACAGATGTTCTTCAGGCCGGCCAACGTAAGCCTGAATGAGGGCCAGAGGGACACTGTCAGCTGGATCAAGCTGAAGTCAGTGTATTAGCTTAACAGAAGAGAAATCACTTCACAACACTGGCTGTGTATCAGTTTGATTGGCTAAAAACACTTGTTACTCAATCGTGCCATGAGTATCAGGTTCAGATTATTTTGGTCTGTTGTGTAATAATGAGGAGGAGGAGTCCAGTCCTCTTACAGTCCACACAGGTTCAATTTGCATGATGTCAGGCGGGATTCAGACACTGTACCTCTTTATCACATCTCGTTTTTTGTTATAAGGATCACTGGAAGCTTCAAACAAAAATCCGCTGAACTGCCGGATGTTTTTCTTCAGGGAGGCCACCTGTGCAGTAGGGGTCATAAGCATGACAGTGTTAAAGTACAGAGCACCTGGACATCACAATCGAATGTAATTAAAACCCTAACTTGGCACATGTCCGTGTGTCTACTTAGTGCCACATACACTAAGATACCAGAACTTTTATTAGTCCCACATGTGGGAAATTTAGTGGATGCCAACTTTACTCTCTAACATTACATAGAGTAAAAATGTTTACAAAACAGAATTAAATAGTTCTCTTGCTGAAAACCCACACTGTCTGTGTATCTAACCCACGTTTGTCAGGCACAAACCCACCTGCTGCACCAAAGGATACCTTGGCAAGGACTAATTTAAGTCTAATTTAATTATTTTTAACTACAGCATTTCACAAAAAATTCATAGACACACAAATAATAACAGAGCTTACTTACAGCTCCTGGGCGATTAAATAAAATCTTGTGAAGGGGTTTCAGTTCGTCGGCCTTCGTCCTTCCAATATAATAAGCCACGTGTTCAATGTATCCCAGCTTCATGCCTCTTCCTACAGGAATTACATTTATGTATTTAGTAGGTGTGTTTGGCCAAAGCAATGGACACAGAGGAAAGTCTGGGATCAGAGAGCAAGTCAGCCAGCACTCAGCATCCCCAGAGATCAGAGGGCAAGTCAGCCAGCACTCAGCATCCCCAGAGAAGTTAGGGTTAGGACTTTACTCAAGGGCACAGTGCTAACAGGGTTACACTACTGACCACTGGGTTTAAATAGGGCTGCGAAATATCACACCACAATATAATCACAATATGTGCACATGCGCAATAATCACCAGGCCTTTAGATATTGGGTGCAAACATTTGTCTGGACACCGGCTTTTCGATACTGTACAGACATTTACTTACGCCCACAATTTGGCGAGGAGATTAGTAGTACATCTAAACTATTAAAGAGATGTGTTCTGTGACGGCCATAAGTGGGTAATCTGTATAAATTCTGTGTATCCTTATGTTAATTAAATTATTAGTTAAGTTCTCCCCAAACGAGCTTGATGGGCCAAATGGCCTACTTGCGTTTGTAAATTTCTTATGTTCCAGTACAAGATCCCACTGATGATAGGGGACGTCTAGCTGTAATTGGTTACTGCAGAGCTATCTTAACCCAGGGCTTGGGGGGGGGGGGTGGATGGGAGAGGCATGCCATGGACCCATTTCTTGTGACATAATAAGGACTCCTTACCTTCCTCTATCTTCAGTGGTTCTGCCGGCTTGCCAATCTGCAGATCCAGTCTTTGGACTGACTTTTTCTCCCTTTTTCTTTCAATTATTTCAGCCATTTCTGTTAAAACAAAAAAAAGAGTCAAAACTGTGGCTTACCTGAAATGCAAAAGGAAGCTAATTTGTGACACTTGGCCAGAAAGGCTGGATGAGCTAAAATGAGAAACTGGAAAGGAGATCAGATTTACGCTGCAGCTCCTTGCCCATGGGGCTCTGCTCCTTTCCACCACTGTCTTCTTCCAAGTTGTCAGCTGCCCCCTGCAACCCCCCTGCTTCCTCAGCGAGTTCCCCCGACATGGCTGCTAGCCGGTCTGTGGGCAGAGGAGTGGGATGTGGAGTGGGATGTGGACGGAGAGGGATGTGATCAGCGGGGTGGCCGCTCCAGGTTACGGCGCATTACCGGACGTTCAAACCGATCACGGAGCATTCCCGTCACCTTTCATTAAGTGAATTTTCACTCTTCAAATTCAAAATGCACTACAATAATGAAAACCGTACTGAGAGGAGAGTAACTAAATGAAATGTCAAACGTGCACAATTATGCGACTGTAATCGAAACATAAATGCTCACATGGGTAAATATGCAAGGAGTGAGAATGACAAACTCTTTTAAGAAAAATAAAAAATAAATCATCAGAATATTCCTGTTAGTTACGCGCGCGGTTTTTGCCCCGCGTCACATGCTAGCAGTATTACAGTGGGTGTTTCATTTATTCCTATTTGCAAACTATATTAAGCATAAAACAACCTACTGCCGGATGCCCGCGGGAATGTAAGCGCGGGGCTTGACTTTTTAGAAAGTTTAACGTGCAGAGCCGCTTTGCACGAAGCTCGTTATCTCATTTTCAAACTGCACCCCAAAGGGCTAGCAGTCATGCTACAACGTCCCGCCCACAAACAGTGTTTACAAAGCCTTAAGTCATCCTGCTCTGGCTTGCCTGGTAGCTGCCCCGGGCTTTAAATGGCTGTTTCAATAACCGCCGGAAAGTGAATTAGATATCTCTAATGGGTAATCTGTTCCTTTCGCGTGAACATCAGAGAAACGCTGAAAAGAGCGCAACAAAAACAACGCGCGTCTTACCATCCACGCAGACAGGAGCCCGTTGAACTCAGACAGTTTCAAAATGGCGGTTCGGAAAATGGGCGGTGAGTCGTCGCCCCATTCGTGAGGGGTGACGAGCAGCGCTGCGAAAAGGCGGAAAGGCGACCAATCGCATGCACCGAACCTCTGCCCAGGGGGCGTGTACGGCGATTTTATTGGTCGACCGCGTTCTGAAAGCACATTGGCAGGCGGTTTTGTTAAGACGATGGTCTGTTATGTTCTGTTATGTACATCAAGCATGTATTCGTATGTATTTTCCGATGCGTATAAGTATTTTTCCTGCTGCTATTTTTTAACTGAAGACGCGTTTATAAGGTTAAGCGTAGGTGTCGATATACTTTTCGAAGATGCAAACAATCTGGTAGGAGGACCTGTAGGAGGAGGATACTCTTTTATCCAGATGTGTTTGCTCTGAGGTTCACTCATAACCGGAATATCAGTACTTTTATTATTCATTCGCAATTTAGAGTCACATCTTCACTTTTGTAACATCCCCCAGCAGGCAGAGGTGCGGTTTCTCCTATGGCTCCTAAATCTCATTTTAGCTCTACGGGAGAGGTGAAAACGCATTTGGTTTACATTATGAATAGTCACACGAACATTAATCAATTCAGCTTTCTTTTTTTTTTTGTAATAAAAAAAAAATTAGGACTGAGCCTCCCCAGGAGACATGGGGCAAGCACAAAACAGCACAATGAACTTGCAGTTTATCAGTCGGGAGGAACTGAAGTGTCACTGTAGAAACAGTTCCAAGTAATAACGTTGCTTTATTAATTCAGTACTATATTCGGAAACTATATTCAATAAAACCACTGAAGCTTTATGACAGCATTTCTGACTGAGACTATAACTAGCGATCGAACCCATAAACGTATCATTTTGTTATAGGGCATCAGGGTCTATGGAAAACGATCCATTATTTTAATCTTACGAATTTTAAGCAGCAGATGGCGCTGTGCGGCTTTCAATTGCACACGATGTTCGTTTGAGTTTAAAGTTGACAAATGCGCCAGATGGATAGAAACTTTATTTAATCAGTAAAAAGCCAATGCCGCACAATACCAATACAGAGACATGAGACAAGATATAAATACAACAGAAAAGAGTGTGCATATGGATAGTTATTCACAGTTTGCTCCAGATACGGCAGTAAGAGGTCTACAGAAAGATTCATTGTAAAATGTTGTGGCCACTGACAGAAAAGGATTCAGGTAGCACTTTTGGGAGCAGTGCTTTTGAAAGAGTATTATTAAAGGTACTTCTTTGTTTGACAAGGGTTGAAACACATTATCCAAAATGCTAATTGCTTTGTTTAGTGTCCTTTCCTGTACAACAGCTTCCAAAAAAAGACTAAATTCCACAATACAAGCAACCTTCCAGTTGACTTTAAGTCTGTTGTTCTCATTTGTAGTGATCGCATTGGCCCAGCATACTACAGCAAAGAAGACTGCACTACCATAATGTGATGTATGTCTTCCCAATGTTGTTCAGTTTGCACAACTCAACAAAGTCCTTCCCCGGACTCCTGCTGGCCATTGTACCGAAATTCAGAGGTTTACTGGGTAAACTGCTGCTTTGAGGGGTCCCTTTGCTGCTCATGGTTACAAATGTGACTGAGCCCTGGAGCCACAAAACTGTGGTCTGCCAGCCAGGTAGCCCGACCAGGACAGACTGAGTATGTCCACCTGCATCGAACAAGGTTTCTCCGTCAGAAACTCAGATTCTATGGTATTAAATGTACTAGAAATATCAAGAAACGTGACTCGTAAAAAGAAACAATAGCAATTTGAACTTTGCGGTGCTTGAAACTTGGCAAATTTTGCCTGCACCCCATGAAATGCATTTTAAACTTTTAGTTAACAGGATAGGTTGAGTTTAAACAGAGAGGAATACAGTAGCCTGCGTGTCTCAAAATGTTGGGAAATTAAAATACTTGTATATTTCTTTTTCCATGTCACGTAATAGTGAAAATGAGACTGTAGTGTTTCCTTATCTGTGCCGTCATTCTCCATAATAAGTGAAAATTTATCTGTCACAAGTCAACTGGCTAGTGAACTGAACTGGAGAGTGAAGGGTCACCCAGAACAGGTGCTGGGCTATAAAGAATTGGCATGGTGAGCTGGACCAAGGTAAATTAACTCCCTGCTGTCACAAGGAACTACTATCCAGAATTTTCCTCCTCCAATTACTGACCTGAATTCACATGAATGCTGAGAGCTATTTTTAGTTTTTTGTATCTCTAATTTATTCCCATTTATGCATTTCCCAGATTTACAGAATATCAAGCTTTAGAAATGTTTTTGAAAATGATGTTATGAGTCGAAACTACTGTGCACTACCTGTGAAGTACATATATACACTCAATGGTCCCTTTACTGGCCACATCAGTGTAGGATCTGAAAGGATCCTCTTTGCCTACAGACCGGCCTGGATTTTTTAAGGTATGGAATCAACAAGGTGCTGGAAATTTTTTGCAACCGAGTTTTGTTCATTGCAGTTTTCAGTAATCTGCCCATTCCCCTCTGACCATTTACATATATAAGGTGTTTTCACCATTAGACTGTATATCTCAGCTGGACTGGATCTCTTTTGTTTATCACACCATCTGCTACTCTTGGCGCTGTACTGTGTGAAAATCCCTTAAGGGCGGCTGTTTCTGAGATTCTGGAACAGCCACGTCTGGCACCAATAATCATAAGATGCTCAGAATCACGTAACTCACACATATTGCCCACTTATTGTCAAACAGTGACTGAACCCTTCACTCTGTCCGCTTCTGGCTGTATTTCTTGAGTCAGAGCCCCGTGATGGCGTTCATAAGTAGGTGCGCTCGATAAAGTGATGACTGAATTTCTGTCACTCCACATTTCAGTGATGTTGTGTCGCTTTTGCTTCAGTGCTCCTTACACCTATAACACGGGCATTCTTCAGAAGATGAAACTAACTGCACCAAATAGGCAACAAGAACGGTCCACATGGGTTGCCCCAGTGCCCTACAGCTTCGACTATCATTTGAGATGCAGCTATATTCTTCAGCATTAATATAATGAGCATAAAGGTTATCTTAGCAATAGTAAGTGCTCTCATAGTTCTCTTAATGAAACCCATTCGACATTCGTTTTCTAGCCAAGATCACGCTGTATTGGCATTGCCTTAGTACTCGTCGGCAATTATTCAATGCTACGTAGCTGCATTCGCTATATTTCATATCTGAATTAAATTTCAGTAGTTTCCTTCCGACTTGCACTCTGGTAAGCGTCTGCTTGCTCTTAGTTATTAGAAGACTTGGCTCGTCTTTGATGGAAAAGTTTAAACTGGGGCATCTGCCGAAAAATACGTGATTTAGTTCAGTATTACAAAGTACAATATGTATAATTAATCCAATTGGAATGGGGGTTATTAAAGCAGAGTCGGTAGAAAGTAACGGAAAGGAAGCAGAATGGACTAATGTAATCGGAGAAACTAGACCGGCGGCGGAGCTCGTTGCCTAGCAGCGGGAGCTTTGCTCTGATTGGCTTAAACATTTTTTAAAACACCAGCTCAAGTACCTGAGCAAGCAGCAGTGTGCGGAAGTGCGCGCGACAGTGGGGAGTCTCCTTTATGCTTAAGCTATTTGGAGAAGTCGGATTCTGCAGCTGCATGTTATTATAATCTGTCCTAAATGTTTGCTTCTGACTGTCGGAAGGCATCTGATTGAGTCAGAAGATGGATATTCCTGAATCCTTGTTTAAACCTCAACGAAATAAAAGTTAAAGGTAACTTTTCTTTTTAAATAGGTTGTATTCTAGACACACTTCTTATCTGGCAGCTTACACGTTAGGTTGCCCAAAAGCTTTAATTTTATAGATCTACCTTTTTGTAATTAAGGAAGTTAATGCTATTTATATATAATTTAGATATAGAGGTATGGATGTATTTGACTGCTATGGTTATAGGTGGGTATAGGAAATGGATGGAAGATTTATATAATGACTCCAAACTGTCTCACTGTAAATAAAGAATCCTTGTCTAAATATTTTTAATCTATTGTAATGTATATTAATGTGTTATGTTGGTAAAATAACCAAAGATTTAAGATTAGCAACCAGGACAGTATCGCGGATATTTCAGTTTAAAAAATCATTATTCCAGGATTATAGTGTTTATTTGTGTGTGAATTATGTTTATATTAAATTGTGAGGAGCAAACGTCATTTTTCAGGTCTCACAATGTATGCAATATATTAATGCAATCAAAAAAGTAAAAATAGTCTCGTACTTTCTTTGGTTAATTATCGTTAAGGTCGTCATGTTGGGATTAGAGTTTTCCCCCAGTAATAGATATAATTACAAACCTGTGTGTGTGTGTGTGTGGTATATATAACGCTAAAGATTATCGTTATGTTTCATTTCCACCAACTTTAGTACATTTATTTTAAATTAACCTGTTTCAATAGATTATACTAAGCACTTCTGGTCTAACCACAGCTTCATCAATTCGACTTTGCACCAATTCTGTTTTGAGCATGTTGTTCTCCTGCGTAGATCAAACAAACACGGCCTTGTACGGGATACATACAATGATATAAAAATGTGTGATTCAAAAGCACATATCGTAACTTTGGAAATATCTGAAATTGTAATTGGTTGAATAGAATGAGTTAAATAGTTTGATCATATCCGGCAGTAGATGCTCAGAGACGTTATTCGTTGTTTTCCTTGCGTGTTGTACGTGTGACGCCACTGTCATGCTCAAGGTCTTTGTTCTTCGACTGGAATTTATGAATTGAAACAGGCCAGTGATCACTTTTAAAAACGGTGACTGAAACTAGCAGAGAGAGATAAAAGACAAACGCAAAGAGCTTTACCGTGCATTGAATTTGGCAGTGAGTGAAATGCAGTGATGATGCACCTGGATCAAAGGTGCAGCGGCTAAACCCCATAACCTCATCTCAACTTTCCCGTTTCATTCTGCCACCACTGTTACCAGCTTTATCCTGCAGCAACCGATCTTATTAAATATGCAGGTCCTGAAATTACCACCGTGACAACGTCATATAGGGAAACTTTCCAAAGGGAATTAATGATCACAAGAATAGTACCAGTTGTTCTATTAATCAAGTAGACGGGCTAAAATATTTAAATCTTGACAAGAGTGTTGAAGAACTGGAACATGCCCACAAGCCTGCGTTTCCCCTTCTGTGCTCCATGTTTGACGAGCGATTTACAAAAAGCTGGGAAAACGCCAGTTCATTCACTCGGGTAAACTTCCTGTTGCCAGGGATTCTGTTACGAGACAGAAATGAATTATTACCGATTCTCTACAGCAGAAACTTCGTAATGCAGATATACATGGAATTATCCCGCATTTATCCAGTAATTCACAGGAATATTTTCTGAGAGTTTCTTATTTATTATATAGTAATTTTTAGTAAAAATTTAAGTAGCTGCTTTATATTAACGTTTCTAAACCGTATTATTAAAGCTATATGTAATATAACTGTTAGCCTTGCGTATAATAAGGAAAACAACATCTAACATATTTTGCACACAGAAATATTTTATAGGAAATAAAAACTGATTAGCAAAACCTGTTGTTGCATTTTACAGGCTGACCACCTCAATGAGACGAAATCATACTGAACACTGTAACTGGCCTCTTATTAATCACTGAATTAAAATGTCCCCCCCCCCAGGTCCAAAATGGCCAATTGCACCTCCATGCCCGTTGATTTCTTTGGTGACCACAACTCTTTGCTGTCCCTGGAGTCCAGTGTCTTCTTCAGCGAGGCTCCCCCCCCAGCAGGGGACGACCTTCTGGATGTCTTCATCATCAATGTAGGTGGCAGCCGCTACATCCTGTCCCAGGAACTGCTCTCCTCGTTCCCGGAGACCCGGCTCGGCAAGCTGGCCCGGTCCACACGCGACTCCGCCCTGGACCTGTGCGATGATGCCGACTTCCTGGAGAATGAGTTCTTCTTCGACAGGAACTCGCAGACTTTCCAGTACATTATGAACTATTACAAGACAGGCCGGCTGCACGTGATGGAGGAGTTGTGTGCTATGTCCTTCCTGCAGGAGATCGAGTACTGGGGTATAGACGAGCTCAGTATTGACTCTTGCTGCCGGGAAAAGTACTACCGCAGAAAAGAGATGAAGGAGACATTGGACATTAGCCGGGATGCTGAAGTGATGGAGAGCAAGGAGGAAGACTTTTCTGGGGTGGTGTGTGAAAGCCTCAGACAGAGGCTGTGGAACGTTATGGAGAAGCCAGATTCCTCGGCGGCAGCCAAAATGTTTGGGATGCTGTCCATCTTCTTCGTGATGGTGTCTATCGTCAGCATGGCGCTGGTCTCCCTGGAGGTCGGCATCCTGGCACCGCCGCTGTTGGACGCGTTGGAGTACATCTGCATCGTGTGGTTCACTGGGGAGCTGGCGCTGCGTTTCGCCTGCGTGAGGGACAAGTGCCGATTCAGCCGGAGCGTCACCAACATCATCGACCTGCTGGCCATCCTGCCCTTCTACGTGACGCTGGTGGTGGAGAACCTGCACGGCGGCTCCACCGAGCTGGAGAACGTGGGCCGTGTGGTGCAGGTCCTGCGACTGATGAGGTCATTCCGGATGCTCAAACTGGGCCGACATTCCACAGGTAACACCAGCTAAACATGGGAGAGTCATTCTGGGAAAGAGGCTATTGCCAGGTGGCCAAATGCAGGACAAACAGCCCCAGAATGCCCTAAATTCGAATCCCTCTACGTCATCACTTAAACACAGAACCAGGGACCAATAAGTCTTATCAGTTTCATTAATTAAAAGATGACAGGTACCATACTCTCCCATAATAAAAAAATATGATGAATAACAGAACATCTCTGATCATTACAGTAAATTATATAAATACATGTATAAGTATATAAAGGTGCACTAACACCACAATTCAGTGTAACTCCTGAAATCTAGGCAAAAAGGTTTTTATTTTTTCTTAATATTAATAAAATTTTTGAAAGGGAATGTTGGCAAGGTCACACCCCCCATGTGTGATGTCATCTTAGAGTCCTAACTGCTCTCTGTAAGGAACGACAGGGCTTAACAGAGTGGAACGTATAGCATTGGAGCAAAAACGTAATGTCCTCTACATAGGACAGAAATGAACTGCTGGATCTCAGGAGGACAGAAGTCTGTGTGAAGATAAAAGTCAATATAACAAACTCCATTGATGACAGAGCCCCAAAGCTCTGACCCAGACCTGTCACAGGGGGTCCCGTCCGGACTTCTCTTACTGGAGCGTGTTAGAATCATTCTTGCCTTGATTCACAGTTCCCACGTGGATCTCTAAGCGAGCTGGTCCACAGTCCTCTGTCACTGGCTTTAATCTTCAAAGTTTTGGAGCAAAAATGTGTTTATGGGAGTCTGGGGCAAAATGTTTTAAATAATTAAGCAAAATGGATACTGCAGACCCAGCCAGGGACTGATATTCTGAAATAATGCTGTTTGGGTTTTTTAGTTTAAGAAGGATGGATGGATGGATGGATGGATGGACGGACAGATGGAAACATTTCATTTGGCAACATTGGTTTTTCTGTATGAGGGCGGCATGGTGGTGCAGTGGTTAGCACTGTCGCCTCACACCTCTGGGACCCGGGTTCGAATCCCTGCCTGGGTCACATG
>JAODJX010000136.1:7239886-7254669 GCA_026776945.1 Isichthys henryi | reverse complement strand
CCCCCCAACCCCAACACCACCTAGGGGCCAAACCCACGATAGCCTTCGCTTCAGCTGTAACACTTGTGGCAGGAGGCGTCCTCAGGGCTGAAAAAGCTTCAGAGAAAGAATATCACGCGATGCTAACCTTAGCGTTTTATTCGTACACTGTTTTACACACTCTCCAATGCAGTTCCCAGCAGTAAACAGGTGAGATCAACCCTTAAATGCTTTATTTGTGTAATTATTTATGTAGTAGGTCACCTCGTCGGCTAATTAAAGCGCTTTCTCTTCAATCTGCAGGACTTTGGCTCTTCAGAACTTCAGATCAGCATTGACCTTGCTGACCTCTCTATCCGTACATTTAAATTGGCGAGCATATTAAACACTCAGCACAGCAGCTACATCATAAGACCAGCCAGGGTCAAATTGCTGTATAACTCAAGGGTTAGGAACTGGGAGTTTGTTCTTAAAAAGATGTCAGCAGCCTCCAGTGCTGATAAAGAGGCTTGTTCCTGTACTATGACCCCCGCGTAGAGGGGCGTTGCTGTATTATAAGTATAATGGACAGAGCTGCTCTCTCCCTGCACCCCTGGTAAAGCAAGATATTAGTACAGGGCTTTCAGGTCCGTGGGACACAGAGATAAACACGGTTGTGGCACGGAGCCCAGTGGACATACGGCATGAATCGAACGGCTAACCCGTGACGTTGACAGCACGCTGTCAGCATTTAACTTTTTCGTTCATCCGTCGTTATGGAAGGCTTTAGCCATTTAGATATATAGCGATTATACTTTGGGTTTCACCATAAACTGCTGTCAGGCCATAACGAAGGGCTGTCCACTATTACAAATGGATTCCACACTCCGACAAATCAATCACGAAACCGCCACATGAGGTTACTGTGACCTTGTCCAGTATGTACTGCTCGCTGGGGCGCAGACACAAAATGTTCAGAGGGAAATTAATTACTCCTCAGCGTAATTTCAGGAAACACTTAAAAAGGCCAATGGGACTGGCGCCTGTGGAATGTGGAATGACTGCGGGGTTCAGTGTTTCTCGGGAAGGTCAGTTTCGAAGAGACAAGCCTGCGTGCACTAACACAGCGCCTGCCGGACTGGATTATCACTCCAATGCAGTATCGCTTTGTACCAGGAGGGGGCAACAGAGGCACTCGTGCAAATGACGTTCAATCCTCAAAAATCGTGAAAGGAGAGGACTTTCCCTGTTCAGCTACTCTTTATTTGCGCTACTGAATAATTATTTGTATTGTCAGTCACCTCAGTTTCCAGTCTGAGTGTGACTGGAGCTACCGATTATGTGACGGAAATCTTAATGTGCACCGTAGTATTTGGGTATGAGAAAACGTAAATGACTACTGCCGTCCCTCACACCTTCAGAGCCCGTGGGACAGGCTGGAATAGAGGGCTCAGGTCAATTAACTAAACCATATGCAACGTATAAACATGCAAGCTGCATAAACAGGTCTGAATAAAAAGACAAACGGCATCCCACAAGAAAGCAAAACAGATGAAAAAATAAAAGATAAAATGGCTTGTGGATTACTGGGCCCAAGCCCGGCTCAATTTGTCTAGTGCAGCAGCTGGGACAGGATAGCTGTCTTGGGGCATGGTCTGTCCACGGGGGTCTTCTGTACACTGGCGATTGTACTGCGCTCCAAGTACCCTCTGAAGGTCCAAGGATCCCAGAAACCTTCTATGGGTCTGTCTTGTGATATTTCATTTCTCTGCTCTCTCCTCTCTTCACAGTCGTCTCTCTGGGCTGGCATGAAAAAGAAACACATGAGTCTCATTGGCCAACTGTCACGGTCAGAAGACGACTTATGGGGGGGGGGGGGCCGGGGGCGGTCGAGCTGCGGGAGGATGGCCCGGCTCTGTGCGGACAGCAGGACATTTGTCACCGCTGGCAGAAGCGGATGCAACGGGGGAGTGTGAGGGTGTCAGGAATGCTGATCAGATGCCAGTGTCCTGGGGGGGGGGGCACTCCAGATAAATGTGGAATCAGCCCTTCACCACCCCCATTCCAACCCAAACCAAAAGGGGCGATGTATGCTCAATCAGCCCCCCCCTCCACCCCCAACAGCACCCCACCCCTAAGTCTGATCACTATGGAAATGCGTCTTTCTCCTGGGGCATAATGGACAAATCTTCAAAAGAACATGACATGGTTTTGCATAATTCTGACTAACAGGATACATTCTAAACTTAATGAAATAAGGAGACAGGGGAATGGCGAACAATGAGTGAAACCAACGTTCGTCTTCGTTCTGCACAGATGTGGCCTAAGAACATGTAAGGTCTCATCATTTTCACGTGCTGCTCTGGTTAAGGAACTATTTTGAGGTTCCTGGTTCACATCCCAGTAAGCGATTCTGACCTTAATTGATTTGGTGTCCGTAAGGTACATCAGACCGTTTCCTAAACCACTCTGCCATCGGCTACAATTTTAAAGTATGGGGTCAAATCCATACTTTAGTAGTGAACATCTCTTCTGTGTTTTAACTTTTCTCTGTCTGCAAGAAGATGCAGTTAAAAAGCCTGGCTCCTTATCAGGCCCTTCCTTCTGGAGCAGTAAGTGGCCATGAAGGAGCCCGAGGCCCCCAGGCGCCCGATGTGAGGCTGCCCCGCACTGCGTGGCCCTGCGACTGGGTCCCCGTGTTGCTGAGGAGTTACGCCCACCTGAATATTTCATGCTAATTGCTGCTGCAGGTTAACTTTGAGAATGTGGAGGCCGCCGTTGCATTATTAAAACTTCTCTCTGTTCCTCTCCTTCCTTCTTGCTCCCTCTCTCTCCTGTGAAAGGTTTGGTAACCAGAGGCTCTTCCCCTGCCTTCCCAGTTTGCTCGGACTACCTGGCTGCGAAGGCGGACAAGGAAAAGCCCGGAATCTTCTGGCGTCACACACCGGTCACGTGAGCTAATCAGTCGTGCCGCCAGTTAGAGGCGGGCAGCTCGACAAAGAGGCGGCCGGTATTAAAAATGCAGCGAGAGGACCTCACCTCTCAAACCGTAGACATCCAGATTAGATGTGCGGACATTAAAAATGTGGGCCAGTCGACCGAAATCAAGGGGCCACGTGAATAACAAAGGCATCTTAAGTGCGTCGGTTCCCGCCGTCATCCAGGCAGGCAAAGTCATGCTTTCAACTAGTGCAGAAGCTGGCGGGTACTGTGCAGCCCCCCCCCCCTCCCTCAGCAGCTCCCAGCTCCCCCTGCTTCACTCATTATGCGCTCGGGGATTCCTCTTCATGAGGTTTTGCCTTTAAAAAGATAAAATATTTCCCCGGTGAGCAGTAGAGGAACACAGCCGCTCTCTCCGGGCTGCGGTAACTTTATAGCCGACTCCTCTGCCTGCTTCCTCTCCGCCAGTACCCACCCCACACCACTCAGCTAGCACCCCACACCCTACAAGCAGTCAGGGGTGGATGAGGAGTCTCACAGAGGGGGGGGGGTGACCTGGGGAGAATTTGGCAACCTGGGGCAGAGGGGTCCTCTGTACATTACAGTAAAGTCCCGTTATAACGAAATTCAAGGGACCTGACATAATATCCAAATTGTATCCAAAGTCCTTTATATCCAGAGTTGCTATATGCCCAGAACACAACTACAGGACACCATTTATTCGTGACACACCCCAGCCGACACACTTGTGGTATAGATTATTATGTTGTACATTTAGTAATCCAACTTTACCTGATCAGATGCGTGACTGTTAATAATCCAGACTTCATATCTGTGCTGGATATCACCGGCACGCCACGCGTCTTGTAGGTGGAGCCTGCATGTCCGTTATAGCGAACAAAACTACAGCCAAAAGCAGCCCTGGGGACAAAATCGTTTGTCCGTTATAAGCGAAATTCCGTTATATGCGAGTCCACAATAACAGGATTTTACTGTATTGCAAATTGTGTGTGATCATCCTTTACAAAAAGAAGCACTCAGTTAAATCTGCTGGTTAAGGGGGTAGGGTGGATGGTTCCCCCTTGGTAAATTTTGCAGTGGCTCCCCTGGTTTGATGGGCCTGGGGTTAGATGCCTCCCTCCACCCTGATACACACAGTACCTGCCTAATATAGAAGTGCTTCAGTTACTGACCACTGGGGAGATTGGTTCGAGTTTTCGTCAAAAGCACCATCTCCCCCTGCATGAGGCAATGTACACAGCAATCAAGGGTACAAGCAGCCTGTAGCCGCACGTGGTGTTCAGTTGTCCTAGGCCCTAAACGCATATCTCTCTGTCAGTGAGATGTTCGGCTACATGTTCGGCTAAGCAGCCCCACGCTAGGATGCTGCCACTCTGTTCATGTCTGTCCCGCTGGTTTGTATAGCAGACATGTCTTCATTATAAACAGACTGATGTGTGCCGGACGTTAGTTTTGGGGAGACAGTTGGCTGCAATTTGACTGTCTGTCCCTATCAAGTGAAGTGAGGTGGGCTTTACTGTCACACTATACAGATACAGATATGCAGTGGATCTAAGTGACACTCCCCAACGTGCCATGTGCAAGCAGCAAGTGACAAGCGGGGCCTTTCACAATAGCATAAACACACATATTATGGACCCTGCTTACACCGACCGTGCACACATCTTTCTGACTGACTGACTAACTCACTCACTTACTCACTCACCTACAACATAAGCACTCCAATGCTGAAATGAGTCCAAAGTGATCCCCACAGACAGGCTCCAGTGGTGGAGGGGATACCCAGTGCTCCCAGTTCACAAAGCAGGCAGAAGCGGCGGGAGAAAAACTGGCCAAAATTGGCCCCAAAGCAGATGAGAGGAACATCTCCCTGATCCTATGGAAGACACTCATTATGAAGTCACAGTGAGTGCTTGTATTGAACATACTACCTGCCATCTCATACACACACATACACACACACGCATAAGTTTGCAATTATATCTTTGTGGGGACCTGGCAACGTTTACATTTGGTACCCACAATGTAATATAAATCTAATCCATATGCACACACCCACACTCACCAGTAAGCCTCTCCAGCGTATCCTTGTTCTCTAGTGTTGCACTGAGTAATGATAAGATTAGTGTATAGTAGAGGTTTGGGATTCACGCAGACTTGCTTTAGCCACTTCTTTATTTATATATGTGATTGTGTTTGTTTTATATAGAGGATCATTTAAGGCAGCATGTCTTACGATTCTGCCAGTCATCAGTGGATGGGGAGACTTTTATGAGAACAGAGAACAATATAAAAACCGATTCACCGGTACTGCAATCGGCGTGAGATTAAGGCTCTTGGCACATACGGACGGCTCCCAGCCGGCCCCATGGATCCAAGACATGTGATTCTGTGTGAACATGGTAGCTAATGTGGTTCATTCACTCCTCATCCTCTTGTGTGTTTCAGAGCTGCTCTGTAGATGCGTGTTTAAGGTTCGGTTGCTCTCACTTATCATTGGAGACTGAGTTACATGTAAGGAGATGATCTGATACATTACCTGACTTCTTAGTAAACACTTCTGTCCAGTATAATATCCACCGTTGTTGTCCATTTTTACAGCTGTGCACTGTGAAGCAATTTTTTGAATTCCCTACCTTTTAATCCCCACACTGTCCATTCTGTAGGTGTTATGAATGGCATCCAGGATTGCGTGAGAACACTCCTTCAGAACACTCCTTCCGCGGTTCTCCCCGGTTTTTGGGATATGTGTCGCCAACAGACAGAACTTCTGTTCACAAGCATGTTGTCAGATCTTGAGAAGAAGCGAATGCGAGTGTGTTTACAGTCGGTCCGGCCTCGCACTGTGCTGACATCACCACTGGTTTCCTTGTATCTATACCTCTGGTGTCCAGTGTGTGGTCTGGAGAGGATCCAAAGAAACGGCAAAAACCAGATTCTGAAAGTTGAAGACATCAAAGCTTATGGCAGAGTGAACCCATGGATCTTTGTAAGATCAAAGACATTCACAAAAAATGGTTTGAGAAGAACATTTTTAAACACCAACCCAAGTACTTGTCCATAAAGATCAGACATCACCCCGCATTGCTCCACTTCCCTGCCTTCTCCTCTGTCAGCCATTTTAATGTTCCAAAGGAGTGTTCACCATCGGCTCAAAGATGACTGACATGATCCCTCCAAGGATTCCAAGCCAAAGTATGAACAAGGAATCAAACAGCACGAGCCACAAGTTCAAAAAAATTGAAAAAAAGTGTTAAATTTTAGCTGAGAAGAACTCAGCTGAAAGACCCAGGTCATTAGTCTGTCTCACCTCAGCTGGGTGACCTGCGTCAGGACCTACCCTCTTTAAATAACTATGTGGGACCGTAGCCAGGTCACCACTGGGTACAGGAGGTCAGCACCTAAAGATGACGCTAGAGGTGGCTGAGGCAGCTAATTCCTGTGTCTCATTAGCTAAAGGAAACCATTATTCACCAAGAGGTAGTTATAGGAGAAGGAGACGTCAAACAAAAAAAGGATAAACGGTTTGCTATGCCTGTAAATCTCCTGTGGGTACAGGAGAGAAGATGAAGCTGACTTGTCCTGATCCGTAGTCTGAGCTTCTTCGCATGATGCATGACCAGACTGTCACTTCAATTTCCACATCGTAGATGAAACACCGAGGCTGAAATTAGTGGGTCACCCTTGCTTTACACTTTCCTGGTCAATCGTTTTAATCCAGTAACTAGCCTGCTTTTTTCTGAGGCCGAGTTATTTTCGTACATTAGTATTTTCCTCCAGCCTGCTAACCAAACAAGTGCAAATATGAGCCACGCAGAATATCAAACACATTCGACATGACAGCGAATCTTAGGGTAATCACAGTTCACCTGTTGGCTGATCATATCTGACTGGCGTGTTATAAGATCTGAGGGGCCAGTGTTCTGGAAACACAGGACGTGTAGGTGGCTAGGGTCCCCCAGTCTCCTAATGTGTCCATACCGTACAGTGCTGGGCGCAAGCATTCAGCAAGCGCTGGACTCTTGTGACAGACTGGATCACCAAAGCGGCCGCCCCAGCCCAGGGCTCACTCTCCATGTGAGTGGAAATAGCAAGGTCACGTACGCCTGAGTTGGATTTTAAATTGGGCTCCAGTCCGCCAGTTCACTGAGGCCCTCTCTAAACCTTATTGCCTTGTTAATAAAACATTACCCAACACAATTTGCATTCCTTGCTCTGGGAGTGAGTATGTGTGTGTGTGTGTTTTCACATGGGCGCTAATGGCTGTAGCCTGAGTGACCCTAAAGCCGCTGTAACAGCGTTGAACCCCATGTCCTTAACCATTTTCACTCCACTGAATCCTATGGCGATGCACGTATTAGGCTGGAATTCGCTGTAAAGCTTAATGGAGCTGGATTATTCCCATCCTGAGCAGGATCCCTGCCTGTCCCAGTCAGGAAAGTCACACTGGCTTTCATATCCTTTCTGTATCACTAAACCTTCACGTCATGAGGTACCAAATGAGTCCCGGTTTCAGGGTTAATGTAAGGCCGCCATTTCCATTCCGTTTTCTGCGGATCCATTTGTACCGAAGCGAAATCCTGAATATTTTGTGCATTTTTCATACTTCTTGTATGTGTAATGAAATACTTTGAAACAGTTGCTGTTGTTATTGTTAGCATTTGTTTTTTCTTGCTGATTCCCTTGTGGTGAATCATTGATTTTACTACGGTTTGAAATTTTAAAATCCGCTGAATGAGATCATCCTCATCACACCTGTCAGAAGGTTGCTTCCTTTGACGCCCCCATGAATTTTTAAAGGCGTCTGCGTATCTTCTCAAAAATATACATCCCAAAGCTTGCCGGTATCTCGGCTCGCACCAACGCTGCCAGATGTGTGTGTGTTGTCAGAGATGTATATTTATGTCCTTTGCACCATCACGCCAAAAGCCATCTTTGAAATAACACTTCTTTACTATGTAGGGTTTTGACAGTAACACTCATCCAGTGTTACTTGGAATTTCAGTATCCATGGGAGGGAGAGTGTGAGGTCAAATACACAGCCAGATCCAACCCTCACAGGTGGGCTGCTTTCTCATCCACCCGCCCCTCCCAGCCAGCCCCCCCCCCCGCTTCACGAGACCCCTGCAAACCAAACAAACAAGAGCGTTCTTCTGGCTGAAGGCCTCCAGATCTAAGATGAATATTTTTACCCGACTGCGAGATGTCCTCCTGCCGCCTCTAGCATGAAGACAGGAAGGACCTCCTCCCCGGTAGCCTTACCACCTGCTAGGCTATGGGTTTGACGGGCCACTATGTGGCATTTGTATGTGGTGGGGTGTTAGTGGTTAACAGCATCTGTCCGGTGCCGGTGGCTGCAAACAAAAGGTATGCTAGCAGTTAGTAGCACAGATTTAGCGGTCAGCAGCATTTGTAGGACAAAGTCTGGTGCGGGATGATAGCAGTTAATGGCATGTCAGGGTGCGCTATCAGTGATCTACAGTTATGAAGCTGTCTGCGTGGGGCCGCGATGACCTGGCGCTGCATCGCGCTCGCAGCTGGAGCTTCGGAGTCTCCAGGACAGAAAGACACTAACATTTTTACCCCACAGAACTGTTTCAGTTTTTACCCGGTATTATATGACATATTGCATCTTCTTTCACGTCGTCTTTTTCACTCATTTCCCAGTAAATAATTGACACGGTGGCTTACGTTTGTTTCATGTGCCAATTTCAGCTCCCCCAGACATCACCGGAATTATGATGAATGCATTGAATAACGTGCTATTTTTGGCCTATTCAAATTCCAGATATATTCCAAATATACGTTATAATAGAACGGTACCTCAGAGTGCCCCCGTTTTCATTCGCTTTTCTGATACTGTGCACTTCACATCAGCACACGTCTGTCTGAGTCTGCTCCCAATGTTTTGCTCCATCCATTTTCATTCCGAATCGCTTCCGAATTGTTTCCAAGCAACAACAAATTTACAAATTCTTCTTCATTTTTAAATCACAAATGCGACGCATCGTATATAAAAGTAATTGTAACCCTAAAATTAATTTCAGCCTGATTCACACCACAGGCACCGTCTACAAGCAGCAACATTAATGAATATTCATCATGCTGCCCTTCTTTGTCTTACGCTTCCTCAAACCAGCTCTCATTGGCCTATTAAAAAGAGGCACATTCCTCGTGTCAAGAGACCCGCTAAACAAAAGATATGTCCAAACAATAATGCAATAATGATGATCATGTGTATTTAACCCACTGTGATGTTAACTGATGATTCCAATACGATATCTGCTCATAAGCAACAGGTTCCTATAAGAATTTCCTAGAAGATGTCAAAGATCTCAAAGAGTATATCAGGATAGCCCATAATAGTCAGGGTAGCTTTGCTGTGATCTGGGTGTTCTCACAGCCCGCTTTCCCCCCCCACTTTCCTCCTCCCTGACTGTCCACTCTTACAGTCAGCTTTCTTACAGGGGATTACATCACATCGCCATTTAGCTGCTTAAACGAGGCTCGTACTAAAAGCAGCTCCTATAGCATGCATCTTTACAGCTTCCTGTTTATTCACCAGCATACTGAACGTTTCCACAGCAATAACTTTCCTAGATGCTTGACTGCGGATCGGTTAGGTCAGTTCCTTAGCCGCTGCGCCCCCTGCTGGTCCGTTAAGTTGTCTGCTACTAGGTCTTACTATCTCCTCCAGCATACATGCTCTCTGCTGCCCACATGTCTTTTATTTATGCTGCTAAAGTTCAGGACTGCCTCACAGTTCCTGGGAAGGCGGCGGATACGTGAGAAGGCACATTAGAGAAGTTGCAGTCCAGAGGGAGGTGGTGGAGTTAATGAAAGGTGAGGGCTGCATGTCAAACAGAAGAGGGGGGCTCCGTATCACGCAAGATGGACTGTCAGCTGGCAGGGACGTGGTGGATGGCGGGAATGGGCAGGGCTACGCAGTGAACATCAGGCGTCTCGTCACATTAGCCTTCAGACAGAAAGCCGTACATGCCGTTCACTCACTCTAAAGGTTAACAGATGTTTCCCCTTTCAGAATGTCCCCTGTGACTTTTTGAGGGTGAAGGGAGGGCATTTTGAGTAGGGGGGGGTCGTCTTTGATTTTAACCGTTAGAGCCACTTCCAGTTAGATTCTACCGGGACAATGACAGTTGCAAGATCCGCCTTCAGCCCCCACCAGCTACCCAGCCCGCTCCCCCCAGCTTTTTATGCAGCCCCAGCCAGCAAGCTGTACATCACAAACCACCTGCATCAACATAACTGGCCGTTTTAGATGTCAGTCACGAGACTTTAAAGACTCACAGCCCTTTGTCATTAGAGCAGCCGCTGAGATGACTTCAGAGAAGAAACGATTATTGACTCAAAGCTGTTTTTTTCGAAGGTATTTCTCATTCCAAACAAGCAAAAGGCAGAAAACCATAACTGCTGTATCTGTTTCAGATCACAGCCAGTGTTTCGATAAGCCCCTGTGTATTTTATTACATTTCTTATTAAAAACACTATGGGTTTTCCACAGTTCAACATTGTTGGGATTCATGATCAGCTTTAAAGGAGACCGTTGCCTTGTGCACTGAAGGCAATGAACGGCCATCACTGAGTTCCCCTTAAGTCTCACAGAATCGCCTGTCGTGGATTTCAGTGGAATTATACGACGTCTTCAATTCAGGTAATTTTCTGACCAGTATTCAAGCATGAACTGCAATTTGGTTTTCAATAAGGGATTGTGCTCCAGGTCGTGGTTCTAGTCCCGTGTGACTTCTCCTCGTGAAACACAATTGCGCTGTCATTCGGCAGGACCCCAAGGAGAGACTCTAATACCAGCCATTCTCCTTTTAGCTTTATATTAAATAATAATGGCTACCAGGCTCTGTGAAGGTAATGTACCGTAAGGGATGCTGAAGAGCTGTCAGGTAAAACAGGGCAGGTGATGATGGCAAGGAGAAGCTTGGTTTATGTTGTTTTATGTTATATCACGTTTAATTCCTTAAAAGATGACTTTATGGAAAACCACTCAGAGACTGACACTTTGCTCCGTTTGAGCGGTTAAGTCCCTTTTGGTACGGTACCAGAGTGAGTCCCCAATCTGCAGTATCTTGGCTACAGGACCGGTAAGCACTACCTCTGTTTTTAATTCCATATATTTAAACATGCCCCATCCCTGGTTTGAAATGAGACTCGGTCGGTGGATTTTAGACCTGGAAAGCTGAATCACTTTCCTGGATATGGAAGTGAACGTATGGCTCATGGAAGGTGAACATCTGCGCTGAAGGTGGTGCTGGCTAGCTGCAGGGCACCTGAACAGGCTTTTCCAGCGTAGGATGGGACCGAGGTCACATGACGCGTATCACAGCAAAGCAAGACCGACACGTCCGCCACAGATAAGCGGACAGTGCCTCTCACATGCCATGCTGACATCTGACCCAAACAAATGTTTACCAGTACACTCTGTTCGCTTGCTGAATGCCGTTCCCTGTGCAGGACTTGTGTCTTGCAGCCCGCAGACATGCCGGATGCTGCAGCTGTGAGAAACATGGCTTGGATCAGTGTGCCGCGACGTCGCTCGGACATACCGGCGGTAAAGGCAGCAGGAAGACTTAAGGAAATGACGGTGAAGCTGCAGAGCTGCCGGGACACGGCCCGGCGCCCGTGTCATCGTCCCGTTTAATTGCTGGCAAGCCACCAAATACTTTAATCCTGTGTGTGTTTCTATTCCACGACAGAATTTTAAATCGCATGTCAAACGCAAGTTCATGCTATTATCTCAGCCAGGACATTCTTGCTTGCAGAGGACCATGGGAAATGTGAGTTTCCCCTTTGTAATTGCTTGTTTTCTTTCCTCCTCTGCAGTAAGATGGGATTTACTCTGTGAGCTGGCTACAGGCTATGTGTGATTTAAAGGATTCTTCTCCCTCCTCCAGTTTTTAATAAACCCCAACCCCAAATCATTTTCAGCGCCACATAATCTAGGCTGTCTGATGAATCATGCGTATTTATTTACTTCTTGCCGATTACGGCCCCTTATTTCTCTTCTGCCACGCTAGGAGACTTTGGCATATTGCTCCACTGGAGTTGATCCCAAATCTTCAGGTTCCCTTCCACTTCATGTCACTTTTTTTTTTTTTTCTTTTCAGATGAATCAGCAAATCTCCAGACTCTCTTCGGTCCCACTGCCCGCTTTCTGCATGGGGAGGGAACTTTTTAAGCCCAGGCAGTGAACTGCTGACACCATCATCAACCTCACCGAGAGGCGAGAAACTTTTTTTGACTCATAAGAAAGGACATTTGGATAGACGACCGCTGGCATCGTGCTATATGAAGCGTTTGCATGAGAGAGGCTTCCCTTGACCTTTTGTCCATTTTTTCCTCAGCTCAATGGTTGCCCTTTCTAAGTAATTCACAGGTGTCTGCAATACTGTGACCCCCCCCTACCCTCTATCACTAACACAGTATAGCATTTTCCATGCTGGATTTAAAAGCAGTCTTCCGATTCACTATCAGACACCATGTTCCACACTATGGCCCCATGCAGGAGAGAGTAAAGGAGACTAGATGACCGCAGTCCACCGCCTACCGAAAACAAGTCCCTAGAAGGCACTGTTAGAGGATCCCTGACAACCTTCTGCACCAGCAACAAACACAGCTGTCTCTGTTGTCCTCTTTGATGATGGCAATATTCAGCAGGAAAAGGAGAATCTCTCCATGTGATCTTGGCTAGTACCCCAGACGAATTCTTTACACATCAGATCAAATAATCAGATATTTTTTATTATGTTTATTCCTCACTAGTAAAAAATAAAAAAAAGATTAGATAACTATGCTCAATGAAATTACTCGTAAGGATTCAAAATCTAAATTAGATTTTTATCTATCCATTTTCCATATTGCTTATCCAGGACAGGATTGGGGGCCCTGCATCCCTTCCCAGGATGCCCAGGGAAGTGGTCTGTACGGGGTTCAGGTCCGTTGCAGAGAAAACACAGACACTCACGCACTATTGGCTAATTTCGACACAGCATTGGAGCTGCACTGTGGGAGGAAACCTATGTAAATAGGAGGAGAACATGCAAACTGTACACACAGAGCTATAACCAGGGGTCCATGGTGGATTCAGGGTTCGTCATGTGATGGCACCAAGCAGGACATGTACATGACATCAGGTCTGTGTAGCTACTGATTATGGAAGTGTATTCGCCTTTATCAATTTCATTCGAACCCCTCCCTTGAAAAAATTCCTCACCTGTGCATGCTGGGTGTGTATATGTGTTCCTCATCACCCCAGGGTGCTGCGAGAGATTCCGGGCCCCCAACCCAGACCAATCCAATTATAGAATCATCCTAATTCACCCCCTCATTACAACCCTGTCATCACCCTATTGTGACCGGACTCCAGTCCAGTCACACCAAGGTGATATAAGCAACTCCTCCCAGGGCAACCCTGTTGTGACCCAAACTGGATTTTCCAGTGCCCCCTGGAGCCGCAACAGCGTAAGTGCTGAGGAGCAGCCTAAGTGGCACGACCTCCAGCCCTGCCGTCACCCCCCTCCTGTCCCCTCCTCTCTTCTGTTTCAGCTCACACTCTGTGATTCACACCAACCTGCGGTGCAATACTTCACACTCGTGAAAAAAGGACAAAGTTAATATTTAATCTGCTTGTGTTTTTTTTTTCTCTGCACTGTTTGGGTAGCCAAAAAAAAACACAACTTTGGATTCTTGGAACTCATAATTGCATTCAGGCTCCTCTCCCAGCGCGTGCGGAAACAACGGCTGAGATTGTTAGGATGGTCTTTGGGCTTCTGGTGCAATGTATGTCGAGCGGGGTGTGTGTGTGTGTGTGTGTGTGTGCTTCCGTATGCAAGTGTGCCTCAGCTACAAATCAGGCACGGCCAGATGCACTGGAATTGAATGCACAAAGATACAGAGATAGGTTATTTGCAAATGGGAACGCAATGCAGTGCATTTGACAAACATTGAACCTCGCACGATTCATAGCCCTCAGCTATGCTTTGTTAATCCAACAGAGTCATGAAATTCTATTATTAGATCGGCCCCCAAAGACGATAAGCATTTCTTTCCTTTTTACCTCTCGCGCATTTTTTGTGAGATGTTTGTCTTTTTTTTTTTTGTATGTCAAATAAAAAGAAATAGGACACTGGGAACAACAAATTAAGGAACTGGAGTACTAGCTGATTTCGCACATACAGCTCCTGTTAGTAGGTGGAACTGGCCTGGGGCTTTATTCCAGCCCTGAAATAAAACACTCTAATGCGGCGCTCTGAGTTTTTCCGTCTTCCTAAAACCACAACCGTGATTCCTGGGTCCAGGGCCCCGCTGGCTGAGGCCCTCCACCATTTTCTGCGTGCTATGGTGTGTTTCACATTTGACATGCAAAGGCTGATGCTGTGAACACTGTAGATTTGTCAGGAGGTGATTCCACTTAAGAGGACTGCCCAGAATAAACTATGCTCTTATGCACTAATAGCCTATCTTTCATGATTCAAGGGGGAGATGGATGATTTCTGAGAGTATGGAATTTGTATTCGTAGAATTATAGCGGCTTAGAATTTCATTCCGCGCTCGAGTTCCTTGAGCCGTTCCTGCCCCTACTTGGATTTAGTTTTCAGGTTTTTTGCCTGGGGAATCCAACACGTCCCCGGTTATGCAAGCTACAGCCCTTTCCTCTGAACATATGAGTCACGCTGTATCAGATCTGTCACAGGTTCGACACCCTGTCACCCTCTGCTGCCGCTTGTTAGCAATTAAAGGACTTTGAGGGGGTCTGGGAAACAGTGCAGACAGAATTCAGAGGAGCTGCTGCTGATTGCAATCAGATAAGTGTCTCGACAGATGCATTTCCGGAT
>JAODJX010000136.1:7218945-7239786 GCA_026776945.1 Isichthys henryi | reverse complement strand
CCCCCCCCCGGCCCCCCCCCCGCCACCCCCCCCCCCCCCCCCCCCCCCCCGCGCCCCCCCCCCCCCCCCCCCCCCCCGGCCGCCCCCCACAACCCGGGGGTGGTGCAAGAGAGACTGGGGGAGGGGTTGGTTGCTGATTACTCATTAGCTATAACATAGAGTCTTAACCCTGATTGGTTTATGGTGTGGCTTGTGGACCACACTGGGCCAGACCTTTGATGGTGGCAGGTGAGGAGATTGTGAGTTGCCGTGGAGATTCTGAATAAGAGGAGCGGCTGCCTATTGGCAGAATGCAGAACGCAAACAGATTATTTAGCATGGAGCATAGATAGAAGGGAATAATAAGAGGTGACACTGAACGGGGGATGTACTTAGTATGTATTAATGTGGTTATTTTACTTACACTTTGGTGAGACAAAAACCAGTCCCGAGAGTGCAGAGGGCCCCTACTCATCACCCCCAGAGGTCTAAGGCATGTCAGAGATGATGTAGGCATTAGAGACTGGGCTGGGGGTTTACAGGGGGTGCACAAACAGGGAGCGCTTTACGCAAACCGGGGCAGGCTGGGGGGGTGGACAAGCTGTATTTTAACTGCTGAATAATACTCCCTCTGTGGAGAGAGAAGCGAAATCCACCTGGCTTTAATTTGACTGTCAGCCCCCAGATAATAAAGCCTGCCGCTGTCGCGATGAAGGTGCCCAATGAGGGAGAGAGAACATGAAGGAGAGAGAAGGGGTTCTTGGGGGAAAAAAAGAATCTGCCAGTTCTCCCACTGACCTTACTGGGAGAAACTGAATCAGGGTTCACGCGATTGCCTCCTTTCCCTCGCTATTCTTGTCACTTTTCCACGGAGCTGCATGCCAGAACGTGATGAAAGACAGTCATGAGTGGCTGTGACACGACATTCGACACCGTCAACTTGGAATCCATTCCCCTGTCACAGACACACTGCCTCTTGGGGTAAATTGCTGTAATTTGTGTTATGCTTTTCAAAGCAAGCAGAAGTAAGGGCTTTTGCTGCAGGGTGATCATTTTATGACTGGAGCTTGGAGCTTAACCAATTCGGATTAACTGTGAAATATATTCAGGTACATTTTTTTTAAAACCTGAATATGAATTTCAGCATGAACTCGAACTCTTCCGCTTTCATGTGCCTTTATGTACAAAATGCATTTTTTTTCATCTAACCCTAACCCTAACTGAAAGTGACTCACCCTGTAAAATCCAAAAATAAAAAAAAAACAAACAAAACATTTACCTCTTCCACTTCTACAGATACAATCTTTGACACTCACCCCTTAAAAGGTAAAGCCCTTAATTTGAATAATGTCTTATCAAGTAAAACACCAAAAGAAATTCAGGAGATTACTAATGGATTTGCTACCACTCTGAGCCCTACAACGAATATTGTGGCGCACCGTAAAAGGTAACTGTGAGTCATAAAAACGAAGCCTCTGGTAAAATGTGGCCATTAAGGTGGAGTTTGCAGAGATTACGAAGTAAATGAGGCTCCACTAAACTATTTCATCTTGCCTGGAAAGACAAGCAAGTAAACTATTAAAAAGTTATGCCTAGAACTGCATCCTTCTCCCCCGATGGGAATAAAGACAATCTTAGATTTCTTTGTAATAAACTTGCAGAATGAATTAGTAATACAACAATTGACAAAAGCAAGTGAAAAAAGCGACCAATCCGTACAACTTCGAACTGCTTACCGTCGACATGGTTGCAGGGGGGCATTAAGCCAGGCGACATAGGGCACAAGGCTGGGGTACACACTGAATGGGATGCCAGCCCATCGCAGGGCAATTTACAGAAGCCATTTAGCCTACCTGCATGTCTGAGGACTGTGGAAGGAAACCAGTCTGATATGGGAAGAATGTGCTAACTCCACACAGAGTGGGATTTGAACCCACAACCCTGGATGTATGAGGTAATAGTACAACCCACTGAGGTACTCCGTAAAAACCCTATATGATCAACAATATAAATTGGAACTAGGATAGAACAATAATATAATTATTCAGTAAATTTCTTCATAACAAAAGTCTGAAAATCAGATTTAATACAGTATGTGATGAACCAATAAGACGTTTCATGCCTTGTTTGGGTGTTGACTGCCCCAGTATTACCTGATTATTTTGAATATCTTCTGACTCAATTGTTTCATTTTGATTTCTCTAATGGAATTATAGCATACAATTGGTTGGCAAGATTAAGTGCACGGAGACAGCTGCTGCCACACACGACCAAATGTAAATGCATTTTTTTTACAACTGCATTTTTCATATGCATTTTTATGGAAACAATCTGTCAGGATTGCCTTCTTGCTTGCCTTTTCTGAGGGTGTCGGGAAATCGCCTTTGGTTATTGTCTTTCTCCCTCAGATGCAGCGCGTGTATACATTTAAAATTTAAAGCGTTATAAGGGGCTGTGAATAGCTTATTGAAATTTCAGGGCACCGTTGGGCTCACCGGATGGCAGCTGCGCAGCCTAAAACTGTAAATGAAGCCCTCAGATGTATTTTTGTTTGAAAAACGTTAAACGGTCTGATGCTGACATCAACGCTGAATTCTGTAACGTCCGCTTGGCGGAGCGCACAAAGGCAGATTTGCATATGGGCGGGCGCTGTGGCGTGGAAGCCCCGCCCATGTGTAGCGCTGATTGGCTAGAACACGATGGGCGGAGCGACCACGGGCACCCACATGGAGTCTCCCTCTCCGTATCGGTGGAGTGAAGCCGCTCCGAAGCCGAATGATGTTCCTGTCTGAGCAAAATCTTGTTCACACTTGTCTAATGCTGATTGAATGACAGTTTCTCTTTTTATGCGTACCATATAACTTTTTAATCCCCTCAGCTCCGGTTCTGTTTTTACAAAGCAGATTTCTGTGTATTTTATTTGCGCGCTTCTTGGCTCAAATGTAAAATATTGATGAAAAGGGGGAAGTTTCATGTCACACTGGACAGAAAGTGAGCTGCCACAAACATGACGGACGCTGTAAAGTTTGCAGTTCCATTCCTGTTTCTCATCTTTATTTTACCCCCCTCCACAACCGCTATGTCGATGGCGTACCACGGAAATGTGGGTGAAAACTCGACCTCGCAGACGCTCGGACCTGTCAGAGCACCGCGCCGCGACCCCTCGCCGGAATCGGGACCGGGCAGCGCTTTAGCGGGGGAGGGAGCCCCCGATTTCAGCGCTGTCCCCCCCAGCCACGACAGCCACCGGTCTCTGGAAGCCTCAAGAAGTTTAGGAGGGCAGTACGCGCTAAGAGCCAATGCCACGGAGCTGGAGATCCAAGTCCCGGACGTAAACAGCAGCGCCCCAGAAAGTGGACAGACAACGCCTTCCGGGCCCCCGGTTGATGCGGGCGGCGTCGCCCCGCGGCTCCTCGTTAAGAAGCACCCTATGCCCATGCCGCGGATGCCGAGGGCAGCGCCCGGGGAGCTGTCCTACGCTGTCTCCGTGTCCGAGGACGCGCGTATCGGGGACCTGATATTCACGGTGCCCGATCACAGGTTTACCAGGCGGTGGTTCGAGGTGGTCCTGGGCGGGGACCCGCCGGTCCAGATCGAGCGGGACTCGGGCCGGCTGTACTTGGCCAGTAGGCTGGGGAGCGCTGCTGATGTGCTGGTTAAAATCCACAACTTCGGAGGTAAGATCGGCGCGTTAACCAGCCCGGTGCGGATACACCCATAATTGCAGTAAAATGAAGGCGCTGGTATCCGGATAAAAAGTTTTAAGTGTGTAATAAAAGTTTCTGAACTTAAGGCGTGATTTAACTTACTTATTTAACTCGTGATCTATAAACTAATTTAGTGATGGTTAATTAATGTATCTGCCAGCCCTCGAGTTAATGAAGATTCACGTATCTGACTGTCAGTGATGTTTTGTACGCTGTGTAATTTAAATAAGGTAATTAAATATCACGCTCCGAGATCTCACCTCCTTCGATGTAATTAAAATGTTAAATGTTTTAAAGCACGCGAATTGCACATAGTTGCTGGGAATTTCATTTCACATCGGCGGACTCGCAGGTAGACAAACCGTTAGAGCGACACCCACCACAAGACCAGATCCCAAATGCCCAGACTGAAACAGAATCGGAATTTTCATTCATTTGCATTTTAATGCGTTTCATATGAATTTAGTCTCGTATGAGTTTGCTTATACGGAGACAGTGCGCTGTAGTGCCGTGATGTGCAGCGCAAAATCGCTTTAGGCTCCGCAGACGTGAGCAGCTCCGCTGACAAAGAGCAGAGAGCCACACAGTCACTAATTTGCATTATTTCAGCAGGGGAGGGGGCGCTTGTGTAGCTTACGTGCATTATTTAAAAAAATATATTTTATATATTATATATGCGCACTTATTTTTGAGTTACACCTTAAAACTTTTTAATGACCTCGCTCCATATAATTTAATGTGGTATGTGAAGCAGATGTGACAGGAGGTCCTGGAGGAAGACTCCAGGGACCCTTATCAAGCTGTTCAAGCGGCTGTGGGGTGGCTGGGTCCCCGCTAGGTGTCCGCGTGGCTCGCGCTCTGCTGTCACCCTTGACGGGGGGGCGGATGGGTGGGTGGGTTGCCCTCGGTAATTAGTGGATGAGGTAAAGCTACGTGCAGATTCAGCTTCCTGAACTCTGTGGTCCTGTTGCCTAGCTCATCGAATTCCCAGTTACATTCCGAACAGTGAGCTTATGGAGGACCCCACTCAGCATTGTTGCTGGTTGTGTAAAAACATCGTTACAACCAGCGCCATTCACGTTGAAGAGTATGCTTTTTGTCCATTGTTGAATTTAAGTTGGTTTGGTTTACAGTTCACAGTGAATTAAAATTCCCTGAAGTCTGAGCTGTCAAGGTTAGGTTTTAGGCAGGAGTAATTCCTCCCAATCTGCTGCATCTGCAGGTCTCAAAGTAAGCAGTGCAGCAGAAAATGTGACCCCTATGAGCTATTCTGTTGCTCTGAAGGCGAACCCACACGGTGTGTTTGTTTGAAGTAATTAGTGATATTTAGCCAGCTGGAAATTTACTCGCAATTCCAAACAGATCCCCACTGGGACTGCAGTTTGCTTGTTTAAGGAAGGGTTGCACCAGCTTCTGATGTAGCGCTTAGGTTTCTTGAATTAAATAGGTTCCTTGATTAGGGAACTAGTCCAGGGTACTTCAAATGACAAGGAAGTGAGTTTAAGGTAGCCTATCCTGTCATGAATATAGTGCTTTGGGGGAAATCCCATAAATGCCTGATTTGTGTTCCTGTGTCTTAGTAGACCATATAAACCAAGAATATTCATGACAGTATTATGTTCGCACACAGACGGGGAAGAAATGAGAGACTTGGGAGCTTCTTTCCAGGTTTCGTTCTGTTGTTTAGTCTCAGATGTTCTGCAGGATGGTAAGTATGGACACAGCATTAATATTTCTAGTCGCCGGAGAAGCTTCAAACAGCATCTTCCACCTCGGGTTCTGCAGAACAGCCATTGCTGTTTACTTTGAGGAAAAGCTCATTATTCTACGTACATATAGACTGCTGAGTGTCGTAGGCGTCTGGATTACGTCTGGAGGTCTCGTGGTTCCAGGTCATCTTCGCAGTGTGTCTTTGCGTACAAGGACCGCCACTTCTGCAGCTTCCGAGAAAGCAATTATATACAGCAGTGCAGCCTGTCTCTGCGGGCCTGGGCTTTTTGTCTGGGTTATCCGTGAAGACACTCGCTCTCCTTACGTTCAGGAAAAGGGAGTCAAACTGGCGGTCTTGAGGGAGATAATTATTCCTGAAACTGTTGTCCACCCCCATTCTGGCACGTTTTTTTTTTTTTGTGTTTTGTAGAGTATTGTTTATTTTCTCCCATTTATGTGAGACTTTAGGTGACCGTTTTTCTTTGTGTGAGTCTATGTACTTATTTTTCCCCTTTTCTTATGTCCTGCCTGACGCAGCTTCTGCGGCAGTAGAACAATTACCCTGCATTTCGTTCACATGAAATAAATGCCACAGAAACAGTATGAGCCATGTTTGTTGGCTGTAGGTCTTGTTTATGCCTTATTTGTATTTGCTATTGCGACTCGCTCCAATAGTAAATTCTCTATGCCAGATAACTGGTATATGTTGAACGCCAGAACTAATATATAATTAATAACATCCCCAAAAATTTGTGTGCCGTAAGTGGTGCCTGAGTGAAGAGCAGTGCTGTATCGCACCTCCACGCTTGGGGAGCCTAACCTAACCTCCACTCCGTGTGTGGAGTGTGCATTTTCTCCACATGTGTTTGGGTTTCCTCCGGGTGCTCCGGTTTCTTTCTGAAATCCATAATTGCTCGTAATGCATGATTGTGAGTTTGTGCATATGTGCCCTGCAGTGGACTGGTGTCCCATCCAGGGTCTACACCCACCTTGAGTTGTGTGCAGCGTTGGGTTGGCCTTTCAGACCCACCGCAGCCTCAATGGGACAGTCGCCTTGAAGATAGATGGATGGTGTGAGCATTTAACAAGGTTTAATATTTATTTTACAGTTTCAGTGCACATCATTTGTTTTCTACATTTAATCCACTCAGTCATCCAGTACCATCAGTGTGTCTGTGTGTTTAACTATTATGCACAAGTGACAAATGTTATTGTGCCTACAGATTTCTTTCAGGGCCCACAAACTGGTGACTCATTGGTATGTCAGATACTATTACTGTTATTAACAAGCTGCCCACACACACACACACACACACACACACACAGGCTTCGTAACAGTGCAGGACACAAGCTGCAATGGCCCGTTGTGTATGTGTCTGTATGTGTGTGTGAGAGAGAGTCTCTGCAGGGTCTGTCTCTAATCCTCCAAAAGATGATCCCTGTGGTTCTGCCATTGGCTTGGTAAACACTGATAATGGGCTCTATACATGTGGCACATTCTCTCATCGTGCTCCTACAACCGCTGTACTCTTCCCCTAAGGGATGGAGGCCCCCATGAAAGTTTGAAACCTAGCAAGAAAACAACTTTATCTTTCCCCGAACACAGAAAATACTCTACATTAAGCGCCTGCCTGGGGTTTGCGAGCAAGATAGAGAGGGGGACAGGGGGGAAAAAATCACTGGGAAAAACTAGCGCATGACATATGAAAGGGAAATCAGGAGAGAGGCTGACTGAAGAGTAAAACCGGGGATGTTCAGAGAGAAAGTTTTCTGGGACGGAGGGTGGGGGGCTCATGGAGACACACTTACAGAGGATCTCTTATAGCTGAGGCCCAAAGATCAGCAATGGACCCTCTGAAATTGTCACTGCTTGGGTCACAATGGTTGCATGTCAGTGGCCTCAGATGGTAACACCCCAATGTTTGCTCTTATAGCGAAGGGATATTGACTGCCATTGTGCAGGTGAATAAAATTCTGGGAATTTCAAAAGTTAGAAACTTTCCATGGGAATTAATGGGAATAAACTGAAGATTTACAAAACCTATTGCAGGTTAGGCTATAACAGAGAACTTAAATGTAGTTAAAAGAAACATCTTGACGACACTAATATCATTGTGTAACCAGGTGTTTGTGAGTAATTATGTGTGGGTAAAAACACCACTAAATAAGAATCTGCATCAAACACACCGCTATGTTCTATGTTGTATCATTCATATAGTTTACTTTCTTTGCCATAATCGGCAGCTTGTGTGGAGTTCCACAGAGTTCAGCATTTTCAAGATTCCCCAGCGTAATGTCCCATGGAAAGTTTATGGAAAGTTTTTCAGAAATTTGCTGCCCCTTTGCAACCCTACCTCCCGTGGAAAGTTTCTGGAAATTTGCCAGAAATTTTCCACCCCCTCTGCAACCGCACAGGTGAGCCCTTTTCTCTGGGCCTTATCCTTCTGGTGTGTTCTTCGATTGTCTTTGTCTAAGAGAGAGTACAGCTGGGACTTCTGTACATTGTGACCTTCACATAAGAAGACCGCTACCGCGACATCCCTCAGACAAAAGGTAGCTCAGGGAGCAGAGAGTGGCGCCCGCACGCTGTTTGGCACTCTAACGTTGGTTTCATAACAAAATAACGACGTGATAGATTTTGCACTTCTCTCAGAGAATGATTTGTTTGTTCACAGACCGTGACTGTGAGACAGATGTCATTCTGTCAAGTTGGGTGGGAGTGCGCTAATTGGCTGGCAGTGTCACGATTGCCTGGCATGTGCTTTTATTATCCTGCTAGGTGCTCACATGTTATAGGTCACCAACAGCTCCATCCGATGGCACCCGCTGATTTAGCGTCTGAAAGGAAGGCAGTGTGGGTGGATTTGTGATCCTAAGGAGGACATTATATATCCATTTTGTGGAAGACACTGTTGTTGTGGACAGCCGAGTCAGACAGAGATAAAGAAACGACCGAACTGCGATAAAAATTGGGGAGAGAATGTTTTATGGCCCAATGACTATGTTAATGGGTTTTCTGTATCTGGTGGGGGGTGGAGGACACTTTGCTGAGCGTGATTCTGAAGTGAACTGGTCTGCGAGCCAGGATTTTCACTCCCTAGACCGATAGGCTTTCTTCGCCTGCAAGCCAGGTTGCATTTAATGACACATGCTATACAGCACAGTGATTGCCATGTCCCCTTATTTTGTGCTGAGGGGGAAAAAAACATATATTCAGAGATGCACCTGTCCCTGTGTTTGAATGTTTGGTACTTGGCTTTATTTTCAGTTGCGGAGCTATTTTCCTCAAAAGCCGGTGAAATCCAGGATAAATTCACCTTTCACTGATTCCCTGGTGTGTAAAGAAAAAACAGATTTACATTTTTTATTGTTTTATTGCATCACTTGCTAGCAGATTTATTTATTTTTTTGCTTTGTAAAGAGTAATGTTTTAATGTTTGTCTGAACTATAATACACAGTAACTTTTCTCAGCTAAATTGGTAGCAATTTTTTTTGGATTAACAGAAGTACGTGCCTTGTTATCTGCTTTTCATATATACTTCGTCACACACACTTCAGCATGTGTATTTATATATAATATAAGAAAGAGGGTGAGATGGGAAAATAATAGTCTTGAACAAATTATAATGGTGGAAAAAACAAGCTCTCTAAAATGTTCTTTGCTTCAGTGTTCTCAAGTGTCTAATTTCGATGACAGCCCTGCGCTTGGGTTTCTGAGCTGCAAACTCAGAGGCCTTGACACCCCGTGAACTTGTCTGTCGTCAGCACTCACTACAATTACTGCATCTTCCCAGTGGGTGGCCAGTCAGGTGGGCTTTGTCTGAGCACTCTGCCTGCAGTATTTATGCAGGGACAGAGGAGAATAACATAGATGGTGTTGTAGAGAAGAAAACCTATAGTGCGATTTTTAAAACTTAAAATCGGCAACGCTTTACATGAAGCTTCCATCTATAATGCACTATACTTTCCTACATAATGCATTATAATGGTAGGTATTAGAATTAATAAAGCATTACAGCATCTTCTATTGACAGTCATAAGGCATTACAGTGATAATTATGATACTTCATAAGTTCCAATGAAGCTCTCATCTATAATGCACCATAGTTACCTTCAGAATACATTATAATTGTCAGTATAAGAATTAGTTGAGCATTACACATCATCTCTTGAGGTATTATAGTGTTGATTATAGTACTTCATAAGCTTCAATGAAGCTGTCATCTATAATGCATTATAGATACATTCATAATGCTTTATAATGGTCTATATAAGAATTAAGGATGATTTGTACTGCATTATAAGGGTATCTATAGTGCATCATAGATGACAGCTTCATAAAGCATTCATAATGCATAATAAACATGGATATAATGTGTTGTGCCTTTTTATAGATAATTATACCCATGTCAATAGTGTTTTATGAATGCATTATAATGCATTATGAATGTGTTCAAAGATTCTTATAGATGTGGCATTCATAGAAAGTGTCACTGAAAAATCTTTGTGTTGAGGGTGGCGAGGGGGCTTTTTGGTTGATCAGGGTCCCTCTTTCTTTTGGAACGGCCTGGTGGTACTCTGGGGCACCGCAAGGAGGGGAAAAGTTAGGACGAATCCAAAGGCCCCAGAGTGACAGGAGCCCTAAAAAGTCTGGAATGTAATTGGATTGGTCTGGGTTGGGGGCCTAGTACGATAAGCTTTCCTAGGGCCAGAGGTCTCAAGCGCTGCCCCTAGTGGTGCTGTCACTCATCAGTCACTCACTCATTCATCTGTGCCATAATGGGGCCAGGGGGCACATCATCACGCCGATATGCACCCCCGCCCCCCACCCCTGTGTAGTCTGCTCTCCTAGATGTCGGTATCTTCTCATTTTGATCCTGTCACATGCAGCCTCTGTCGGCTAATTGAAGTTCATGCCACCTGCTCCGCTGGCCCTGCCATCGTGTTGTAATAGGTTATCGACAGCGTTCCTGCACTGGCCCAGGGGACGACATTTTAATGACAAAATAGGACAAGGTCATCAGAGTCCCCGCAACAGCTGCCCCCTTAACCATTCGCAGCCTGGTCTACAGCTCTGGCCGCTACGGAGAAGTACAGGGGATTTCAGCTTTCGCTTAAGTGCCCGTGCCCCATATTGGGGGTTGTGGCATGGGTGAGATTGCCCTCTTGTCGAACTGCATGGTGATGCCAGATGCTCTTATGCACGAACAACCTGAGTGGCAACAGCTGGGTGTGTGTGTGTGGGGGGGGGGGGGGGGGGTGTATTATTGCGAGGAAATGGCCAAAGCAGCTCCATCGATCGTAATTCTTGCAGTCCTACGCCAACGTCATGATCCGTACCTGGGAAAGCAGGAACCTGTGACCCACCCCCCCTTCCTCTGTGGCTTTCACCACTCACACACCCGTCTGGGAGGCATCTGAGCAAAAGTGGGGAGATTGGGGAGTGGGATGGGCCATCGATCTTATGTAAGCATGGCTGCGAATAGCCCGCCTCTGCTCTTATTGATTTCACGCGGGGCTGCAATAAAGTCATATGCAATCATTTGCATATTACCTCACAGCCCCTCGTTTCAAATGCCAACATCAAAGGGGAAGTAAACTGGCAGAAAAAAGGAGCCATTTAAAGATTTAAAGGCTACATTAATCAATTAAGCAAATATGCAGAGAGCTTTTTGGTTACGCTCGGCAGAAAATCAACAAACAAATACAGCCAGTTTGAGATTTCCCATTCAATTGAGGCTCTTTTTGATAAGTAAGCAAACAAGAGTAAACTGGATCTCACCGAGCATCTCACTAGTTACCCGAGACCCTCCCAGCAGTAACACGGGAAACAAACAAGCCGTAAGCCATTATTAGCTTGCTAGATGAAAAAGTTGATATTTAGAGTGTCTCAGGATCTGGAAAGTAATTGTAATGGAAATGAAAGTATGGTTCTTGAATAATTTTCTGTTAAATCATCAAGAAGTTAAATGGAGAAATATCTTGTATTTATAACAGCAGGACGTAAATTGTTATTAAAGTATGTTAGCAACTGTGGTAACACGTTCATAGATAAAGTGTAAATCACAACTGGACCAGTGAGAGGTCAGTTGGGTGCCTTTGTTTTCCATCGGAAGATACATAACTGAATGACCCTGGGGTCAAGCGGCAAATCCAGTAGTACAGTTAGGGCACATGACTGATGCAGATGCTAAAAAACCAGGGATCCAAGTTGAGACTGAGGTTGTAACCGAAGAGTGTGCACAACTAGGAGCTGGGGAACACTTAAAATGATGAAAATGCAGACATCTTCTACACGACGTGTCTGTGGAGTGTCAGGGATACTGCGGGATTTGAGGAGAATATCCACAGCAAAGATGTAAGTCATTCTTCTCTCTAGTGAACAAGTGCACCCATCACACCTAAGCTGTTGTGTAACATCAACGGCGCATTAAAATAACATCCAGTGCTAAGATAGGTACTTTACACAGGAACAAGTGCGCTAGCTATTTGTGAATAAGTTGATGGTATAGTGTGCAGTTTATAAATAATATCTGTCTGGACAAAATCTTCACAGAGCTCATCCAGCAATTTTCAGGTGTCGAAACAGACCTGTGTGTTTTTGCTGACTGATAAGATGCTACTGAATTCAGTTCCTGCCAGTGGAATTAGTGGTGATGAGACATCTGATAGAAGGTTAGCAAAAGACAGAGAGAGTAACTGACCTGCAGACAATGCACAGGTCAGCAGACTGACGGATTTCAGTGAATCGTACTTAACAGTAGCAACAAATAGTTGCATTGGTAAGTAATGGTTTATGCTTCTTGTGTGAGTTGCATGTTTATATAAGAAACTGACTAGTTGTGATATGCTATAGTCATTAATTTTCTGATATCATTTGGTTATTCATTTACGATGTTTTACACTGAAAATTTTTTTTTAGAAGTCTTGAAACAAAATACAGGATAAATATGTTCCCTTCTTGACCATATGTGTCTCTGATCATCTCTTCTCAATAAAATGTTAACAACTGGGTACTTCAAAACGCTTGTTGTCTTCCATCTTCCTCACTCACTTCTGGTTTTAATGGAATGCCCAGCATGGAATGGAAACATCTGCGATTCTTAATTCTGTGTTTCCAGTTCAGTGTTACCACCCCGTGTTGCTTCCGTAACTCCTTTGAGAAGAAGCTGGGTAATATCTTATGCTACCAGAAGAGGATGGGAAAAAAATCTATTTGCATTATTTATTGGCCTGCTTAAGCAGATGTGCTGAAAGCTCACATGCAGCCTCCAATCTTGCCAACTTTCATAGCTGAATATTTCACTGAGGTTAAGTGCTTTGCTCATGTTCCTCCCTCATTGGAGCTTAAACCAGCACCCTTCTGGTTTAATCATTTATCCCCTTGCTATCTCACGCATTGATTCAGTTCAGATCAGTTCTGCTGTTGCCTCCAGAACTTCCCACCAGAAGAGAATGAACGTGCAGTGATGGGTCGGACTGTGGAAGACTGGGGGGGGGGGGTTTAACTAAAAGCCTCACTGGTATTCTCACTTAGTCTCTCATTTTCTTAGCGCTGTTGCTTAACAGGGTGGAGCAAAATATAAAGCAACCATCACCATAGTGACCATTTATAAGTTGTTGAACGGTATGAAACCAATATGTCCTTCATTAGGAAGGATCACCCCTGGGAGACATTAATAAATTATAATTATAAATGGTAATAAAGAGTATGGAGGATCCTAAATGGTACCAGGGACGATGCACTGTTGAAACAGGAGCATGTAGGGTTATGTTAACGTCCCGCTGTCATTCCTCTGAGCTATCTATCTGGCAGCTCCGCCTCCCCAGGATCAAAGTCAGGGAAGTGCCTGCAGGGCCTCTGATTAATGGGCTGGGAGCCGGAGCCTGTCCACTTGTTTCTAGAGAGAATTGCCACCCCCCACCCCCCATAGCTGATTTATAAGTTTGAAGACGTAACCTGATCACCGTCCCTAACGAGAAGGCCGTGAAGTCTGGGTCCCACGCTGTCCACACCTCAGCTTCAGAGTGACACCAGGGCTGGGCGGGACCCCACCTTTCCTGACCTCTGACCCCTGCCCCAACTGAAGGGCTGATTGTAGGGGGGTTTAGGGAGGGCTTGTCCAGACCTTCCTTTTCAGCACATTTTCCTAATCAGCACCTCGTTCACGACAACAGAACCGCGGAACGCGAGCTACCAGTCTGGCACGGCCGTGGATGTGGTCTCCTTTACCATGGGAGCGGCGATCCTCCAGCGTGGCGTCCAGAGGTCCTGCAGTACCGTCCTCGCGTTAGAACCGCATGTTTGTGTGTTTATATCCCACAACAAACTGTCATCCGCCTTTAAAGTATTTCTTATTTAAACATTTTTAAATGAAGTTTTAATTCGGTCTCTTATTGCCACATGCCTTTGGTGCAGAATGACATGCGTCCATGCGGAGATGCAGAATGCGCATTCCCTGGTGTCCCTGTGCGGCTGGTGGCTGCCTCTTAGCCCAGAGCCTTTCATCTCCCGCTAACGCTGTAATAACCAAAAAGCAACGTTGTCGCCATGTGATAGGCTATTTTTTCCTCTTTCTTTTTTAACATTAGGCGAGTCTCTGTCATCAATAATTCAGTGTTTAAATGAGACACCATTCATTACAGGGATCAGAGATTCTCCTCCTAAGTAGTCCATCATTTTATTTTTTGCTTCATTTTTCACTCCGCGCCCACGAGGGGAGCTTGGCGTACATTTTTTTTTGTTTTATAATCCACTTAGTTAGAACTGTGCATTAAATCCAGGACTTACGAGATTTGGCCATTTTCTTTTTTGCCTGCTGACTGCAAGCCTATTAAAGCTACATCCCATGGATACTATTGGTGGATAGAGTCTCAAACTGGTAGCAGGATAAAAAAAAAATAGTCCTTGTCGTCTGACCAGACATGGGAGGGAGGGGCTGTAGCAGCTTGGGCGGTGGTGCCAATTGAGCCACAACCTCTGATCTGCGAGGGCTGATGGAAAACCGGTGGGTTGTGGTGGTGGTGGGGGGCACTTCATGTCCCGAATTTTCTGCCGACATGATTATCTTTCTTATGGTTCCCCAGGAAGCTGTTTAAACAGAAAGCTTGTAAATGGCAGGCATGTCTGCTTCATTGCAGCCTTGACTTCGTGGTCTTCATCACACCTACCACACAGGTCTCTGCCCTCTGCTCCACCTCTCTACAGCTGTTCCTTAACAGGGAGTCAATAAATTAATTAACCTAATCAATAAATTAAGAGGATGTCACCTCAGCCAGTGATACGTTGTCAGTGCAACTTATTGTCCTTTGGGTGTAATAAAAATTCTTATTAATTTTCATTATAATTTTAATTATTATTAATAATTGTTCTCATCCAATGTGACATGCCCGGCAGCGACACCCAGTCGGCTAGCTGGATATTCATGAAGGTTAAGTGTCTCTTTCAGAGGAGCACCAGCAAACGCCCTTCCCGCCCTAAGACCCAAACCTCGAGTGTATTAACCGTTTCGATGCCTCCATCCGCAAATGACAAAACGAGGTCACTACTGTCTGCCTAATCGCCGACGAGAGAAAAAGATAGACCGAAAAGACCGGTCACCTTTATGTTTCCATGAGACCACTAGTATAGACTTCAACATAAGCGAGCTCCAGTAGTAAATGTGCGTTCATACAGAATTTAGAGTATCCAACCTCCCTTGTTTAGCTATTAAAACCCTTCGCCAGGGTTTGTTGTCCAGAAGCAGCAAACCAAGGACTTGCTTTGATGCCTTTAGTCTGCTTAGTGATGCTACTTGAGGTCCCAGTTATTTCTACCTTATCTGTATCATCCAGAAGAGAAGGTAGGGTAGGAAATGACACCATAACACATTTTTTATGGGTAATAAAGAAAAACATTTATTGGTTATAGTGGCAGCTGTGTGCAGGCATAAGGATTGTTTGTTGTGTGTGTCTCTGTAGATTGCCAGTATGCCAGAGTGCTGGTCTCCTCCTTCCTTTCGCTGTCCGCTTCCAAGCCTGGCATTGAGAAATGTCTGCATGTCAGTCAGACTAACCATGCAGCTCTGAATGCGTACTAGCAATGCATAGCAGTAGGATGGGTAAGGGTGGAGCCAGAGAGAACGGGGTGGGGTTTGGCTGGATGCCGGCGGAGCCCAGGAAGGTGATAGCTGGTGTGGGCGGAGTCAGGGTGGAATATGTGACCATGGCTTTCAAGTTGAATGATAGTAGACAGGTGTGTGTATGGACACACATTCATGTCACCTTGCCATAGCAGAATCGTAAGGGTGGCTTTGAAACAGACGATGCAGGTTTAAAAATGGGTAGATCTATGCTTACGTGGATCTGGACATACAGACGAAGTGATATGAAAATGTATAGACGGAAGTCTGTGTATGATGGTAAGAATCACCGCTCAACTCTCTTCCCTCTTTTTAGAGGGAAGGTTCTGGAACTGGATAAATGTCAATGTGATTGGCTTTCATACCATATCAAACGAAACCAAATGCACCAGAGCTCATAGTAAAGCTGGGAAACAGAGTCTGTTACCGGCGATTCTGCAATCCACAGAGCTCCTGGGCTTGGATCATGGACTCTGTCGCTTTTCTGGGTGTTTTTTTTACTCAGCCACATGTAGCTCAGTTTATCTATTTTTTTTACCTATTAGTTCCCGTGACCCGTGTCTTGTTGCCATGGCATTGTGTGAGTCTTTGTGTGTGCATGCAAGTGTGCTTCCTGGAGAATGCGAACGAACGGCCCCTGTGCGTTTGTTTACAAAAAGGGACAACATTGGCGAGGTCTGTCATGTCGCATCCATTCACCAGAGCCGCTGAAGCTGCCCCCAACCCCCAACCAGTTTGCTTCGATTTGTGCCACATTCACCAGGAAGTACGGAAACGAGGGTCGGCTGCACCCGAATGGACTCTTGGAGGTAATAACATTTATCAAGGGAGCTTCACCGAAGGTTTATTATCCAATCCGGTAAAGTCAACAGCTATCGTCTCAACATAGACGGCCCTAAAAATTGGCTGATTCTTCTTTTAATGGATGTTGCTGAGCAGCTACAGAGGAGATAAGTGAATCAGACAAATATCTCTCCTCAAACTCTCCCCAAATGGTTTTTGAGGGGTTCTTGAGACCCACAGTAAACGGCAGGTATTTAAATCTTTTTCTAAACATTCACTTTTAATTACACAGCAGAAGTAGATCCTCAGGTTGAAATACTGTTTGAAATGAGCATGAAATTGCTACAGTGTATTCAGTGTTATCTGTGCGAGCTTTAGCTGAACATACATATTTGCAGTGAGTAACACATCCAACCTTTGAAGTTTCCTCCTAGCAAGTGAGAAAGGTTGCTTTGATGTTGGCTGCCTGATTCCTTTCTCCTGGGAATCCTGACAGGAAAAAGACTGGATGGAAAATGCATTAGATACCTCCTGGCCTGAGAAGGCTGAGATAAAAGACAATGTGCTGTTCTATCTCTCAGAGTAAATGGCTGTCTCTGTGCTCTTTACAGGAGGGGCTTGAGTTTTCAGAAACTCTGATTTTTGCTCTTTCTTCCTGGAGGAATCCTCACCCATAAATTTGCTCCCAATGAGATGTGCCGGGGTGCCCCTTTCTCCTCTGCATGTCACCAATAATCGCCTCGCTGGGCCACTCTAGCTGAACTAAAATGCTCAGTCAAACAGTGAGTGGACCTCGGGGCCCAGTACATGTGCTGTATGCATTGAGATGCAGCTGTGTGATTGGCTGTTTGGAGAAGCAGAATGTTTGCATTGACTAGTAGAGGTACCTAATCAACTGGCCACAGATTATACATATATACAGTGGTACCTCAGAACTCGAACTTAATCCGTTCAGAACTCGGATTCCAATCCTAAAAAGTTCGAGTTCTGATCGAAGTAATGGAAAATAAATTAATTGGTTCCCGGCCCCAAAATTTACAACTAAATATTGTTGTAAATTTGTATGTTTTTTTAGCATTTAAACACAAAATGAACAGGATAAAACAAGAGGAGTGTTTACTAAACACATGTAAGCACATATCAAAACAGTAATTTTGTCACACGAGCACAGGACGAGTGAGCAGGGAGCACGGAATCAGGGTCAGGCAGACGTAAATCCAAGAACACAGGGTTTATTGATGGCAAACAAGGTAAAACACGGAGTAGACGTCAATGACAGGACTGGGGAAACATACTTGAACGTGGACTTAAATACACCTGACTAATTGGAAATAACGAGAGACAGCTGATGACATCGTGATATCACACGAGGTTAAAGGGGGGGCGTGGCACACAGGAGGCTCATTCGAGCCGGGTGTGACAAATTTGTAAAATAAGAAGATAAATGTAACCAAGCAATGGCTACCAAAATTATATAAAGTACAGTGTATTACCTGATATTTTCAATAAAAAAATCCCTATCACCAACAAGCAATGCTATCACAGTGATAGTTGTCGCCCTTTGTTTCCGCTGAGAGACGTGCTGCGTGACTCCCGCGCGTACAATTTATCTTAGGTTGACCTTCACGGTTCGACTTCTGAGATTCAGATCCAGTTCTAGGTCATTTTTTTTTTTCGAACAGGTTGGTTCGAATTTTAAGAAATTCGAGTTCTACTGAGTTCGAGTACTGCGGCACCACTGTATATATATCCGAGCTGTGTTATGTTCAGGAGGCATCTCATGGAAGTTTGGATGCAAGGTGAATACTATATTCAGTTGCAAAATTGGACTGAAAATCTTGGATCCATCCTCATTCAGTTTATATGGTGGGACATTCTCATTACCGCGCGGCGATTGTGTATCTTTCTCTAATATTAAAGTACCAGTACGTCTCCTGCAGGTCTTCTTTAGGTCCCTCGTCATCGTCGTGGATTCGGGAGAAGGCTGGTGGGGATTGTGGGTGATGAAGCAGCTGGCATGTTCCTCCCCGTCGCTTTCTAACTGCCGCGCGGCCCGCGCATCACTCGCCCCGCTGTCAGGCGCGGGCGCCATTGTGGCATCGCCCTCTCTGATTTCTTGTTTTTGTTTTCGGGCTTCCCGTGATGCCGAGGGAGAAGAATGCCGCCGTTGTTTGCGCTCGCTGGAGCTTGAAACCTGAGCCGGGAATGACACGTTCCCGGAGTGTCTGTGGTGATTTAACCCACCTGTCACCTGCATGTAAATCATCACCGCGGTCGTGTTAGAAACGCGCGTCTCTCGCCGAAGAAGGACCTGAGCAGCTTCGTATAGCCTGTTCGCGTTTCTGCCTTTCATACCAGTTTTGTCATGCGTTATAAGGACAAGGAGAAAATTCCTTCTCCCGCACGTCGACACGTGAATCCATTTCTCTGTCACGCTCGGCTTCCCGCTGGTGCGATCCCTCCATGCATTTTCTGTCGCATTCAGTATTTTTGGCCACGCTACGTTTATTGAAAATGAAAATGGGTGGAAGACGGTAATCCTGTTTCTGGCTAATCAGCCATTTTTATGACGAGGTGTCATTTCTCATTACACTCCATGGGAGGGGATGGAGGATTTTTATTTCTAGGGTGTACAGAGCCGCCCCCACCTCGTCCCACCCCAGGGATACCTCAGCAAGCTTGAGCTCCCCCTGCAGGTGACATGGTACCGTGGTGCAGCGGAGCATGACTGAATCATTCAAGAGCAGATGGACGAGGTGCCAGCTGTCGCAGCTGGGGCAAGCAACTTTGGACAGGTGCCACCCCAGGACAGACGAGTAATACCTCTGCCAACCTCTTCCAGGCCCGCCTGCCAAATGCAAAGCCCCCAGCCCCCACCCCAACGGAGGGGGTATTTCATTCAGGCTGACCCACTTTGACCCACCACACAATCTCTGCCCTGACTCTCGATCTGCATCAGGATCCCATTCAGAAATCTCCAGCAAAAAGCGGTCTAGCAACAACGGGAACAGCCGAGCAGCAAGCGGGGCTTTTCCCACAGCGGACCTCGGAATCAGCGTGACGGGAATGTCGAGCTGAGAACGCAAAGCTGTGGCTCTGAAAACTCGGAACGGTCTTATTCAGCAGCCAGCACATGTATCTGACGGGTTTGATGCGAAGCCTGACTGTCGATTTAGGCTGTACATTGGGATTCGGACCTGTGTGTCTGCCCATTCCCCATGATATTCCGGAGAGGTGGCCTGCATGCCGTGCAGCATTTCTGAATACCTTTCTGAGGATATGTCCCCTCCCTGTGACTGAGAGTTGTCTATCAAGCTACGGTAGTGTTTCTCAATCCGGTCCTTGGGGAACCACAGACGATCCACATTTTTGTTCCCTCCCAGAGCATTGAGCTACAGCACAAACAAAAGAAGAGGGGAGTCCGTACATCATCTCTTCTGACATCATTGCGGTCCTGCGTCAGAGTCAAAGACCTGTCAGATCAAACGGCATCGCCGCACTTCAAAAATCTCCCCGTCCTGGAGAGCTGCTGCTTGCTGTCTTCACGCGCTCAGAAGCCGCTCCAGAAAGATGAGGCTGTCTCCCTCCATCCTGCTCAGGGACGGCCGCTGCCCTGCCATTTCAAAAGTCCAGAAACTTCCGAGTGTCCATTTCTCTTACCTTGATGTTTGAGTGCTACGTAAGCGGTCTAGACCCAGTTACTTTCTTACAGTTACGGAACTGCTTGGTTGGGAGATGCTGTTGACCAAGACGCCTCATTCATGGAACATTTTTTACACTTTTTATTGCATGATTTTCTCATTAACTTTTACATTAACATTTAGATTATCTATAAGCAGCGATGGTTTTTATTCATTTCTGCAACTGGACGTTTTCCTAGAGGCAGTCAGGTGACTTATCTGGGTTGGGAATATAACGGCAAGGCCTGCTCTGGGATTTGAACGTATTCTTTGGGTTACAAGTCTTTCTTTATCTACTGTTCAGTTATCAGGAGTAGTAAACATAATTTATCTTCTTAGTATAAACTTTTATCTGTAGCAGCACTGTTGTATTTTCTGGGATAGCTTAATACTTCCCGAGTCGTTATTTAGGCTCGAGCTGAGCCTCTCTCCGCGTGTTAGAGCACACGCCCTGCCTGTATGCGGTACCCCGAGACTCCTGGGATGTACCACATGCTGTGGACTGGGGGGTGTCCTGAACGGGGCCCGACAGCTTGGGGAGCCCTCTGTGGTTCACAGCGTGCCACTGGCCCGTACCGAGCTCGGTCAACCCGAACCCACGCGGTGTAGGCAGCTATAGCCGCCCCGTGTCATGTCAGCAGACCCAGATGTGTTTGGGTGCATATTTACATACAGGCTGATCTGGAGGCTGTATATTACAGGTATTACATTTCCAGTTTTATTCCTTTAAATTCCTCTCCTTTTTCTTTCTTATCCACTCTAATCCGTATGATAATACAGAAGAACCCATCCATCCATCCATTTTCCAAACCGCTTATCCTTACTGGGTCGCGGGGGGTCCGGAGCCTATCCCGGAAGCA
>JAODJX010000136.1:7200695-7218845 GCA_026776945.1 Isichthys henryi | reverse complement strand
GTACCCGGAGGAAACCCCACGACGACATGGGGAGAACATGCAAACTCCACACACATGTGACCCAGGCAGGGATTCGAGGTGTGAGGCAACAGTGCTAACCACTGCACCACCATGCCGCCCCACAGAAGAACCCATTTCATTGAAAACATCTGAAGAGCCCCAAGTTCAAAAACTTTCATCTTTATTCAAATTTTCTTTTTTTCGGGAGTGATTATACAGCAAGTTCATTTCTTTGATCCTGTATGCTTTTTAGCAGTTACTTTGTATGTATATGCATGGTCTGTGATGAAGTGCTGATGATCTTGGATAATGAAAGCTGTGCATGGGGGCAGTGTACCTGCTTGGCCAGCATGTCGCCCAGTTAGGCAGGTGCCACCTACACATGCTACACATACACACCAGTGCCACTTGAACGAGGTCAGGATTTGATTGGTGCGTCCAGATCCCACCCCCAGATCAGCTCAGTTCTAAACAACCCCTTTCACTGTGTCAAATTAGCAGCCACTGTCAATTTTAAACACATAAACACATTTTTGAAGGTACAGAGTGGCTGCAATCGCACAAATATTGAGTGTTGCTCGCTTCTGGCCCTTCTCTTGTCCTCTTCCTTTTTGGTGCCTGCATGTTTGCCATTCACCTTCTGGTGGTGTGTCTCTGGCGGTGCCCAGACAGGCTTTGGTGGTGCCCAGGCCACACGTGCTTTTTTACAACGGTTGGTGCTTTGGTTTCGCAGGGCTCCCACCATTCACTCAAAGTGCCACTGCCTTCTTAGGGCTCGGCAACTTGCTGTTTTACTGCCTCTAGATTGGCAATCTTGTCTAATGCGGGATAGACATGAAGGAGGAGTGTTATCATTCTATGAGGGAGACAGGCTCGGCCACTGTCAGCTGATCTTTGCGCTACATTTACTGCGCTCAGAGTCATCTCTGTGACTGCCTGTTCAAATCAGAATTATGGTTACACTTTGAAGTCCACTCTGTCAGAAGTTCAGGCAGCCTTTGACCAGATGTTGTTTGGACGTTGTTTTCTTGGAGGGAATACAGAAGAATGCCTACTTGGAGCAGGGCATGAAGAAGCGGGCAGCTTGTTCTTGTGAGTCGGTGTTTGTTGCAGAGGCGTCGGGATGGCAGAGCAGCGATGATGTGAAGGACAACAAAGGCAGCAGCGTGTTCATTTATTGATGAGTGGGATTTCATCCCTGTTTAAATATAAATGCATTATTAAAATGAGGAGCTCAGAGCAGAAGAGAGGGAAGAGAAACAATGTTTGTCTAATCCCGGCAGGTTGTGTAATCCCGGCAGGTTGTGTAATCCCGGCAGGTTGTCTAATCCCGGCAGGTTGTGTAATCCCGGCAGGTTGTCTAATCCCAGCAGGTTGTCTAATCCCGGCAGGTTGTATAATCCCGGCAGGTTGTCTAAACCCGGCAGGTTGTGTAATCCCGGCAGGTTGTATAATCCCGGCAGGTTGTCTAATCCCGGCAGGTTGTGTAATCCCGGCAGGTTGTGTAATCCCGGCAGGTTGTCTAAACCCAGCAGGTTGTCTAATCCCAGCAGGTTGTCTAATCCCGGCAGGTTGTGTAATCCCGGCAGATTGTGTAATCCCGGCAGGTTGTCTAATCCCGGCAGGTTGTTGCGCATTCTGCTTCAAACTTTTCCCTACTCACTGTGCGGCTGCTGCAAGTCGTATCTGAGATGAAGAGCAATGGGGTTTCTATGATTATCATCATCGGAGGGGGGTCTTAACGAGCCACAGGGAGGTGCCGAAGATGCACGGTGAATTTATAGCGCTGATTGTTTGCTTGGTGCCAAGTCACAGGTCTGTCACGATGAACATTAATGTCTCCAAACGTGTCCGAACGCCCAGAGGCCCAGAAAGGAGCAGGTACTGCGTCTGTCGTCGGCACCTGGGCTGAAAGGCTTAAGGTCTCTTTCTATGAAAATAAAAGGTGTGAATAGGCAGCGTTGAGAGCGTCCATTTCAGCCAGGTGTTGAAATGTCCTGGTTTATACTGGTGGAAAGTGGGGATCCATCATTGAGGCTCTGCATGTCAACACCGATGACAGTGAGGCTGACAGCCACTGACAGTGGTGAGAATTCCGGCACTCGGGATGCGTGGGGGGAGCCCCGGAAGGGAGAAGGGGGCCTGGGGTATCTAAAAGGCCCGAGCAGTTTCCTCCGGAGGAACTGGTTCACATTACAGCCACAAACTGCCCCCCAAAATTATGTGGGCCCTATGTGTGCCCTGCGGATTTATGCACAGATACACACACACACACACACACACACACACACACACACACAACCCTGAGATACTCAAGGGAGTTAATGTCAAGAAGGGTGCAGCTTCTTTCAGCTCAGCCTGGGAACAAATCCCTCCAGAGCAATTTATTTAACCTGATGTTCCCCCGCTGGCTTTTTCAGACTTGAGTGCAGGAAGAGGGCCACTGTGGGCGATTACGGTGCTAAATCATCCTGCTAGAACAAGTGCGGGAGACGGCAGGTGACTCATTCCTACTCCGGTATTCTTTAATAGCCGAGCATCTCTGTGAAGCTGATTTCCGAGGTGGGCGTCCGCCGCATTTTTGCTGCCCTCCAGGGCGAAAGGCTGTCGCGTCGGATCTCGTCTGGAGCATCTCAGATGCTACCCTTGTGTTCACACGGCCGAGGGATGCTGGACTGAGGGATGCTTGCAGGGGTGCGAGATGGGGTAGGCGAAGAGAAGAATTGCAACGTACCTATACTTGTGCAAATGGTTAATAAAGGATTTATTGTTAAAGATGTAGGTGCAGGATTGAAGATTAGATGTGACACTGAAGCCTATGCACCCCCCCAGCTGGTGCTGAGGGTGTGCCCCCGCCCATGTTGTGCTTGCCCCCCCTCCGTATTACATACAGCATTCCTGTGTGTTCAAGAGGAGGACGTACTGGAGTCAGCCGACCCCCATTACGTGCCATCGGAACAGAGAGATTTATTATTGTATATTTAATTGATTTCATATGTTCAGATGATGTAGTGAAGTCTCTCATGCACTTCTGCTATCTGCTGTAAAATTAAATGCTGGCCTCAATAATTACAGTCGCTGTTTCCCCCCCCCCCCCCCCCCATCTAAGCTCTACGGTGCCAATTAAGCACTGGCCCAAAATACCGAGCCTCGTAACTGGATTAATTCTGTGTATTTAAGAGAGAGGGGAAATAATTAGTCTTATTACTGATAAAAATTAATCACGTTAACGGCCATGGCTCATTATGTGCAGATTCCTGTCTCTCTCTCTCCCTCTTCTTCTTTTCCTTCCTTCTCTCCTTCCTTCCTTACTTCGTTCTTTTTCTCCTCATTTTGTTTTCTTCTTTCTCTCACCCTCTCTCACCACACTTCACGTTCCCGCCCCTCCTCTTTATCCTTTCTCTCCTATTGTCTTTCTTTTCATCTTTCCTACCTTTCTTCTCTATCCCTCCATCTCCCTTTAGTCCCTAGTCTGCGTGTCATCCTGTGTGTCCCCCTTGTTGAACGTTATCCCTTCTCTGGTGTCTGAGGTGACACCCCCTATACATCTCTGCATATTCGCACATGTGTACTTGTGTGTCTCTGCTGCCTGTCATGCTTGAAAGTTTGTATTTTGAGCATCAAGCTTCACCTTGACAGATTGATGTTTGCATTTTGTTGACCTACCTTCTGAAATCACATGATATGAATGTCCCCCATGGTGACTGGTTCTCTCCCAAAGTGCCCCATGGTGATTGGTCTCCCCCAAAATCCCCCACAGTGATTGTGTCTCCTTGGGTCTCTTACCTATGTGATACCTGCTTACAAATTAGCAGTGCTCATTTAATTTTGATGTGTAGCTATTATTTTTAGCTGGATGTCTGCTGAAGCCACTTGGCTAGTTGCCCTCTCTGAAGCATATTGCGTGTTACCATACGGCGAGAACCTTCATTAGCACCTTAGTCCAGTGCCTTAATCACTGCAGCATCTGCGTACTTTTACTCTGTGGAAGTGGTGTTTACACTGTACACATGGCTGAAATTGTTGGTCTCTTGTAATTGGGTCAATGTCCAGACGTGGGAAGACTTTGAAGTCAGCATGTAGGTAATTGAATAGCCTGGGAATGTGCAGAGATTTACAACAAACACTCCCCAAATTTACAAATGGACCTGGAAAGCATGCTCATAATATATTTTATATGAAAAATTAATTGCCCATTCCAGATCAACACAGATTCCATACAAAAAAAAGCTAGACATGCATGAATGTTGCATCATTGGTTAACTGCTTTTATGGGAATTACATGCTTTTACATTATATGCTTTTTACGGCCACGTCATTCCCATGAGAGCAGAGTAATAATGCAAGAAAATTCTAATAACTCTAAATCCTTGTTTCACCTTTTGCACAACAGGTTACGATTTCAGTGATATGTTAATGGGATGTGCAGCTTGGTGTTGATAACGTTTATAAAAAGGACAAAGCATAAAAAAGCTATAGTTCAATAAGATAAGGCAGGCGACTGAGCATGTCATTTCTGTCTGACCAAAAGTCATCAGGGGAGGGTAAGAGACAAGAGGGAGAGAGCTAAAGGCTTCTTGGGATTCGGAAACTCAGAAACTCAGTACTTCTTCTGCAGGCTGAATATTTGGATGTGTAACACTGCTAGTTTGAGGGATGTGTGTATAACCAATATCTATGGCTTGCTGAAAGCCCTCAGCCTGTCCCCACTTCACTCTTAAATCAGGGGGAAGCTAGCCTGTTTGATGAATTACCCCGAAATACCTTTTGGGGCAAAGGTATTTCTCCAATATTCCCACAAAAAATGTTGAAAATGCAGAGGATCTAAACAGTGTTTGTGGATTGTGATATTGCAAACAAACCCAGTTACATATAATGTTTTTGTCCCCTTCTGTGTTGTGACCTGGCAGGGCTTGCGCAGTGCCAAGATCACATGTAACAAAATAGTTATTTTTGGGTTGAATTGTGGTACCATGTGTATTTTTACATATACAATCTAGAAAGGAAGGTGAGATAAACCAGATGAATTAATCAGTGTTAGTTCAAAATCTCTTTGTCAGAGTGTCTTATCCCATACAAACTAATCCCCAAACATTACCAGGTTCCCCCCAAACTGCCCATCATATTCAGCCCCAGTGGGTTTATCTGCCCTGCCTCCCCAAGCCCCACAATGTCACTCACACTGGCATGGATAGTTTGGGAGCTGTAAGAGGCAAAGCCCAGGCTAACAGGCCTTCACTGGCAGTAGATGGGATGTGACTGACCTCTCTGACACTCTATGACTCTCCTCTGTGGTTTGAGTGTCAGGACAGGGCCTCACCAGTCACTCTCCGTTACACATGCCCTCAATGCAGGTGCACCCCCAGGCTGGTTATTGGCCATGGAGTCGAGTCTATTATGCAGCCCGCCCGTTTGACACCGGCCCTCTCCGTCAGACAGCTGGTGAGCTGTATGGTGATGCATCCTTTGTAGGACACATTGTGCTGAAGGGTGGCTTCCTGCCACCGGGTTCCCCTGCTATCGCAACTCTTTGCAATATTAGTGGCAAGGCACAAAAGGTTTTGCCCCGATTTAATTAAAAGAATTAAAATACTTGTTTCTACTTTGTAGTTCTACTGCAGGATCAATCCTCACCTGACCTGGCTCAGACGAATTGATATGCGAGGTAACGGCCAGATCAAAGTGTCCAGACTTAACCAGGAGACACGACTTCCAGTCCTATAGCAGTAAGGGGACACAGGAAACATGGTGGCACCATGACTACTGGCAGCTCGAAGGGTCGCTACCGCTGCGGAATCGGGGATGGCAAGTTGGGTGACTTTTCCTCTGTACTCTCATTTGTTACATTTTTGTTAATTTCGGAGACACTTTTAGTCAAAACAACCCAGATTTTTAAGAAGGCTTGGTCAGACAATCCTTGCAGTAAATAGGGGTTTAGGGCTTTACTGACCCTGGGATTTGAACAAACAACCATCTGATTGGAGACACAGGGTCCTAACTCGCTGAACTGCACACTGCTCCGCTTTACCTCCTTATTCTCTTTTCTTTATTTCTATGAGTTTGTGTTTTTTTTTCCCTGCAACTTCACCTGAGTGAAAAATCTTTTCTTTTTCATTTCATTTGTTCTTGTCTGTTGTACAGATTTAACCACGCATCATACGCTTTGAAAAGGGGACTTACTCAGAATACAGCCTGGGCCCTGCTTCGGATTCCTTCCATCATATTGATTGTCCTCAAGTTGATCTGTGTTTTTTTTTAGTTAGATTTACCCCTAAAGCTTGTCCATACATACAAATCATCTAGTCCCTGTTTACAAAGATTGTCTGCCAGACTGAGCAGAACCAGAGCTCTACGAAAGAGGAAAGGCTTCCTTCACCCTGTATCGCACCCACAACCGAAGTACTGGAGATGTGATTCTGCTGTGGGTTTTCACCAATCTCGACGTCGCCAAAACCCACCCAGAGCAGACCCTCGGGGGGGTGGGGGTGGGAACCAGAAGACAAAGATGATGTTTACTAAGCACTATGCTTGGCTTTTAATGCCCCCTCTGGTGCAACGTCTTGCCATCCTGGTCTATCCTCCCGTCTAGCTTACATGACGTTGGGAAAAAGTTTCCTTTCACTTCCAGCTCGAACACAATGAAGGCCACATCGATCTCACATGTCATCGGCCGCGAGAAACGTTCCCTAAACTCATTAACACGGCCTGCAGCTATGGAGAGCGGGAGAGCGCGTTTAATGAAGGGAGACGAAGGGAGCGTCGGGTGACCCGCCAATCTCCACACGGCATGATAAATAGCCAAGGAAACCTTCTTGCAGATGCACAGGTTGGCGTCTTACGGGCCACTGGCCACTCAGGTGGGTTTCTCAGCCTGACGCAAGCCTAGCTGGCATCCCTGAAATCCTCGAGGGGGCCATGTCAAACCCTGGAGCTGGACACTATCCCCTGGCAGAACGGTCTGCCAGCGTCTCGGCCACCATCCGAACAGAAACTCCTTTCGCCATGATTCACTTTCCTCTCGCAGTCTCACTATTATTCAAGCCTTGTTGTGCTGCCAGGCTTTTCCAAAGGCAAACACACATCAATCATAGCTAATCCCCTCTCTGTAGAATGAAGATAAATAATACACTACACTTCCTCTGCTTTAATATATGTAAAATTAAGTATGGCGTCTGTAAGCTTTTGCTGCAGGCTTCTGGTCTATTACATTTATTTTTAAACTAATATGCAAAAATATTTTCCTCTGTTATCAGACTAAGCAGGAGGGTGAACAGGTACACAAACACTGCGGTTTTCATTTGTTTTGTATTTTGTATCCACTTTCCATACCTGCTCTCAGGATTCAAAACCAAACAGGCAGACAAACAGATTTTCTGCACAGTGGGAAGCGAAATCTGAATTTCCTGGGCTGATTCAGGTCCCCCGCTGCTTCTGACCAGGGGTTTGGTTTTTTTTTATTTTTTTATTTTAAGGCGGAAGCAAAATGATGAGAGGTTACCCCTCCCCTTTTTTGTGCAGATAGCAGAATTATGGAGGAATAATTGGTTACAGAAAAATGGAAGGAACTCCATTTAATCATTAGGACTGTTTTGGTGCGACACTTATGACCTCAATATAACTGCTGAATATTAATGCTGCAAATTATAAAACACAGGAGAGTTTTAATGGTCTGGTTGCTGGGACCTGGAGCCCCTTGAAGAGCATCCTACTTCACAGCGCTGGCGCTCGGCTGTTTTCCAGCAGCGGTTCCGCTGAATTCATTATGCCGGCCCAGGTGTGGAAATGACATATTTAAAAGGCTGATTAAATAGGACCCGGGGCCCGATTCATCTAAACATTGACTTTTCTGATGCCTTCTTTGCCTCAACCTCGGCACGGTAAAATCTTAGCTCTCAGCACCCCTCCCACTGGAGAATGTTGCAACCCCCCCGTCCTCATTTCGCCCAGAAAAATAATTAAAGGGGAGGAGACAGGAAGTCACCTGTGTCATGGCCCTGTAGCACCTGCACCTCTTAGCAGTAGCACAGCAACCCTAAGCCTCCCCAAAGAGAGAAGAGGCACATCCGGGCCTAACACAGATGGATGGCCTGGCTCAGATGGTACGGACGTGTTATTAATCAACGCCAGCGAGAGGAAGCGCTTGGGGGTGGCCGCTTTGAACACAGGCACATCCTCGACAGCGGCAAGTCGGTGGCAGCCCTCTCCTCCAAGGGCGCTAACAGTGTGCTAAATAATTCATGGAGCTCCCTGCAATGCTGCCGCTTACCACTGGGCCGTTTTAATCAGCTTTAGCGCGCCGCTGATGTGCGATAAAGGGGCGTCTTTGGCTTGTGTATGAGGTGGGTGCTGGGCAGCGGGTCCTCATGCATCTGAGACGCCACCAAAACGGCACGCGGATCGGCATCCATTAAGGAGGCTGCCGGTATGATGAAGGCAGCAGTGGGATAAGGAAGGAAGGTGTATTAGCGCATCTCTCTGCATCCCCCTTTCCTCTCTGTATCCATCTTTCCTCTCTCTCTGTATCCCCCTTTCTTCTCTGTATCCGTCTTTCCTCTCTCTCTGAATCCCCCTTTCCTCTCTCTCTGCATCCCCCTTCCCTCTCTCTGTCTGTCCCTCATTCCTCTCTCTGATTCCTTCTTTTCTCTCCCCTTCCTTCTCACCTCTCTCTGCATCCCCCTTTCCTCTCTGTATCCGTCTTTCCTCTCTCTCTGATCCCCCCTTTCCTCTCTCTCTGTATCCCCCTTTCCTCTCTGTATCCGTCTTTCCTCTCTCTCTGCATCCCCCTTTCCTCTCTCTCTGATCCCCTTTCCTCTTTCTCTTTTTTCCTTTTTCTCGGCATTCCTCTTGCCTCTCGCTGATTCCCTCATTCTCTGCATCCCTATCTCCTCTCTCTATCTCTGTCCCTCTCTCTGATTCCTTCTCTTCTCTCTCTCTGATTCCCTCTTTCCTCTCTCTCTGTATCCCCCTTTCCTCTCTGTATCCGTCTTTCCTCTCTCTCTGATCCCCCCTTTCCTCTCTCTCTGTATCCCCCTTTCCTCTCTGTATCCGTCTTTCCTCTCTCTCTGCATCCCCCTTTCCTCTCTCTCTGATCCCCTTTCCTCTTTCTCTTTTTTCCTTTTTCTCGGCATTCCTCTTGCCTCTCGCTGATTCCCTCATTCTCTGCATCCCTATCTCCTCTCTCTATCTCTGTCCCTCTCTCTGATTCCTTCTCTCCTCTCTCTCTGATTCCCTCTTTCCTTTCTCTCTACATCCCCCTTTTCTCGCTCTCTCTCTGATTCCTTCTTTCCTCTGTTTCTGTTTCCCTTTTTCTCTCCGCATCCCTCTTTCCTCTCTCTCTCTCTGATTTCCTCTTTTCTCTCTCTCTGTTTCCCTCCTTGACCTTTCACTCTTCCGCCTTCAGCTGAAGAGCCGTACACAGAACAGCCTATACAGTTGAATTGCAAATGCAGCTTTTACCAAAAAGCACTTACTTCACATCCCAAAATGGTAGCGAGGAAGGTCCTTAGAGTGCTGAGCAGCTGTGGGGTTGCAGGTACAAGGACGAAATATCCTAATGTCTATAGCTATATGTATTTATACACACATACACACAGATATATACTTATATATAGATAGATACATATACTATATGTATGTGAGTGTATGAGTGACTAAAGTTTGATGTTTAGACAGCATAGTTATTAAAACAGTTCATGTGCTATGCATGAAGGTACAACAGCAGTTTCACTTCTGGGATTTAAATCCGCAGATTTATTGAACACAAGTTCCCTAATTGATTCTCTCTAGCCTTGTAATTCGACCCTTCCCTTGGGCTTGTCTTCCTTGTTTTTTCTTTTAACTGGCATTGATCTAAAGGGAGGTGAAAGTGTTTGGCACCCTGGTCCTGTGCTCAGGTGTGGCTTTGGTGCAGCTAATAGCTTAAACTCCCGAGTCTGTGGCAAGCCTCTAATCCAGCACTTTACAATGATGTCCATTTGTTGAGCATGGTCTGTGGTTTGGAGAAGCCTTAGAAACCCCTGATATCCCTGCACTGAGCAAGTGAAACCCCCCTGAGTGGTCACTGGGCAGCATGGTCGTGTGGGATGGGCAGACTATAATATTGTCACTGTCCGATGAAAACTGTGTATCTCTGCTATTTGACAATTTATTTGACGAATATTTATGTTTGTACTAGTTAACATTTGTATTCATGATAGTCATTTATATAGAATGCTTCATATAGCTAATAGCTATTAGCAACTAAAGGCCATTTCACACCAAGTCCAGTTTCTTTGCACAAAAAAATAACAAACCAAGTCATTCTGAAATTAAGAAACATATTTCTCTGAAAACTTTCCTACCAAGTCTGAGAAAATCGCATTGTTGTAATCCGTCATTTTTTTATTTGCAGAGAGCTCAATTTCTACAGTTTTCAGGTGCATTAAAAGTCAACAACAAATAGCATGTCAGTTTTTACACACATGATCAGTTTTTTTGAATAGGATGAAAACTTTTCATTTGGTTTACGACACCAGCAGCAATGTGTGATACCACTGACTTATTTTCATTGGTGTGAAACTTTTGATTCATCAAATTAGGTCTGCCACTAACGACTATTTTACTATCAATTAATCTATCGTATATTTTACCGATTGGTCGATTAAATGATTCATTTCCCAATTAAATTGACTGTTTCCTTTAAATTAATTTTATTTTGACAACAAAACAACTATGTCATTGCAGGGCTTTTCGATAATGTATACCGGCTTTTCGACACTATACGGACCTTGGTTACACCCACAATTACATAAGCATATCAGTAGTACGCCTAACATATTAATGAGAGACATGCTGTAAGGCCCATAATTTAGTAATCGGCTTAAATTCGGAATATTCTTATGTTCATTAAATTCGGTTTTACTCTGCTACTTTTTTGGTAAATCATGGAAGCGATAAGTACTGAAGTGGCGGTGGAGAAAGGTACAGATCAGCAATGACTACGTCTTATAAAGGAGGAAATATTATGCATGAACAATATGTTGGTGGATATGCTCTTTGCAGTCTAAAGTCCAGCATTTATTTAGGTGAATATAGTTTTCATTTTTATTTCATTTCATGATTTTTTTTTTTTTTAGTGTTTCAGTTTTCAGTTTTTTTAGCTTTCAGTTTCAGCTTTAGTTCGCGATAACAACACTGGTTCAAACGAGCCTGATGCGTACAAACCCTCAATCCACGTAGATTAAACCGAGATTTTAGCATAAACATTTTCTCAAACATTTATTCAATGGGAATTCTAAGGTAGCAGGCAGACAACTTTATAGGTGTAATAATGAGTGCGTTTAGTATCTACAAGGACAAAAGATATTAAAAAGCTCTCCGTACTAATGGTATTGTAAAAAGCACGAACAGACAGCACTTACGGTGGTTTTGCTTATTCTGGAGGTGCATCACCCAGAATATGGCCTGTGTTTCCTCTTTAGGGGCTCGTGTATAGCGCCGCATGGCACCGCAACTTAGTAAAACCAACTTGGTAAAGCCACCTATTTGTTTTGTGATAATTTGAAACACTCCCACAATTAGGCGACACGGTGACATCGAAGGAAAACCTTCGTCACAACTGAACCGAAGCGTTTTAGAAATAAAAAAGGCAAATTAATTAAAATAACTTTAAAAAGATGCATCAATTTAAATTATCCATGTCAATGTATTTTCAGCGTTGCTGGCAGCAGCCCTACATCAAATTGTAGTATCTTTCGCAAATTAGTTGGCGATGTCATTCGCATTTATTGTGAAACGGTTTTTCGCATTGATCGGTAGCTAACTATGGAACACCATAATGTTCAAAATTAAATAAATAAATGTATAAATATAGAAATAAAAAAATATATCAATAATTAAGTAGATGTATACTTTTATTATTAAACAATTCAATAAATGCTATCACGTCAGAATAAAATGCAGATGTTTAATTAAAATAATTAAAATTCTATTTCACAATAAAATCCAACTTTGAACATTGATATATTTCCAAATGACGTTTTTCCGAATCAGCATTTTATTTCATAATGCCACTTTTCATAATAATAGTGCGCTCTGTCAATCACTTTGAGGGGTGGGATTGAGATTGTGATTGTCATTGGACCCAAGTGTTCCCTCAATGGCGTTCCATAGCTAACTAACATCATTGTTAGTTGTTAATGCAAGATTATGTCTTGTCACTGACATATTTACCTCACTGATAATCCACCAAAGTCCATCTAAAACATTCAACTCTTCAATGATGGCTGTGTAGATATGTTTATATTTGTGGTGCTAATGGCGTCTTATTAATTTGTTTTAGGTTTATTTTGTGATGTAGTTTCTGAGAAAACACTTCTTTTATGCTCCTGAAATAATGGATTTTTAGAGTGCGATCATTTGTGTTTCACCCACGAGGTTGCAGGTTGTACTGGAGTTATGGGTTAGGGCACCAGATTGATACAGGTTGTTGACGCAAGATGAACTTTCCAGAAAACCGATGGGGGGGGGACACCTTAGGGAATTCACTCTTCGCAGCCATGCCTCTGCGGAGGTGCCAGGACAGACCGGGCCCATCGTATCAAAGGCTGCCGTGAGTGAGCCGCTCTCATTAGAGAACACACGTTCCATTCAGCATTTTTAATCATCCCAGAGTTCCAGATTAATTAATTGCTCCAGGAAAATACTTGATGTCTGTGCATTGAAGGAAACGCCTGCAAATCCCATGATGAGTGTATTTTAGGCGGCCCAATTCAACCCAGACCCAAGCTTGTGTGACACGGCGGAGGGGAAAGAATCGCTCGGGTGGAGGGGGGTGGTAAACAGATCTGCAAATGGTTTGTTCTTATCGGGCCTCAGCCCAGTGGGGGTACAAATCTTTTAAATAAGCGAATGTGACTGGGTTTTTCAATTAGTGTCTCCCTAAAAGCTGAAACATCTCTGTACCATGACTCTCACTTCACGCTCGAGTTGGGTGAAAAGGCACAGAGTGTAAAAGGTCTGTGTTTGGGGAGCTGAAAGAGAGACCAGCGGTACTCTGGTCGCTCTCTGTGTGCAGCCACGCCCCAAATCGTACTCCGGCTCCTAGGCCGAGCGCTGGAGACTCCCGCGTAATCCCCAGACCTTCACAGATCTGGGCCTTAAAGTCACTGTACCAAAACAGAGACGTGGGGAGGTGGGGGCTCTCATTTTGAAACACAGAACTTGACTTTTCCCATGATGCACTTTCCTCTGGAGAATAGGCCAGCGTGGCTGGGTGCCAGGATTAAAGGACATTTTCTGACTTCATTGTTGTTCATCCATAAATAGCAACAAAACCCTGGCAAACGTCTCCAAAACCCAGAGAAACGTTCAGTACTTTTCTAGCTTTGCTCTGTGTTAAGGCAAACAACGGGATAAGTCTTATCTTTCGACTGTGGGGCCGTAACATCGCTCTTGGGGGCAGTGTCCCTGCTGTGGGGATTTCATTTATCTGTGCCTCATTACATGAGCGAGGGTGGCTTCATCTCTGCTAACTGGGGATCCAGTTTCCTTTTGGGCCTCTTGTTTGGGTGATTCCTGCAAACGTGGGTCTGACTCAGTTTGGACGCAGTCGGCCAGTGACGACGTTTAAGACCTACCAGGGTTACTAAAATTAAATCTGCACAAAATATTTTCAGAAATTGAAATAAAATAAGATACAAAAATAAAATTAAAAACAAATACTTTCTTTTACTGTTTTTTTTTTACGCGATTTAGCTAAAGTAATGATTTGTTTGTCTTTAATGACCGTAACTAACACCTGGAACATGTTTTGCCCTTTTTGTGGTCCTTAATATATAATGCGCCCTATGTATTCATGTAAAATTCTCCAAAAAGCTGTACAACTATCAGTGTATTGCCAGAAATAGAATTACTAAAACTTAAATATATAAAAACTAAATAGAAATATTTCTTTAGAATAAAACCTAATACAAACTAATAAAACCAGACTGAAAAGTAAAACTTTTAAAAATTAAAATATGCAATAAACACTAAATTAACATCACAACTACAATACCACGGTACTCTACACTCTAGATCAGAGGTAGCCAAACTTATCCGTAAAGGGCCGGTGTGTATGCGGGTTTTTGGGATAACCTGTAGGTCAGCTGTTCACACCCAGATGTGAGGACTCTTCAACCAATCAGTTCTCTAATTAGTAATCTAATTAGGGAGTCGCAGCGAAAACCTGCACACACACCGGCCCTTTGCGGATAAGATTGGCCACCGCTGCTCTAGACAGAGATAAGGGTGGAGGGTGGGGTGTTGGGAGCAAGGGGTCTAGGGGCTGCCCAGTAGAGTGGTGTTTCTCAACCCGGTCCCTGGGGACCCAAAGGTTCACATTTTTGCTCCCTCCCAGCTGTGAACTGTCTCCGGGTCTCCGAAACGCAGCTGTAGACCCGCTTGGTCCTCCTTGTCTGTCATTATCAGTCCATCATTAATCATTATTCATCACAATTTCAATGGTTAAAACACTGAAATCTATCTGGGAGCAGCAACGGATGGTGGAGCCAAGGGAGATGTGGATGGGTGGAGGTATGATGGGGGTATAGGTCGGCTGACGGAGGATGAAAGACTAAAGCTTCTCAGTCCCTACAGCTAAGGGCTGCAAAGGCTTCTTCTGTCCTCCCTACTGTGACATTGCGCCACTTCATTGCAGACCACTTATGATGCACTCGGGGCGGATCGAGCCCCCGTCTCGGCAGAACAGTCACATGTCCATGGGCCCTTGAGCAAAGCCCTTAACCCCCAACTTCAGGGTGCCACTTATTGGCTGATCTTGCGCTGACCCCCAAGCTTTGGGTATTGAAACAGAGGCCATTTTCTTGTGCTTAAAGGTTGTTGGCCTGTCTAATCGCATGCTTCAGACATGTGTAGACACGGGTTGGCAGCTCAGAAACGTGTGGGTCTTCGGATCTTCGGTCTGGTTCGTGCAGGACCGAACTAATCTCTCAGTGGATGGAGAGATCCAGTAAGGAAGCAGGTCCAGAGTGATGTGGCAGGTGCTTCTTCTGTGGCAATGGCAGGGGCCACCTGTAACGGGCCGGTGACAGGCGGGTCCCCTTAAGGGCCACTCGCTATCACCAGTCCAGCTTACCCTGGTAGTGACATCATGGCAGCCCCGCCGGGCTCCAACACGGGCACAGCAACCCCCACCCAACCACAAGCGATTCTCATTTTCAAATGAGGAATGGACCTGTGCCTCGTTTTTTAAGGTTTAATTTTCAATGCTGAGCAAAAGCCGTCAGACATTCATAATTGAGACGAAGGTGTCCATATTTCAGAAGCTGTTTCTTCGGTGAAAATGCTCTGAAGACTCCGGGTTAATGATTCCCTGAAGTTTTTAAACAGGAGCCTCTCATTATAAACATGGAGCCTGTAAATTATTGAGGTGGTCTCTTGTGCACGGGAAGAAAATTTACTGTAAGAAACGGAGCAGTCAGACACCAAATAAGCAACATCCTCTGTAATATTTCCTTTGAAGAAACTTTAAAGTAAAATTAAAAAAAAACTAAAAAGAAAAATTCAGTCTCATTATGTTCAGTGTGGAATATTGAAGCTTGGAAGGTCCTTTCTGCTCTTTTAAGCTCACTCTGCTTTTCTTCCTATCGAGTCTGCATGGGCAAGACGGCCTCCACCATGTTTCACTTCATTTTTTGGCCACCGCGATTTCAAGCAAGTCAGCTAGGGTCCCTGACAGCTGGGGAGGTTTGACACCCCGCTGTGGTAAATAACACAGATCACTCCAAGCCCCTATGTGCTGTATTGATTTTCGTAGCACAGAGAGTCTGTGATTATTGACTGAATTAAGAGGGTGCTGTCTATTGGTCCAAAGACTCTGTTTGAATGTTTCCCATGATATACATTCATTAATATGTTAAACTCCCCTTTGATAATTTGATTTCTTGTTAAAAAAATAACAGGCACTTTTCAGGGGCATCAAATGGAATGGTTTTATTTTTTTCCCGTCAATCTGTCCTCTTCACCCCTATGAAGCGATTGATTCGTTCGCTGACTGCATGGTGAAAATCAAACAACTGGATTGTGATGATTCTGCTGTATTTGTCAGGAAGATCTTCGTGTCTTTAGAACTCACTGAAGAGTGAAGAACTGAGGTTCATTCTCTCTTTGAAGCAGCACTCTTATTTACTGGCTATCGAGACAGAAGCGGAAATGATTTTTTTAAAAAACGATTTATATTGGACTATGTCTCATTGTGCGTTGGGATGGACTGGCATCCTGTCCCGGATATTCTCTTGCTATGTGCCATATGCTGCCTGAGGTAGGTCCCAGCCCCCCCATGTCTCCATTGAGTGATGGTGGTTGGATGGTGAATCTAATGGACTTGGTTCTACAGTCCTAAACACACATTGTACCCCTTCCACCTGTCTCTCTAATTACAGGGTCAGGACTTCATGGATGTGATAATCAAGACCCTGTACCTTTCATTTGAAGCCATCTTTGTGTACAGAGTATAATGCTGTTACCATGGTAATTGATTGCCTGCAGGACTTAGACAGGCCACGTTATATGGGAGCCTACACAGCTTCTGAACAAATCAGGTCAAATGTGTAAAGTGGGGAAAAAAGCTTACCGTGAGCCTTTTACAGATAAATCAGCACTCCACCTTGGCCGGCTCTTTCCCCAGCAAAGCTGAACATCAGTGTGAATTCGGTCATCAGCTGCAATAAGGAGCCTGTTGATAAGAGGTTCAACCATCCCTCGTTTGATGTCCATGGAGAAAGAAACGGCACCATGTGGGTCTGAGGTTAACAGAGACGGCTCTCAGAGGAAAGATGACGTTAAGCGTGACTCCAGGCTTCCCCAGGCTACTGGGAATTGCTTTAATTGGGCACCAAACCAACTGTGACTGTTGGACAGAGAGAGCGCATGCATGTCTCCATTAGACGAGAGCAGTGTGTAGCTGTAAATCGTAGTTGGCGCAATAGTGACAGAGAAAAATCTCTAATGACATCACTACATACGATTTAGGACCATGTGAGCAGTCAGAAGCAGCACTCACTGGATGCTTTCTGACACTTTGGTAGCTGTAATCTAGGAGACATCGCAGAACATTCAGAAAAACGATCCATAGTGATTTACATTAAGGGTCCAGTTCTTCTCAGAATTTAATCAAGATAATGTTGTTACAATGTTTCTTGTTAGTCTGCAGATATATTCAGTGGAAATGTCGAGCTTCATCTGTGATACTGGACCAAATCTGTTCCAGCGGTGACCAGAACTGGGAGAGTGACAGCACCTCAGCACGTCAACTGTCCTGCTAAGGGGACTGTGCTTACCTTGGCATCTCCTGGTTGTTGAGGTTAGTCCAGAGATGCTAGGTGAAAGGTCTTATCCTTGTCAGGACGACTTGAACTGAGCCGGATGAGGGTTCAGATTTGGAAGATGAGAAGAGCAGGAAAGGAGACTGAGAGAGCCTGAGTGTATTAGCAAATGGACCTTTCATGAGCAGGGTCTGTATCCTTGGGTGTCCATGGCAACAACTCTGAGCGTCTGCCCATAACTAGCCCCCCATGGGTGGAGTTGGGTTCACAGTTAGTGTGGACAACAGAGAAGGAGGGTTTGAGTCTGGGTGGGGGTGTTGGGTGTGGTGAAGGACACTGCCCTGGAAGGCTTTCAGAGTGCAGTATGGCCTGCTGTTTATGGGCCAGTGCCTCCAGTGTATCTGCTGGAGCCGCAGACATCCCCTCTGGGCGTCCTGTCAGATCTGCACAACCGAAACAGACAACATCGCCCACACAGAGAACCGTCTCTCAGCTGTGAAATCGTCATTGTATTAATATGCTTCATTTTTTTTCTAGGGTTATTTTTGTCCACCAGCTGTCTGCTCGGTTGCCTTTTTGTGTTTCTGAATCATATTTTATCGAAAGGACATCATTTAGCTGTTGAAAATTCTTTCCTTTAATTGTTTGTCTGACCGATTTCCTTGGAGACGAATGTCAGGAACATGGATGATCTGGAGTGGAGATTCTGTGCAGTATTTACATGGCTGAGATGATGATTAACAGTATGACTGCTAGCTGGAAGCTGGAAGCTTGATCTCCTAGTTTGTAGAAAAACATCTTTCTCTCTGACTGTCTCAGGAATGATTGTGTGTGTGTGTGTGGGGGG
>JAODJX010000136.1:7178745-7190163 GCA_026776945.1 Isichthys henryi | reverse complement strand
CTGACTCATCCCCACCTGCTAACTCGATAGCCTCTGTCCTGACTCATCCTCACCTGCTAACACGATAGCCTCTGTCCGGACTCATCCCCACCTGCTAACACGATAGCCTCTGTCCGGACTCATCCCCACCTGCTAACATGATAACCTCTGTCCGGACTCATCCCCACCTGCTAACACATTGGCCTTCGTCCAGACTCACCCCCCCAGCCTCTGCTAACATACTCTGTCCCATTTCCAGGTGGTGGTGCACATCACTGATGAGAATGACTGCACCCCAGAGTTCATGCATTCCATATACAGCCGGGACAATGTTGCCGAGGTCACGCCCCCTGGAACCTCCCTGCTGCAAGGTACAGTAGCGTTTAACATAGTGCCAGTGTCAGCAGAGCCCACGGGCCCTGAAGGAGCTGCTAATCAGATATGCAGAAGTGTAAACCCACCACAAACGTGCTTTCAGCACAGGGCGAACTCTAATCGCAAGGCATGTGGTGCCATTTAACCCGTAGATGGCACTAATGGCATTAATGGCCTTTCCAGAAAGGCTCTGTTAAGAATCCAGGAGTACTCAGTTTAGCAGCTGCTGCCCCCTCCCCGAGGTGAAGTTCCTTTGACCTTCATGGGGCGACACTGCAGGGCACTTGCCTTTTCCCAAATGCTAAGCTGCACAGCGATTGGCTAATGGGCAGGTGGGGGGTGGAGGGATCACACATGCGGTTTGAAAAATAATTAAGAAATAATTAATTACAGCAGGGTTTTCTGGCTGGGAAATAGATAGTAATCAAAGTCTGCTTGCGGCTGCCGGAGCAAGGCAGAGGAGACTGTGCTCCTTCCAAGGAAGAGGGCGCTCGCTCTACAGTGTCGTATTTTAGGGAGCCCCCACCATCGCTATTGCGCTGTTTCTATGCAGCCTTTTCCCACATGCGCTTCGCAACTTGGGCTGCAGATTCATGCACCAGAAACTTCTTTGCGGGCTGTGCCTCGCCGGAACTGGTGCACTAGGGAGGCCGAATGGTCTCGTATCAAAGCGACTGGGGCCCCTGGGAAATCCCAGGCCGATGAGAGCGACGCAGGCTGTGAGCATGGCCCCATGCGGCCATTCGCTAAACTGCGGCACTAATGGAATTGGGTTCAGTTATCAGCGTCTCACACAGCCATGATCCTATCCCAGTAATTGAAAGCGTTTTATGTCTGTTAAAAAATGGATGATCTGTTGTGTTTCCAAGGAGGTTCTGTTCCTGTTGGGGCTTAGCTTAGCAGCGCTGCCATTTTATGAGGTGTCTCTCCACGTTCATGTTTTATGGGCACAGGGTAGACTCACACAGCGATGCGCAGACACATATACACTTCTAGATAAACACAGTTTATTCAGTGGCTGTCAGCATGGCTGCGTGTGTGAGGGAGACAGACAGGGCCCTTGTAGCGGTTGCTGTCTCGCAGTAAATACTAGCACACCGATGAATTTTCATCAGATACTATTAGCGGTATTTTGTGCCAGTGGGATCATGGTAGGGCAAAGTTCTGCATAAAAGCCATGTCTGAAGATCAAAGCCACATTGGCACAAAATTCAAGGCATTGTAGAGGGTACCGCAATCAACTAAAGATCCAAAACCCGCCTTTTGTTCTCTGGTAGTGAGAGCGGAACATGGGCAAGCCTTAGGTAGTGGCTGCGTTTGGTAATGAGGCCTAATGATCCTGGGTTCATCACTGTGGAAACAAACACCCTCCGTGTCAGCAAAGCCATTCATCTGGCTGGATGCAGCACCGGTTGGTCCAGGATTCACCCGTGTGACTCGACTTGATCCGCGCCGCGAAATCTAAGACTGTAATCACTGGTACCTTAAACTGAGGCTGGGTCCCAAAAACAGGGAAAGCAGCACACAGACACTAAGACCAACCCAGTTTGTAAACTGTTTGCTTATCAAATGGCAGTTAAAAAGTATAAGAAGGCAAACCAGCAGCGCATGAGCCCCGCTGCGGATGAAGAGCATGGGGTACAGATTAGTATTGGTCATCCACCTTAAGCCCGAGTTTGAACTAGAAGATTGATGCTTAATGTCATGTACAGGGAGCAGGTTTCACGCTCCGATTTCCATGGAAAAACTCCTAGAAAGGATTTACCGCAGTAGAACAGCCAGCATACTCCCCCCCCCCCCCCAATAAAAAAACACCCACATCTCCCTCCAACGCCGCCCCTTGATTCCATCCAAATGTGTTTGCGGCTCCGATGTTTAATTTAGTTTCCACTCCAGCTCCGATTTTATAGCACACGCATTAAAAATGGTAATAGGTAGCCCAAAGTGATATTATTCTGTGTATTTTTAATGAACCTTCTGTTTGAATCGCCCCCCCCCACCACCACCGCCACCCATCACCTACCCATCCATTCTGCCCTCTCTCCCCAGTCTGCAACAAGTTCTCCGCCACATCTGCGGCTGCCGAGCACTGCATTTGCCTTGGAGATTAGCGGCCCTTCATCGGCGCCGGAGCGGGATACTGTGGCCCCGTGGCGTAATGAAGCCCGGGCAGCCGGATCCTGGCGCCTTGCCTAATGACAGCAAACCCTTCTTGAAGTTTCACTTTTGATCTGCGGGAGTCAACACCAGCTTTCCCTGTGCCTCTGACAGATGGGTCCTTAAATTTATCAAATAAAGAATTGGCCTCGCAACATAGTTTTAATTAATATTGGCTCTTTTAACATGACAGAATACTTAATTAAAAAAGCACTTACTGTACAAATCCGGCAGCCCCTTGTTGCGAATGAAAGACCTTTGCCTGGTGGGAGACGTGCCGATAAGCACCCAGCCTCCACCTCTGGGAGCCGCGGAGCCCTTAAAGAAGCCTTTCTGAGGACGCCGCCCATGACATTCTCAAACCGTCTCTCCTCAGAAGAAAGCTGTCGTCAGTTAGACATGCGAACTTCCATCTTTCTGCAGACTATTTGATGCGTTGTACTGGTGCTTCACAGTTTCCGTGGCGCCCGGTAACCTGTCGCATTCTGTTGGTTGCTCTCGGTTACCAGCCACCTAGTGGACCTTCATTCGTCTCTTCTGTGTCTCCTGGTCTCTGTTGTGAATTAGTAGCTTAATGAATGCGGTATTAGTAGGGATAGCTCTCCTGAAAGATGTCCCCCTTTTGTCCCACAATGCAGTGCTGGCCCGGGACTGTGACAGTGGCCTAAACGCGGAGGTCTCCTATTTCATCCAGAGTCCAGACTTTGACGTTAATGGCCAGGGCGTGGTGAGTCCACGTCATGCGTTGGATTATGAGCGGCCCAACCACATGTACGAGTTTGTGGTGGTAGCGGTGGATCGCGGCACTCCGGCACGTACCGGCACCGCCTCCGTCCGGATCCGTCTGGCCAACGTCAACGACGAGGTCCCTGTCTTCTCACAAGCCGTGTACGTGCCCCCTGTCGCTGTGTCGTGATGGGAAGTATCTCAGCTCATGATGGACGTCTCAGCTGAGTGTCCTGTCGGGCATCACTGCCCCCTGCAGGTATAAGACCTTTCTGTCTGAGGACGCGGGACCGGAGACGCTGGTAGCCATCGTCCACGCCAAGGACCCGGATGGGGACGCGGTAACGTACGCCATCACCGGGGGCAACGAGGACAGCAACTTCGAGCTAGACAATCAGAAGGGTGAGTAAAAACGTGAGACAAGAAATACCCCCCATTGTCTCGCCACCCCCCCAGTCCTCCAATTAAGTTGACTGCAGTTGCTCTGGTAACCGAGATCACCGAGAAAGACCCCCCAGACAGCACAGAAAGTAAGCAAAGGACCCCCACTATGCTCACCAAAAAAGCCTCCCCTTATGTGAACAAACAGACCCTGTGCTTGTTTTCATTCGCTTTCTTAACCCTTTCTTTGCTTGCCGCCCTCCTTTCACCCCCCGCAATCCCGAGCTCTTCAGAGGTTGCGGCGAGATGCACGCCGAGAAGCGCGGCTCGCGGTTATCGTTTGTTTACGATGGGGGGGCGGGGGGTGGGCACAGCACAGGGCGCTCAGCCTCTGCCCAGCTCATCAGAGGCTCAGAACAGCAGCCTCCTTGACCAGCCCGTTACAGGCCAGCCACACAGATGGGTCTCGCCTCTCTCACTGTTTAACTGTGAAAAGTTGTCACTTCAAAGACTCAGAGGCATTTTATTTATTCTCTGCCCACCCCCTTCCCGGCAACATATTTATTTATTTTTCCGCTGGAGCTTCATGGGGGAAAAGCCATCAAAGATACTCTGAGCCAAAGCGTCTGTTGTAGCAGATTGTAAAGACTGCTGCATGAGGGCGACTCTCTCCCTTCACGGTAAACACTCCACTTTCTGCTCTGTTTTTGTCTGCCTTCGCTTGGCGCCATCCTCAGAGGTGCCGTTTGGCTCGGTTCCGAGTTTGGGCCGCTGTTTGATGTTTCGCGAGACCGGACGCGTCTATCTCGGTGCTAGAACTGCTGTGTGCCCGTTACGAGCCTGACCTCGTCCTCCCCCAACCCAGGAATCATCAAGCTGCGCAGAAGCCCTCCTCCCAGGCTCCGGGGCCCCCAGTACATCCTGAACATCACGGCCACGGACGACAATGCTTCCGGTGGGCCCCACCCACTCAGTAGCTCCGCCCAGGTCATCGTGGGCATAAACGACATCAACAACAACAAACCCGTCTTTGACGAGGTGAGACACGGGTGACCGGAGACGTGAATTAAGGGGTAGAGCTGGCTGGCAGGATGGGTCTGAACTGGGATCTGGGCTGTGGGGGCTGAGAGGGTGACAGCTGCTGGTGGAACATCTGAGCAGCTTCCTGGCCCTACTGGGGCCTGGTGGCACTCAGCCGCGGAGATGGTCCAAACTGCCACAGCGGAAATGAATATTTCAGCAAGGACCCTCCCAAACGAGCTGCTGGGAGCTCAGAGGGCTGGCGGTACTGGGAGTGCTGGATTCTGCGGCATGACTGAAGCCTTCCTTGCTGAGGTCCTGGGCATTGATGAGTCCCATAATTATCCGGCTGTACAAACAGGTGAAAACGTGGACCTGAGTCGTGTGGCTGCCCATCATGAAGCACCTCAGCAGAACATCAAGAGAGGAGGGGGCTGAACTGGTTTTGCTGGTGATGGTGATGGTGTCCTTGCGTCCCTGACACGGCTCTGATTAATGCTTCAGCACAGCCCCCGTGTGCGGTGTGACCTGGTGCTCGGTGCTGGGCCGTCGCATGGGGGCCGTCGGGGTCAGGGAGGTCACCAGCGCCCTCGCCACACTGTCATTCTACATGAAAGACTCCTTTGTCTTTGAAATATTAATGCAAGGTCCTGGGTGACTGGAGGGCTGCCAGGATGCCTGTGTCTGTCTGTGTCTATCTGTCTATCTGTCTGTCTGTCTCTGTCTGTCTCTGTCTGTCTGTCTGTCTGTCTCTGTCTGTCTGTCTGTCTGTCTGTGCGTGTGTCTGTCTGTCTGTCTGTGTGTGTCTGTTTGTCTGTGTGTGTGTGTCTGTCTGTCTGTGCGTGTGTCTGTCTGTCTGTATGTGTCTGTCCGTCTGTTTGTCTGTGTGTGTCTGTCTGTCTGTGTGTCTCTGTCTGTGTGTCTCTGTCTATCTGTATGTCAGCTCCTCTGTACAGGTCCCTGCTCTCCAGGCCCCCAGTCTTGCCCCCTGGTCCCCAAGTTCCACCTAGTTCTCACAAGCCTTTTCGTCCCTACCCCCCCACCCCAGTAACCCCCGTGATCAAAAACCCATGTCTTCCCCACAGTGCCAGAACTACAGCCTGAGCACCTGGGTCCTTGAGAACCAGCCGCTGGGGACCTTTGTGCTGCGGGTGCAAGCCCACGATGCAGATATGGGCGCCAACGGGCAGGTCCGATACGGCATCATGCACCGTGACAGCGCCACCTCCGGCTTCGCCATCCATCCCGAAACCGGTAGGTAGAGTGGCCACGCTGGGCCGTGCCAGGCTTGGGGTGTGTGGGCGACTCCATTCAGGTGTATGTCCCCCTAACATGGCATGCGTGCGGCTTGCCACAGGTGTCATCAGCACCACGATGAGCTTCGACCGCGAGCGACAGCGGGAATACACCCTGTCCGTCACGGCCACCGATCTCGCGGAGGAGCCACTCATCGGCATCTGCCAGATCACCGTGCTCATCGCTGACCAGAATGACAACGACCCCAAGTTTGAGAACAGCCGATATCAGTGTGGGTACCTGAGCCAGGAGTGGGGAGAAGACCCGGCACCAGCCGCGTATCGGCCGGGCCTGAGGGTCATGTGATTAGGGGTCAGAGGTCCTCTGTCTGCATTAATGTCTTACTTCTTGACTCACAGGTGGGCATCCAATCTGTATTAGCTCAAATTATTTTTATAAAGTAACGGTTTGTAAATCGTCTGAAGCCCTTTGGTGGAATGATCCGTGTTTTATTTCATAACACCCATTCGACTCCGAGTCATTCGTGAAGCGTTGATTCATTAAGCATCTCCAGCGGCATGCTGGGACATTGCCTGGATCTGGCTGGCCTGACAAGAGGCTCCTCCTTCCCGTAGATTTCCTGCGTGAGGACACACCCGTGGGGACCAGCTTTCTGCGTGCGGCCGCCCATGATGATGACCAGGGGGCCAACGCCGCCATCAGCTACTCGCTGTCCCGACACCAGCCCGCCTACTTCCACATCAGCCCCAGCACCGGCTGGATCTACGTCAACCAGCCCATCTCGCAGGTGGGGGGCGCTGCGGGCGAGTGTGAGTCACTCTGCGTGAGTGTGTTCATATGTTTGTTTGAGAGTGCATGTTTTTCTGTGTGTTTATATATCTGTGTGCTTGTTTCAATGTGTGTGTCTGTGTGTATATTTGTACATATTTGTGTGTGTATTTATGTGTCTGTGTTTGTGTATTTTCGTGTGTATTTGTGTATATTTGTATGTTTCTGTGTGTGTATGTGTGTGTGCGCATGCATGTGTCTGCGTGTCTGTGCACATGTGTGCGTGTGTGTACGTGCATGCATGTTTGTGCATGTGTGTGCGTGTCTGTGCGCATGCATGTGTGTGTGCGTGTCTGTGCACACGTGTGTGTGTGTGGCATCACCAACCTGGCTCGTCACGCCTCACGCAGTCCCCTCTGGAAGCACCTGCCTGGCTCTGTGTCACTCTTCCAGAGCCGCACCACACAACCCGTCTTCCCACAATCCTCAGTCATCACAGCCTGTGCTTGTTCCCTCTCCGGGTGCCAATTAGGCACAGCATGACCCAGCAGCAGTAGCCTGTCTTGCTGTCTCTCTCGCCACACGATTGTGTATTTATATATCTGACGGGCAGGTAGGGATTGTTCTCACACAGGCATAAATGCATTAATGAGGGCAGGTTTCCGCAGCGCGATGCTCCTGGTGGAGGGGAGCTGACGCCGCCCCATGACGCTTTATTTATAGAGCAAGAACGCGGACCCCCCCACCCCTCCGTCGCCTGCCTGCCACCGGCACTTCACCCTACCCCATCACGCTGTTCGCCTATGCTTTTCCGGATTTGTGAGACGTCGCAAGAGTTCGCTTTTACAGAAACGCCTGAGCTCTCGTTCTTTTGCCATGGAGTGCTGCCTTTCCTTAAAAATATTAGCCCCCCCTGCCCCAGCACCCACCGAGGGGGCGGTGAGCCTGGACATCAGCCCTCTTTTGTCATGGCTAATTAGTGTAATTCGTTATCTGTTGGAACCCAGGGGGTGGGGGCTTGTGGATCTTCCCTGTTTTTGCTTTCTCCTCCGTAACACCCCAGTGAGCTCAGGGCTGCTGAGGGGGGGCAGAGTCCTGGAGGATTTTGGTGATATTTCAGGTGACTTATATTAAACCATTTCTGTAGGCTTCATGTCTGACACTTTTTTGCTTGGATGATATCTGTGGCGGTGATGGACGTGGGCCCAGACAAGGCCTCAAGACCAGAGCTAGGATGACAGAGACAGAGGCGGGGGAAGGGACAGGGAGACGGGGGGAGTGTAAGGGACAGGAAGACGGGGGCAAGCGCAGCTTTTAATTGGCTCATTGTTCTGACGTAGCTCCTTAAGATGCGAGTAGGGCTCTCTGCTTATTGGCACGGGGAGCCATGTGACCACACGTCCGTCAAGCAGAGTTTTGCTGCCAACTTCACTCCAGTGGACCCTTCTTCCATTATTAATGCTACAGTGTTCGTTTTAATGAAACAGCGTCGGGTGTGGGGGTGGGGGGTTCCTCTCGTCTTTCGTCTGTGAAGTCCTGGCCTTGAAAGTCAAATTAAGAAGCAAAATAGATGGCAGCATTGTGAATAAATCTATCTGCTCTTCAGCACGATGTACTTCTGAAGTTTCTCCTGCTAAGGTCCCATGAATAATGCTGACTTTTCTTTGCTATATATGTCAGTGTTTTTTTTCTGCCTCGGTGATCCTCGTAACGAAGATGCCGAGGGTCTCTTTGGGCCGTAATTCGTCTTGGTATGGTGGTACCAAGACGGGTCTCCTCCTCTTTATGGGTCTGCTGATAGCAGAGGTTCTCCGGCACTCAGTACCCTCTCTGTCTGCCCCTCCCCTCGCCCAACTCCGGAGCAGACGTCCCGCATAAGCCAGCAGATCATCGCCACAGACGGGGGGAACCGAAGCGTATCGGTGGAGCTGACCGTCATGATCACCAACATCTACAACCAGCCCCCGGAGTGGGAGCGGGCAGAGTACTTGGTCACCATTCCGGAGAACACAGTGCGGGACACCAAGATTGTGGTGAGTCTTCACCGGCGTGGCCTCTCAGGCACCCCGCCCCCGCCCCCCCGTCTCTCCTGAATCCGCTGCCCCGCAGCCAACACCTCAGTACGCACACTTACTTTGACATTTATTTTATTTCTTACGTGAAAAGGCTCCTAGCACTGGTGTCTGTGAATCACACATTGACAGGACCAGGGGCGGCCTTCCCCCCCAGGGGGTTTCATCGCCAGCACCGGCACTTTCCGCGGGAGCAGCTGAATGAACTTTGGCGTGCACGGGCCCCGGCGCAGCCGCACGCCACAAATGACACATCACTCACGTTGCTCCCAGTCATCCCGGGTTCTTGTGTGAACCGTCGGATGTGGGCTGATTCCCCCTCCTCCCACACACACACACCTTCTAGCCTTCCCACACCAGGGGGCTCTGTGCTAAAATATGACTCCTGGGTCTGTGTGGCAGCATTTGATGCCGTACTGACTGTGGTAATTAGACCACAGTGGGTGGGGGTTGGAGCTTGGGGGTCGTGGGTGGGTCTTGTGGTTTGAGGGCGGAGCTTGTGGATTGGGGGCGGAGCCTGCAGGTCAGGGGCAGTGCTTGCTGGTCCTTGATCTCAACTTCAAACATCACTGGGAACCGTGTGTAACAAAGATAATTAATTATCGTAACCCCTCCACTGATGACGAACAGCATCTATGGTCTGCATAGGGCTCGTTACGCATTAAACACACAAACCCTCATACTCAAGCTCCCCAGCCTCCTCCCTCTCAGTGGCACAGTTTAAACATTCTGGAACGGCGGCTGCTGCTGAGCCCTAATTACCAAGGTGATTGTCACTGGAAATTCCAGGTGCAGGTAGATGATGCGTCCATGGTGACGAGGCTACAAGGATGGAGAGCAGACCGGAGCAGCGTGCATGTGCGTGTGTGTGCATGTGTGCGTTTTTGTCATTTTTACATTGTGGGGACCAGATTTCCCCACAATGTGATAAAAACCTGTTATTTTTTTTAAAGTCCCCACAATATAAACCACTTTGAAAGCAATCAAAAAACTAAAAGTCTAGTGTTTTGTTTCATTACTTATGGTTAAGGTTGGGGCTGGGAAGGGGTTAAGGTTGTTATAAGTACTGGTCTGTATGTGTTTGTGGGTGTGTGTGTGTGTGTGTGTGTATGTGTGTGTGTGTGTGTGTGTATGTGTGTAGCTAGCATTTTGGGGGCAGCGTTGCTTTCGATTTCAAGCTCCTAGAAAATTAGACTCTTATATTTTATTGTTTCTCTTTGAAATATATGAAAACCCATATATGTATTGCTGAAATGCACCATGTGACGACTTGCTTGTGAAGATTCGTCGTGCCAGATACACCCCGCGGCGTTAATTGGTCGTACCAGTCAAGACGGTTGCCGTCCACCGTGAGAGGACAGAGGCACGGCTACCGGCAGCCTTTCAGCCTCCGATAATGGTGCCACACGCAGGCACTATCTGCCCAGCATATGCCGCCGCTCTGAGTAACGCTAATTAGATTATTAGCAGCTAGCTGACTAATGGCCACTCATCCTTTATTTTACCCCGTTTATGAATGATTAGAGTGAAGCCTCTTCTTCCCTGTAAATACCGTATTTACTCTGTAGTGAGCAGTAACTGCTGCTTAAAATCTGTGCTGTGCATTGGGAACCCCTACAGTAATTCATCCTTGGAACTCAAAATACAAATTAGGCTTGTTAACAGTCTAACACATTCATGTGCATTACGGTGCCGCCTCATTGTCTGTGGACGTTTTTTCATTCTCATATCCATTATCTTTCTCTCTGTCTCTTAATTAAAAAATTTAAATATCAGTGGTCTCAGTGCGGAATTATCTGAAGGAACAATGATTAGTAAATTCTAAGCAGCGTAATTGCAACCTTGAGTAAATAATTAAGAGGCCGTGTTCCCACGCGTGCATTGGATTATGGGAGTACCGCTGTCGTTGGTCTGCCAGGTAGATCAGGGATAAATTAATAACGGCATCTTCTTAGGGTTGGGAAAGTTTGTATTTTGCAAGCAGATAATCACAGTTAATTATTTAAATGAATTCTAACTGTTATGAATATTTAAAAATCTTGCTAGGTTTAAAAGAATTTTCCCCCAGACCTGTGAAATCATGAGAATAACCGCATGTGAAATGTATAGTGAGCATTCCTGTAAGATCCCCATTCACTACATGGATCTGTCCCAAACGGCAAAACAGGGCCTGCTGGGGGTGTAAGACAATGTGGTAATTAGCCATCGTCTCCTCTGCTCCTTGCCTGCTTGATACCATCCCTCTGCGACCCAGTACAGCTGCCTGCCGGGAAGAAGCCTGCCACAGCAGTCAGCTGGCTCCGGTCACACAGACACACACATACACACAAACGCCTACATTAATTACAATTCATTTAGTATGAAGATGTTATTTGATTTGGATATTGTGGCAGGTGATACGATAATTTATCATGACCGGTTGCAATTGTATCCGCAATAAGCGCTTCAGAATTATCACAAGAATCATTTGCTTTTATTTTGCAGACGCTTTTGTCCAATGTGACACGCAACCGAGGCATTAAGGTTCATTCATGCTGTCAAGGAGTGGACTAAGCATAAGTGCTTCCAGTGAATAAGCTTTCAATGAATGCCCAGGTACAGATGTACTTCCTCTGCTGCCCCCTAGAGGATGGGCTCCCCCTTTGGGTCTGGTTAGGGTTAGGGCTTCCTCTGCTGCCCCCTA
>JAODJX010000136.1:7147285-7171138 GCA_026776945.1 Isichthys henryi | reverse complement strand
GGGAGGCGGACGGGCGTGTAAAATACGGTTATGGCCGTCTCGCAGTAAGGTGCGGCTTGATGAAATTTGCAGGATCTGATGTTACTGGGATAATAGCTGTCTCTCGTGATTTGTTTGTCTCGTGAAAAATTAATGGCGCACAGGGACTGGGGACTGTGTGGATACGGAGGTGAGGCTGGAGCAGGGTTATTCATTATAGGTGCATGGTAATTATGCATGCAGTGGGACCTTGGTGAGGTTACGGCAGGACAGGATAACAGGTGGTGTAGGACCCCCCCCCTCCTGCCCCACAGCTCTTTGTGTCCCACGACAGAAGCTGCTGTTGCATCTAAGACCCTGTTGTATCCAGGCACCGTAACCTGAATTCTGCAGGGCAGGTATCCAGCTGTATGAATGCATGTGAGCGAAATTATAAGCAACGATAACAGCTGCGGTTTTATAAGTAACGTTAAGAGCTGCGATCCGGGTTTAGTCTGACGTCTGTCTCCTCTGTTCCTGCCCAGGGGCGAACGCCAAGCTGCGGTACCAGATCACAGCAGGCAACGTGCTGGGCGCCTTCGACGTAGAGCCCGAGGTGGGCACGGTGTTCATCGCACAGCCGCTGGATTATGAGGTCGAACGGCGCTACGAGCTGTGGCTGGTGGCCTCCGACGGCAAATGGGAGAACCGGACGGCGGTGGTGGTGAACGTGGTGAACCGCAACGACGAGGCGCCACTCTTCGGGCAGAGCGAGTATCACGCGGCCGTCACCGAGGAGCTCAGCAGCGGGCCTGTGCTGGTCCTGGAGGTCAGAGGGGCAGCTGAGGGCTCCGATGGGTGGGTGGGTGGGTGCTTGGATGGACAGACAGATGGATGGATGGATCTGGTCCATTCAGACAGTGAGTGAATGAAAACAAAAACAATACAGGGTGGGGAAAAGAGAAAGAACAGTAAAAAATCAGCCTGGTGACAAAGTGCAGCTTTCTTCTGTAACAGGCACCTACAGCAAGGCTGCCTCCACTGGCAAACATACGGTTTGCCAAGTAGTGAGCTCTGCGCCTGTCTGGGGCGGGGGGGACCCCCATGACTCGGCGTGTTTCCTGGTGTTTATGAAGGCGCCCAGGCGTTTGCGCAGCTCGCCGAGTTACAGCCGGCACGTGCCGATCTTTGTGTGGCATCGTCAGACTTCAAAGGTTTTTCTGTAAACAAACCCTCTGGTGAAAGACGACAAAAAAAATCAGAATTTCATCTTTGCCGTGCCTATTAACTTTTAATTGTGTTTTACGCCCAATGATGGATATTTGGGATCCATTTGCATAACCCTCTCCCCTCCCTCCCCGTTCCCCTTGGTTTGTCAGCGAGATGGAGATGACTTAGTTTGCCTCATAGCTTACCGGGGGAAGCAAAGTTTTTTACTGTGTGTCCCTGCAGGTGTCAGCCATCGACCCCGATCAGGAGGCAGACCAAGCTGCTGTTCGGTACTCGCTGCATGGGCAGGGGGCCGGGAGCGAGTTCACCATCGAGGAGTGGACAGGCCGCATCTACGCACGGAAGAAGCTGGACCGAGAGGAGCGCGCAGTCTGGCGTTTTCTGGTTCTGGCGACCGACGAGAACGGGGCGGGGCTCACGGGCTTCGCCGATGTCATCGTGGAGGTGCGGGACGTCAATGACAACGCGCCGGCGTTCCCGTGCATTGTGGAGAGCTGCTTCGTGGGCCACGTGCCAGAGAACTCGCCGGCCGACACGTCCATCATGGACATGAGGGCCACAGACCTGGATGACCCCAAAGCTGGCAAGAACGCCATGCTGACGTACCGGATCATGCAGAACGTGCGCAACGAGATCAACTTGAACTTGTTCTCCATCAATCCCTCCACGGGGACCATTTATACAGTGCTTCGTTCACTGGACAGGGAGGCAGTGGATCGATACTTCGTGGTGGTGGAAGCTCAAGACGGAGGTGGTCTCTCAGGGACCGGAACTGCGACTATTATGGTGTCCGACGTCAATGACCACACTCCCATTTTCACCCAGAAGGTGTACACAGCCTCTGTGACCGAGAACCTGGACATCAACAGTGCAGTGCTGGTAGTGTCCGCCACAGATGGAGACCAGGGAGAGAATGCGCTGATGACCTTCAGCATCGTGGGAGGCGACGAGGACCGCAAGTTCTTCATCGAGACGGACAAGGTTAATCGGCGGGGGACTGTCCGGCTGAAGAAGAAAATCGACTTCGAGAAGCCCCATGAGCGTACCTTCAACCTGACCCTGAAGGTGGAGGACATGGACTTCTTCAGCCTGGCCTACTGTGTCATTCAGGTGGAGGATTCCAACGACCACGCGCCTGTTTTCTTCCCCCAGTTCTACGACGCAGGCTCCATGTACGAAGACGTTCCCATCGGGACGATAGTTGCTCAAGTCACTGCCGTTGACCTGGACTCGGGCCAGAACGGGAAGTTCTTCTACACCATCGTTCCTGAATCTGATCCCCATGACCAGTTCCTGGTGGATAAGAATGGATGGGTGGTCGTGGCAGGTTCCTTGGATCGAGAAAAGATCTCTCAGCACCGCCTCATGGTTCATGCTACAGACTTGGGCAACCCGGCGCTGACAGGAACAGCCATCGTACTAGTGACTGTGCAGGACATCAATGACAATGGCCCAGAGTTTGAGGCACCTTATAAGCCAGTCGTGTGGGAGAACTCGGCTGCTCCCCAGATAGTCCATATGAACGAATCCTCAGTCTTGCTGCATGCCACCGATAGAGACTCCACTCTCAACGCCGGGCCCTTCGCCATCCGCCTGCTCTTACAGAGCCACGATGCGGCTAGCTTCAACCTGACAGACCTCAGGAACGGCAGCGCTCTCCTCACTGCCCTGCTCACCTTCGACCGTGAACAGCAGAAGGAGTATCTCCTGCCCATCTTGATGATTGACAGTGGAACTCCTCCAATGAGCTCCACCAACACGCTGACTGTTACCATCGGCGACCGGAATGACCATCCCCATGAAGCCGGCCACACAGAGTTTATCGTATACAGCTACAAAGGTAACTGTCCAAACACCTGGTGTGAATAGATATTACTATATGTGTGTGTGTCTGTTTGTGTGCATTTAAATATCAAACCTTCTAATGAAAAATTATTGTTTCAAGCAGACCATTAAGCAGGAATTTTATATGAAGCCCTGGTTTAATAGGCATGCACGCCTGTTTTAAAAGACGTTTATTTCATACCTGACAGGATTACATACTTGCATAATTGTACTGCTATTTTCCTCTGCTCCGGTGTTCAGTAAACAGGTTCCATATTTTCCACAGGCTTCCTGCCAACAGCGCCGCTCGGACAGGTTCGATCCCCTGACCTTGATGACTGGAATGAGAAGCTTTACCGACTGGAAGACAAACCCTCCAGGTACCTTGATCTCCGCGTGATGCTCGGGTGAGACCTACTAAGTGGCAGGATGAGAAGAGCCTGCCCGAGTGCGACGTCCCACACCATGTGCAGGCATTAATCCTTCATAAGGATTGTGGCAGGGGGATTAGCTAGCAGTAACACCAGCCCTAGCTCATGCTTGCCGCCTTGCGCACCATCGTCTGCGGCTCCTAACGAGCCGTCCGTCACGCTGAGAGTTGTCTGCCTCCGCTTTTAACCCAAAGTCACCCTCGCTGCTGATCACTGCCTCCTGTTTTCATTCCTTCTCAGTTTTTTATGGAAAACCATTACTCTGTTGAGCTTAACATTCTTTAATTAGATGAGCAATTACCTGTTTAACACTATTGCTACTATAAAAATAAATTATTGGGCAAAATATATATGACCCAGTGATGCATGTTACCTAACAAATAGGCAGAAATCGTGTGATGTTAAATCACGACTCCGAGCGGACTTTCTGAAGCGACTCTTATTTGTGGACAGACAGATTTGCCCCAGATAGGTATCAGGAGGATTGAGTGTCGTTACTGCGGATAATGGACTCATTACTGTATTCCTGAAGTAATAGTTTTGTCCTTGGCCGCACTTGGCACCTTCATCTGTAGTCTGGAAGGCATCTTCGATCCAGGCCATATTTTATTTGCTTACTTGACAGTTAATTACTTAATTTGGCTCTTGCACTGAAGGCCATTGCCAATACGCAGCTCAATTTCTGTTACAGAGTCGTGATAGCACTTTTTAAAATCTAATCTGAATAGGATCCAGGGTCAGCCCTGTGACCTTGCCGACATGCAGCCCTGCAGACGTCAGGCGGGCTTGGGCGTAATGCTCAAAACACACACAGCACAACTGGATCGTTCTACTCCAGAAGCTTTCAGCTGTGGGATGGGAGCTGTGGGTCATAGCTAACGGCTTACAGTCAAACTGTCCCACTAGAAACCCATGGCTGGTACACCAACCTTACTGGGAACAATGGTTGGTTAGTGGAGGAACTTGAGGCAGTCGTGTTATATAGTGGGGGAAGCCATTGTGTTACATTGTGAGAGTGAAAACAAGTGGTAAAATCTCTAGGCTGTTTGTTTTGAGATATTTGCTGCTTATATATTCAAATTACAAATTCTTTATTTAACAGACATTTATCTAAAGCAATGTACAATTGAAAAACAGGGTCAGACAGGCCCCGGTGCAATCAGGGCTTAAGGGCCTTGCTCAGGGACCCAGCAGTGAAACACTGCCGACTCTGGGATTTGAACCAACAACCTTCTCATCACTGTAACAGCAACCTAAATGCTGATTTATATTTATGAGTTGAGCCTATGCAGAGATTATGCTATGGCCTACATAAGTGGCATATGGTGCAGAAGTAAAAATTAGCCCTTGTGATTCTCTGCATGTCATTGTAACGTTGTTGGTTCAAATCCCAGAGTTGGTAGATTGTTTTCACTGAGCAAGGCCCTTATCCCCTGAATGCTCTGGGTCAGCACCCACCCCCACGCTGCTCCATCACTGATAGATACTGTTTGGGTACAAGTTTAGAGAAAATACCTCTGTCTCTCAGGCACTTTGTGCTGAACCGGAGCTCTGGGCAGATCAGCCTGACGGCCGATACTCCGCCTGGAAGCTACAGCCTGCAGGTGCGGGTGTCAGACGGAACCTGGCCCGACGTGATCTCCACCGCAGAGGTCATCGTCATGGAGCTGAAGGAGGAGGCCGTGCAGAACGCCGGCTCCCTGCGCTTGTCTAGTGGGTGATCCTGCCTTCCCAGCGACCATCAAAACCCCCCAGGGCTCACAGGGGAGGGTGGGTAACAGCCATGATGATCTTCCCCCCTCTGCAGACATCACCCTGGAGGAGTTCTTCTCAGGGGCCCCAGGCCGGGAGAGTCGATTCCTGCGGCTGAGGCGCTTCCTGTCCGAAGCCCTGCGGACGGAGCCCGAATGCGTACACATCTTCAGTGTGGCCGAGAGCCGGCGGCGCCCCCGAGAGGTCAGCGTATGGTACGCCGCTCACGGCTCGCCCTACTACAAGGCCGAGAAGCTCAATGGGAACGTGGCCTTGCACAAGGCCAAGGTATGCACACACACTCACGCATGCACACACACACTCACGCATGCACACACACACTCACGCATGCACGCACACATGCACACACACACACGCACGCCTGCAATCCTGTCTTTACGGTGACATCCCTCTGACTCATTTTAATGTAAATAACGCCCCCCCGAGCCAAACCTCACAAAACTGGAAAACATGCCAGAACTGATAACAAGCAAAAGGTCTCGACGTTTCTCATAATAAAAAAAAAAAAAATCTGACGGGGGATTTCTGGGTAAAGAAAACATTGTTGCAGCTCCTAGAAACACACAGATAGCAGCTGCTTATTTTGGAGGGGGGGCTGTAGGCCTGTTTATAAAGCACACAGAGCTCAGCTTCTGCTCCCAAACCTCGGCCTGCTCTAAAGCCAGAATTCCGTTTCGCTCATTGCTGCCAGCAGGTCTCTCAGTCGTCCTCCCTGGCCGTTTCTCTGCTTTAAAACCTTTTTATTTGCCTTATACTGCACAAGATTTAGAGGAGGTATTAAAGTGGGTGCGTCTGACCTGATCGTGCGCGATGAGTGGCCTGCTGATTGTCGTGTGGCTCTCCTTCGCAGCTGGAGGCTGCGCTGGGCACGCCCGTTTCCCAGGTGGGCGTGGACGAGTGCGCCTTCAGCGACTGCGGATCCACGGGGGGCTGCAGCAGCAGCGTGCGCTTTGCCGACACCCCCACCCCGCTGAGCAGGGGCAGCACTGCGCTGGTGTCACTGGCCGCTTCTGTCGGAGCCCGGTGCGGCTGCCAGGCCCGGGAGAGCCCCCACCTCGCCTGCGCCTCCTACCCGCGCGGCCCGTGCCTGAACGGGGGCACCTGCGTCGACGGGGAGCTGGGATACAGGTGAAGGGGTCGGCCCCTACCCACAGAGATATGCCCGGGGCCCCCGCCTCAGGGGGGCGGGGCTGCATTTTCCTGCATGTTTATTGGTGGACATGCATGTCACTGTTCAGTAGAGTGTGTTCAGTAGAATGTGTTTGGTAGAATGTTCGGGGGCTCCAATAGAGATGCACTGATCCGATATTCAATTCACCGATTCACACCTATTAGATGGATCGGGTATTAGCCACATATGACTGATGCACGTCCGATACTTACTTATCCAGTTTTCGGCAGTATATAGGTAGCTCCTATTTCTTGTTAAATCGATTTGTGCAACCAGTCGCACCACAGCTCTTCCTTATTTTAAATGTATTTTTGCTGCATTGAATCTCAGGACTAACTTCACCATTCAGAGCTACAGCCCTTTCATGAAAAATTAAGGCTTTAAGGTCCAACAGAATGCCTCATTGTGCCTTGCCCCCTGCAGGTGTCAGTGCCCCCCCATGTTCGACGGGCCTGAGTGCCAGCAGGTGAAGCACACGTTTGGTGGGCACGGATACGCCTGGTTCCCCCCGCTGAAGCCCTGCTTCCATAGTCGCATTTCTCTGGAGTTCCTAACGGAGGCGCCGGATGGGCTGCTGCTGTACAACGGGCCTCTGGGTCCCACACAGTCCGGTGATGTCGAGGACTTCATCGCACTGGGTGAGGGCTGGACCCAAAGTGTCTCATCACGCCCCCCCCCCCCGTATCAGTCACTGTAACGTCACACAGGGACGGGAACAGGAAGGCAAACGTCGCGCGTCTCTCAGATTCTAAGCTTTTCACTGTCCTCTCCTTTGTTTGCAAATTAAAGTGTCACAGCTGCTTTCCTTTCCGTCACTATGCTTGATCTTCAGACTTCGCTGATGTCCCAAATGTCCCCAGAGGTCATGGGTCCCGCCACGCTTGGTGACGAGGCCCCTTTTCCATTTTGTAATTATCGAGTCGACTCGTCCGCATCGCGGGCAGGAAATCGAACCTGGGCACGATTGATCCTACCGAGGCATTTTTCACGGTCTCAGCTCGATAGCGCGCCTGCCGATGGCGGCCTGCAGGTCGCCGGGGGTTACGGCGATGCTGTGTACGCGACTGTGCTCAGCAGACCTGTTTACCCGAGAGCGTCTGCCTCTCATAGAGTACAGGATGCCAGGCGGACTGGGAAACGGCATTTTAATCAGCTGACAGATGCTGTAACCTCAGCTGCTGAGTGAGATATATCAGGATCTGTCTGATTGCCTTTCCGGTCGCCCCCAGAGTGCCTGTATCAGTTAATGTCAAACTGTGGTGATGAGTCAGAAAACAATAGAAACTTCTTTAAACATCCCAGCCTCCTCCAGGGTTCCTGTTTACAGCGTGTTGCTGTCAGTCTCCTAAAAAAAAGCCCTCCCTCCGCCAGGTGTGACACCACATTTGCTGTGCCACTGTCCCGCAGAACTGAAGAATGGGCTTCCCACCCTGAGCGTGAGCCACGGTTCTGGGGTCCTGACCTTGCAGCTGGCCCTGAAGCTGGGGGTCGCCGATCGGCGCTGGCACCGCCTCGACATAACGAACGACGGCAAGGTACGCCGGGGTGGGGGGGTTTGGAAGAGGCAGAACATAATGCAGCAAGAAAGAGAAAGATGGATGACAGGGCTGTGGGTAGGATGACAGAGGGGGGATTTAAGTGAGGGGAAACGTAAGCTGGGCTGCCTCACTAATGGGTTTTACTGGTTTGCTGAGGGTAATAACCTGATTTAACACAGAAGGCTTAGAGGAGACACCTGGCACAGTCACTGGCTGATAAACCCACAAACCTCAAACAGGAACAATGGAAATGCCCAGTAGACTTAATATCAAAGTGACTTACCTTTCCAGTAGCTACAAACAAGGGTTCAGGTGAGGTAGAGAGGGAGGTATCTGGCAGGAAGGCGTGGGCCCGCAATCCCCCCGCTGGATTACATCTCTAAAGTCAGGAATGGTGTCACTGAGCAGGGGCTTTTCACACAGACAGTGCAGTTCATGCTGGATCTCTGCTCTGGAGCCACAGTAGCCGAGGGGGACAGGCTGGGGTCTGAGGTGCCCGAGATGGAGGAGTCAGCCTGCAGGGCGTCCGGTGAGACCCCAGGGACGGCGAGGTAGGAGAGCTGCTACCCCGTGCACAGTTAAAGCCACTGCTTCTGCTCCCTCGTCACATGGGACTGCTAAGCTCCACCCCATCATTATGATGAAAATTACTCGCCAACGACGATTGTTCATTGACTGAAATGAGATGATGATTAAATACAAATTAATCCATAATGCCAATAACTATGATAGAATGAACTGACAATTTCGTCAATGAATAAAAATGACAAAAAATGTCAGGAAGAGGCAAATTTCAAATTTGGACATGATTGGATAACGTTGATGTAACCAGTTTGAAGTGCGTAAATTACACATCTGGTTGGGTGACCGCTACTCTGCAGATTTTATCACGGAACCCCTGCCCTGCTCGGCGAAGTTTTTCAGCAAGATTAAAAAATACTAAAATAGTCTTTCTTTTGGACAACCGTCAAACCTTCAGACACTGTCGAGACACTGTGCATCACCAGAACCAGGAAATGAGTATACAAAGTCATCGAGGACCCATCTCACTCTTCTCACCAACCTTACCCTCCAGTAGAAGATTCAGGGCAATCAGAACCAAGACCACAAGACTGAGCTTCTTCCCTCTCATTAACCAAACCAGTCTCTGAATGGACGTTCAATTAACTGTCACCTGCAGAGCACTTTGATGTATTAAAGAGGTAGACCAGTCTGTGTGTACACAGATAATTAAATGAAATTTTTATAGAAATGTGAAAATTATGTATTGGATTATGACTGAACTGGCGCCCCAGATTTAGTCAACTCGAACTAGACTAAGACTGGAACAATCTGATGACTAAACTGCAATACACCTAAATTGCATTTTTGTCGAAAGACTCACTAAAAGTAAATTGAAAGATGCCGTCTACGTTAACGCTGCTCGGCTGTCCGGTGCCGTTCACAGATTCCTCAATGTGAGGCAGCCCCTGCAGCTGGGTGGGGTGAAGCAGACCCCCGCACACAGACGCTTCCGGAGCTTCAAAGGCTGCTTGCAGAACCTGGTGGTGGACAGTCAGGTATGCATTCCCGGTGCCGGCCGCCAGGGGGCGCTGTGGGGAGTAAGAGATGGGGGAGGAGGTCCAGAATAACATCAAAATAAAAAGCACCAAAGCTCTTTAACTACTGTAAGTGGGGCTGTGTGAGTCTATGGATGGTTCTCAATACCAAGAACACAAAGACCGTACTTGTAGACTTGGCAGGAGCGGTCTTGCTAACTCGCCTCCCAAGAATGAACTTAACGGATCATTAAATTGGTCTTGTTTGACAAGGATGCACCTGATGTATCTTTGATTTTTGGGATGGGGCAAGAACAACATTCGGGGATTTTTACCATCCTCCATACTGTTGTTCTTAGTATTGGAACTGGTCTTCGGCGATGGAAGATGACATAAAATGGGTGCGTGAGAACAATAAGTATGATGAAGTAGGCGTATTGAAAAACTCTCTGTGTCTGTGTATGCAAGCTGGCCAGCAGCCTTCGGGGGCAGGGGGTGTCACGCCCCCTTTCCCAGGTTTGTGTCCAGCTGTCTGCATCAAACACCTGAAAACAGGGATTAAAGCTTCAGATGATATTACAGAGTAAGAGCAGAACAGTCCAGCTGAGGTACCTCCCGCAGAGGTAGAGTAGCAGGTTCTCTGAACCTGAACCTGAGATCATTTCAATTCAGGCTTTTGTTGCACCTGGGATTCAACCTGAGTGCTTGAACCTTTGAGGTACGCAGTCAATCAGCATGCAGCTCCGCCCCTTGGGCAGGTATACGACCTGGGGAGTCCGGCCGAGAGCATGGACAGCTCACCGGGTTGCAGCCTGACGGATGGCGTGTGTCTGACCGCGGGGGGACCGTCGTGCGGCGTCCATGGCACATGCCTGGGAGAATGGGGCTCCTTCAGCTGCGACTGCCATCCGGGATTCAGCGGACACAAATGCGACAGAGGTGTGTCCCATTCTTCCTGGCCACCCCGCTGGTTTTACCTTTATTGCCTGAAGGATGAGGTGTCCGACAGCGTGTGTGAGACCTGTGTTCGCCCCCCTCCACCAGGTCTCCCTGAGTGGTCCTTCGAGAGGGACAGCGTGCTGCACTACCAGCTGCGGGACGTGACCGATCCCCGGCACACTGACATCCAGCTGCTCCTCCGCACCCGCACCTCCAACGGCATCCTGCTCAGCCTCGACTCACACAACAGCAGCCGGCACATCACCCTGGAGGTCTCAGCACCGCCCCCTGCTGTCTCTGCACCGACTATACACCCAGCACCGTCCTGAGCTGTTCATTACAAGCTCAAGGCAGGAGGCCCTAGATAAACGACCCTTTTATTAATTATCCACCGCCAAGACGTGCGTCCTTCAGCGGAGGCGGGGACAGGCAAGGTGACCCTCCGGTATCTGGGCTTTTCACTACAGGCCTGATGTCCTTCGCCGGCACAGTATTCTGGCTCGGCCTCCAAGCAGTTTTCACATTCAGCTAACAAGTGCAGCTCTGTCCTCTCCTCTTAAGAATGACCTTTATCTCTCTTTCTCTCCTTGGCGCTCGCTCTCAGCCTCCCGAGCCGGAATTCAAATGAGCTCGATTGGCAGCAAGGAAAATTCTAGCATTTTTTAATATATTTTTTTTCTTTTTTCCAGAAACAGAAAGTGCATAAAACAGCCCCATAGAAAAGGGGAAAAGTACTGAAGAAGTACTTTCTCATCACGGCAATTCACCATTATCACACAAACATAAATATCATCACAAGAATGGTCATAATTCTGTAAAATATAAAATGAATGCTTATGAATGACATTGCACAGTAGTACGCTTACTGAAACTGTTTGTGTTCTCAGATCGCGGATGGGCACCTGAGCGTCCGTGCCGACTTGGGTGAGGGGGAACGGAGCCTTGTCCTCGCTGGGACACGTGTGGACGGAGGCCAGTGGATACTGGCGGGCCTCGTGCGGCACGACAACCTTTTCACACTGCGGCTGGAACGAGGCGGTGGGGCACACGAGGTCAGCGCCATGCTGGCCCAGAGCCGGCGACTCACGGTGCCACCCGCTACACTGCTGCTGGGCTCAGGCCCCGGCCGTCTGGCCCACCAGGACTTCCACGGTAGGCCCGGAACCCAGTCACATCACACCTGTACCTGGGCAGCCCTGGACAGTGTTGAAGAAGTAATTCATCACAGACAGGGGTGAAAAGTTCAGGTCCAGAAAGTACAAATCCAGACCAAGATTTTGTTTCAACCAACAAAACAACTCTGTGACTGTGACTCTTTATACTCAGCTGACTGGTTGAAACTAAATCTTGGTCTGGATTTGCACCTTCTGAACCTGAACTTTTCACGTCTGTCGGTGAAGGATTTTTTTTTGTGAGTAACTTCCCCACACTGTCCATGGAACATTTTAGATAGATAAATGGGGCTGAAGATGTAGATAACAGTCATGCATGAGTAACATCCCAGCCCCAGTGTTGTCAGGAGAATTCAGCCTGTCTGGACTTGGGGGGGAGACGTCCTGGGGAACCTTTGTGGCATTTTGGACACGTCCTGTTCTTACACCTTTTATTCATAATGATTAATCAATTCTTTAATTGACTGGTTTACTAATTATCTGCTGGAAAATGTGGTTGCAGTTTTATTGATCTTTTTTCTGCAATGACAACAGAGAAGTGGGGGTGGGTGGCAGACTGGGGGGTGGCACTCACTGAGGCCGTGTTTCCCACGGCATCTGCAGGCTGCCTGCGGGACGTGCGGCTCAACGGCCACTCGCTGCCTCTGGATGGCCAGAGTACAGATTTCGGCGCTGTGACAGAGCGTCAGGGGGTGCAGCCCGGCTGCCACTCGGACGCCTGCGCCGGCAGGCCCTGCCGTGCCCCGCTGCACTGCGTAGACCTGTGGAGGAGGCACGAGTGCAGGTGGGACATCTCACCCTCCAGGATTAGTGTGTGGGATCGAGAGGGCATCTGGGTTAGGGGCTTTTTAATTGCTCCCATCTCTGTCCCCATTCTGCAGCTTGGCCCTCTAGTGGCTACAGTTTGGAATTGAAAATAAATTCCAAATGTGAAATCAGGTACTTAAGGTCAGGAATTTGAAACTTGTTATAAGATTTTAATTTCAGTTCAGCTTATCGATTACTATGTGCGCATTTTCAAATACACCAGATCTTTTATTACACATCAGGTCTTGAATTTCACTGCTTTGGTCACGATACTATTTTTTCCCACAGTCTGTTATCAAAATAAGGGAATTTTACTGCTTCATCTTACTGTAGGGTGTGGAACACAAGAAAACTCACAAAAGTATATGTATACATTTTAGATATATGGCCAAAAAACCGAACCAGCAGCCATAACGTCTTCCGCATGCAGAACTGCCAGTGCTGTTTGCCATCGATATTAGTCGCCGTTAGGAGCCGGATGGGGAGCTTCTGGAATATTCCCAGTGGGCTGTCAGCACTGGAGATGTGTGTGACACAAGTCACTGCAGATTGGACCCCTGTACAGGCACGCAACTGCATTGTGAACAACAAGGCATCTTCCATTGTGCAGCACGACTGAAGCATTTTAAATGACGAGAGCAGAACTTCCCTGATATTAATCACATCTCCGGTTCGTGGTGGAATTGAGGAGAAGCTGGACTTTTACATTCGCAAGATGATCTTGTGCACAGCATTAACTGCATGTTCAGTGCAAATATATATATATAGTGATGCAGACTTTGATGCTGCCTTGCTTATTATGATGAAACTGGTCCTTTAGTTAAACTTACCGGTAAAAATTACAGCATGAACACAAATTAAAGTGTCCAGTTGAAAATGTTTGTTTAATAGATAATGGGCATGTGAAGGGAGACCTAATAATAGTTGATTAATTAAAATGGGTAAAATTCACCCATGAGGTAAACAGTAGGAAATGAGTTGTTCGGTATAAAATATGTACAGCAACGTCAAGTTCATCATACAGAACTTCTACTTCAAGGTTAGCCAGCAAAAGCTAGGATTGGGGTTCAAAATGATATGGCTTTTACAGACATCCAGAGGTGTTTTCTTGATGCGTCTGGGTCCCCCTATCTAGGAAAACCACAATTTAGCTGGGTTTCACAACGTTTTTTACACTTTGCAAGGGCCTGTGTAAGCTAAGTCCCCAAATTAAGGTTAGCAAACTAAAGCTAGGGTTAGGGTTAGGGTTAGGCTTAGAAAAGTTTTGGCTTCTACAGACATACAAAGGTGTTTTTGGCATAGTTCTGGGTCCCAGTATCCAGGGAAACCACAATTTAGTTAACATTTTTCATATTGTCGCAGAAAGTGGTGTGTCACCCTAAGTCCCTAAATTTATTAGATGTGCTATCCCTAGACTAATGATTAGATTAATATTTACCCACTGACTGACTGTGCTTGAAAGAGTCCTCTGCATTTTTTATTGTTTTATTTATTTGGTTGCAGTTAATAGGTTTTGTGCATTAAATGCACTTTAATTCTACAGGTTTGCACACATACAGGTTTAAGCAAGTTAATGCATTTTTCGAATGTGAGTGGACATATACAGTGGTTTAATATAATTTTAATGCAGCCTACTGATCTTTGCTTATAGTATTCATGTTCAGCTGTGTATTTCACACAAACACAGAGGAAAGATTCATTTAGTATCCAAATGTTTGACCTCATATTTTTAGCGCATCAAAATTAAAACAGGCAGTCTATAAAAATCAGAATCGATAAGCAGAATTGGAAACAAAATCAGGGTCCATTAAATCATATAACAGCCATCCGTACTAGTGGCTCCCAGTAGGACGTTGTATGTATTTGTGTGTGTGTACCAAGTTCTCTGCTCTCTGTATTTCCCCAGGTGTGCGGCTGGCCAGGTCATGGTGCTGGACAACGTGTCGGGGCTCCAACACTGCGCCCCATCCCCATGTGCACCCTCCACCTGCCACAACGGTGGCACCTGCCTCACCCAGTCACCCCAGAACTTCCAGTGCCTTTGCCTGGACGGCTTCCGGGGCCAGTGGTGTGAGGTCAGCCAAACGAAGGCGCTGCGCTTGGCCACCCTGAGCCCCAGCTCCATCCTGGCCATTAGCATGTGTCTGCTCATCTTCTTCGGTAATTACAGCAAAGCTCCACCCCCCTTACCAGGAGGCTCCGCCCATCCATTGCGACCATTTTCATTTAAACCAGTGCTCACAGCCAGATTAAACCAGGCAGACTGTTCTGAGATGTATCCAGAGGCCGAAACAGGGGCTTCTGGGTATGCACTGAGCGAGGGGAGAGTGACAGGTCGGCAATATGCAGAGATGGTGTTAGTTGAAATCCCTTTCTTCCTGTTACTGGGTTCACTGGCACAAAGGGCAGGGCACTGAGCACCAGACCTGTCTGCCGGTGGATAATCCAATTGGTACCAGCAGCATGGTGGGTGCCAGCCGCACATTCGGCGGGGGGTGCCACTCCCTCCGCCTCCTAATTGAAAACAGGAGGTAACGCACATTGCAATTCACAAATGGATGACTCAAGAAGCTAACGTGGCCGATGAGCGGGGGGGAGTCAGTCTGGCAGGGCTTTGGCCGTCGATAGAGGCAGTGCTGCCTCTCTCTCCTTCTGTCATGGGTTTGAATGGGTCAGACACTCACTCACTCACGCTCATTCCTTTCTGTACCTCCCCGCCCCACCCCTCAGCAGTTCTGGTCGCCGTCACAGTGTGGAACCAGAAGGGCAGCCGAAGTAAGTTCCAGAAGCAAGGGGTGTACCACATCCCAGCAGAGCACGAGAGCTGGGAGGACATCCGAGAGAACATCCTGAATTACAACGAGGAGGGAGGGGGCGAGCAGGACCAGGTGAGGCCCTCCTCCTAATGCAATGTGTAACGGACATGTTTTCACCACTGACATCCTCATAACACAGATGTTATCACCCTCATAACACGTTTTCACCCTTCATCACCCTCATAACGCAGATGTTTTCACCCAGCATCATTTCTGTAACAGATGTTTTCACCCACTTGTCACCATTGTAATGCAGATGTTTTGACTCCCTTTCACCATCGTAATGCAGATGTTTTCACCAGCTGTGTCACCTTCATAATACAGATGTTTTCACCTGCTGTCATCCTCGTAACGCTGATGTTTTCCCCCCATCATCCTCGTAACGCTGATGTTTTCACCCCGTCATCCTCATAACACAGATGTTTTCTTTCTCCTGCTGTCATCCTCATAACACTGATGTTTTCACCCGCTGTGTCACCCTTGTACGCTGCCAGGCTTTACATTCATGTATCAGTGGTGTTTTCGCTCTAGAATGCCTATGACATCACCGAGCTGAAGAGGCCCCTTTGCTCCAGCCTGTCCCAGTCATCCTCCTGCACCACGGCTCCTCTTATCAAATCTTCCCAGGGCTCCCAGGAGGAGGTGCATCCAGGAGGAGCCGTTGCTGCTTCCGTTGCCTGCCCCCACTCCGGCGGCTGCAGCACCCACTGCCCCATGGACTTCCAGGGCTACGTCTCCCGTATCGTGTGGGAGGCAGATAACGATGACCAGGCATTCCCGGCAGACACATACCACGTGTACTGCGTGGAGGGCGGAGCCTCGCCTGTCGGTAGCCTCAGCTCACTCGGCTCAGCCGCACCCGACGACATCTTCACCTATGACTGCCTGCACCAGTGGGGCCCCAAGTTCGAGGCCCTGAGGGAGCTGTACCATCAGCCCGAGCTTGTCCTGACCTACAAAAAGGCTGTTCAGAAGTACAGCCAGAGCCAGGACCCCCACTGATGGCACAGTGCACCAAATTGAACCAGTTTCTTCACTTTCTTTAGTTTAAATGCAGGTCTCTGTAAAATCAAAAACAAAACTTTATTTTCAGAGTGACGTCTCCTTTCTCTTCTTTTTCTGTGAGGAAATCGTCGATGCTTTTTCTGCGAAAGGGGTTTTGCAGGAGTGGAGCACTTAAAAGGTCGGGAGGAGTCTGATTTATTGATGTTTCTTTGTGAAATTCTGAATGTGCTGTATTTATTTGGGGTTTTAAATATTAAGTGGAACAGCAAGAAGCCCCAGTACATGAGTAACGATGATTTGTTTTTGGTGGCCGTGGCCAGAAATGCCATGTAACCGGGGAGCAGCGTGAGGATACAGCGTGCTGGTCTCTCAGTGGCAAAGAAGGTCCCGGCATCTCCGATAATCCTCACAGCTCCCGAGAGAGAAGAGATAGTTCCTCTCGTGTGAACTGATGCCGGCCTCTCCAAGCACACCGTTATTCTTTTTAATCCAGCCCCACTTGCACTACAAAAGCGCCTCCACTGCTCTGTGTAGGATTCCTGAATCCATTTGCCAAAAATACAGACTTTAATATGCTGATAGTGGGGAAATGCATTCCACTGACAGCAAGCGAGAATTGAGCTGGATTTAACTTTAGATGGTGACCTTTGACTGTATGTGAATTATTTTTATACTGCAATACATTCCCTCCTGGATGTACACTGTGTTGATGTCTGTTCTAGACTATTTATCTGTTTTTGTATTGAGATGTGGGACTGGTTGAAAAGTCCCATCTTCGGAGCTAAGTTGGGACAGACATCTTGTGATGTCATGATGGAATTGCCGTAATGTACTTAAGGGTGAGTTAGGGGGTTAGGGTCAGTGGACAGCGAGGGATATAGGTGGTCCGGTCAAAGTCTATTCAGCACGTAAACAACAGTGTGAAACAGCCACTACAACCGCCCCTGTTGTTTTTATTTACGTATGTTTTAAACTTGACAGCTATGTTCCCAAAATGGTTCCATAGTATATTTTTATTAAACAGATATATAATAATCAAGAATAACAAATATTTGGTGTTACCACTACGTTTTGTAACTGTCTGCACTGTATGTGGAGTATATGTTTCCGTTCATGGAGTCCTGGCATGCAGAGAAAGTGCGTGAAAGACGTGGAACAGGTGTGCACTGCTGAATAATGCAGCCTGTGTTTGATAAAAATAAATAAATAAATAACAATATCTCACACTCTGAAACTGTGATCGTCTCTAAGTTCAGCGCTCAGCGGATTTAGTTTTAAGCTTGTAATGAGCTACAGACTGGTACCGGTGACACTGGGAGGAAGCCTCGAGTAAGTAAGAAATCACAAAGGCTGTGTTTACGCCGCCCCCAGTCACATGACCCAAAAAGAACATATAGGCTGAGACAGAAATTTGGACTGTGGGTGTCACAACAGTGAACACACACCCAGCCCCCCCCCATCCTACGCAAAGCACTTGCCATGCTAGCAGCGCTGCCTACTCTTCAGTAGCACTCGTGTTTCGCGGCACATTTTCCCAGGAACACGCGATGGGACATGGATCAGCAGTTAGCATACAGTATAGAGTCTGACAGAGGAGAGGAAATCGGCCGTCGAAGGGACGGAAACGCAGGTTTTTTTTTGGGTGTCTCAGCAACCCAGTGGCCCCTCGTCTGACCCTGATCACCACTGAAGCAGGCCCGCCGTACGCCTGCATACTATGTACATAATTTTTCTTATGTTGCAGCCTAACATCAGATATTGTTTTTGTATATGAAATTTTAATAAAAAAAATTTCCTGATGGCATCACAAGATGATCTCTTTTATTGGAAGGCAGGCGGGTGGGAAGGTTTCGGTGTTCAGAGATCAAGAAGATCTTTGCATATCGCATGTGATTTATCCTTGTATTGTTACGCGTAGCTGGGCCAGTAAAAGTCAGAAATCAGCGAATCGGCACAGCCGTAAATGCTGTGCAACACAGCGGCGCACAGCAGCACCGTCGGCATCACGATTAGGAAGGAAGACGGAGGCAGATCTTCATAGCAGTTGGAGGGACCCGCTGGCATCCTGTAAGGTCATTTCATAGTGACTTGTGTCATTTCAGCCCCAAGGCGCTTGTTGCTGCCTCAGGTAGATCCATTATAAAAAAACATTTTTAAATTGAAAATAAGTGCAGTTCAACCCTGTTAGTGTAAAGGTTCATAAAGGTTCACAAAGCCATTTATGAGAAAACAGAGATGTTATGACTAGCAATCAAAACATAACAGGCCAGACTGGACTGTTGAAAGCGGTAGACTGCCACCTACTGGCCAGAACTGATACATTTTAGGCTGAAATTCAGCACTAATCCAGCCCCGAAAATTAGATGCATGCATTTCAGAGTGAGGAGATTGCAGACTACTGTATATTTGAAAGCTACATTAATGACCAAAAAACATAATGTTTCCTTTTATTATAGCAATCACAGTGAGTAACTGTTCTATCAAACTTATAGATGGTAACCCTCGATCTCTTTAAAGGTTGTTTGCACTCCATGGTTCTGCTGAGGAGCAGAGAGTCCAAACCCTTTGCTGCTGCACCCACATGAAAGTCTACAGTCTGTCAGTAGCTACATGGGCCTGCAGAAAAATACGAGACAAAGAAAAACCGAAGCTGTACACCGATGTTCAAAGACCTATTCATGTAAAACATCTAATCTGAATGAATTCAGGCCGACAGACCTTTTCTTAAAGCCAGTAGGTCTGCCAGCTGCCCTTAACATGTATTTAATGTAACCATAACCACAAGCTGTCTGCGTCACACGTCATCAATTTGGCAGCTCTGTCACCTCGGCACCTACATTACATTCTTCACTTCTCCCTCCTCATTTTTCTTTTCAAGTTCTGTCTGTACCATGACTGCATCTATGAGCCCGTCAAGACAAAACTAGATGGTATGTATATGGGGGGGGGGAGATCACAAAATAGGACAACAGCCATGAAAGTCAGGCACTCGTTACTCAGCTGGCCTTGTGGGTCCTTTGTCTGGGGTGGAGTGGGGGGGCAGGTCTGCAGTACTGGTGAAGCTGGTGGATGAGGGCACTGAACCCCAGTGGGGGGGCCCAACTCATTCCCAGGGTCAAACAATAAAACATTAACAAGAGGAGCATTGTAGGGGGCAGGAGGCCCAGGACAGGGGGGCGCAAGAAACTGTCAAGGACCTAGAAAGGGACCGTGTGATGCCCACTGGCGCCAACGGCTGAGGAACCAGCCAGACAGATGCCACCCAGGCGGACACTTCAAACCGCCCGTCCCAAAGCCACCGATAAAAGCTGTATTCCAGCCTCTTCTTCCACGCAAGGTGAAGGCATCTGCAAACCTGAATTACACAGGGAGCTTCAGGTGAGATTCCTGGGCGATTTCAGGCTGAATCTCATCCCCTCCACACCCTAATAACTGACCTTCATTAGCGAGCGGCTAATTGAATCTGCACAACTTGAAGCTGAATTCAAACAAACCTGACGAAGGCTGGGTATGGTCTGTTGTACCGGTGTTAAGTCGGTGTTAAGGTGAGACATGCATATCACTGTGAGAAAAACAGGACAGCTGTGTGCATTCATAAAATACTATTTAATCATTTCTGAGATGTAAACTGAGCGATATGGATCTGCATCACATTTACCTTGCTACAGCCTTCTACAGGTGTGGGTGAAATTTTATTTTAAGAGCAAATAAAGCCATTTTTTAAGCTTTAAATAAATACCTTAGTTTAACCTGATTTTAGCTGACAATTCAGGCACTAACTTATAACAAAGGAAACAAATAAAGTACAAACCCAAATCTGAATCCCATTAGAGTAATAATGTGAGCAAAGAAATCACCAAATCCCTCAATGGGCTGGGGACACCCCCCCATGCTACCCTGAATGGAGGCTGCACCTAAATCTACTTGTAACCAGTCAGCTAAATACATTGAAACCATAAATCAAATTAGTTCAATAAGGACTAGCTGGCGTTTACCGGCCAAAGACTCTTGACAAGACCAGCGATGAATCACCACAGGAATATAAAGGATCACAGCAGTCTGGGTTTGTGTCATCTCTGTGCCACCTGCCGCCACATGCTAACAGATACTTACCATGACCTTTATTCTAAAGCAAGTTCTGTCTGTGGGTTTTACCTGGTCACTCATTTTCCCAAAAACTTGTGTAAGGAAAAAACAAGGTCAGTACTGTTTATCAAAGGAGCTGAATATTGCTAACTTTGGTAAAAGCACTATTGTAAATCTTTAAGACATTATTTATAAAGCAAGGATTAGTAACATGAGTCATGGGTCGGGGTTTCCTCACTCATCCTGGAAAACCTGGGAAATGCTCAAGCAATTTTCAATGTCCACATATTCAGAACTTCATACGGCAACATCGTTCGTTTGCGTTTTCCAGGTTGCCCAGTACTAGTGGGAACCCTGTGAGTCACGCTCAGAGAAAGGATGGAAGCATAGCACATGATCAGAGCGCAGGGCACAGCGGTCGCGTTAATGTAGAACAAGATGTAGGACAATGACATGCGGACTCATCGCTGTGACGGCGGGAAGTCGCGTTCTCCATTATTCCCCCCAAAATCCAAGACACACCCCCACAGTCTCAGCGAAAGGATGAACAGAAGGAATCTGTTCACAATCAAAACTAGCCTGATTCGGCTCCGCATTCACTGGTAAAATTAGTTCAAAAGTGCAGGAGGTTGACGATGCATTTACAAAAAAGGATACCCGTTCTTACATGACAAAGCCACCGCGACCCAGCAGAGTGTAAACATCTGCCTGCGAGGAACGAGCACAGACACGCCCGGACAGCAGCCGTGGTCCATGGAAAGCAAAGACCTTTAGGGCCACTGCATTAGCAGCTTACGTTAAACTAAATGTCACCATATTTTCCACCAAACTTAGAATAGTCCGTAATTTTTCGTATAGCTAACAGATGAATACAAGGACAGGAGACATGCTTACGGGACTTGAGCATGAGTAATTCATTAATGGGGGGGGGGGGGGTTAAAATAGCAATAAGCACAACTGATGTCATTACTGTACAGGCAAGCTGTGGAGCTTTATTTCACATTAGAAAATAAACAAGTCACTTAATGAATTTATATGTACACATATACATACGTCCTATATACATGCTAACTGTATGTCATTTATTGTATTGTGAGCAGACTTGGTCCACTTCTGTATCTAAGAAGGTGGGAGGCATTTATTTCAGACCTATTGGAAGTCCAGCTTTGAAATGGCACAAACAATCCACATCCCTGTCGGTTCCTGGAGTTCAGGTCGGCCCTGGACGGAAGCACAGGAACACATGGGGCTCTGTACAGCTGGGATGAACATGCACCCTGTATTAAATAGTTGCCTTTGGCAGCGTTAAGTTACAGGAAAGTCAATTCATGCTTGTAGGCACCTTTACATATTGACATTATACAATAATAAATAGATGTAATAATTCTGCACCAACTTTCATATAAAAAAAAAAAAAAAAAAACTCAAGTCTTTCAGGAATGACTAACGGCAAACACAAAGCACCTTTCGGGGGGGGGGGGAATGAATAGAAGAGACACACCTAACATGGCTTGCGACAATCTGAGCCTGCAGAACAAAGGCCCCTCCCACCCCACAGGTGGGATTATCCTACTACATGGGTAACAAACTCCGCTTTAGCACCATCTTAGCACAGTTCACATGTGCTGAAGTGTCAGATCATTAGGAGGTGTGACAGCTGAGCTCCTGTGCAGTGAGCCTCTGCCTGTGTGTGTGTGTGTGTGCGGGGGGGTCACTGAGCCTTCCTAAGTTGATTTGGAATGGAAATCCATAACCCCCCACCAACTGAACTAAAAACCAGCACAGAAACCCATGTGGGGTATGAAGAGCCAGTCTAGAGGAAATGATCAGGCAAATCGTACCCAAATGATGCAGCTCAGGGCAAGACCATTTCGAGTGAAATATTCTAAAATAGGAGTTAAATACTGAGTCTTCTATAGATTCTACATGTAGAAGGCAGAACAGAAAAATTCATTCCCAAAAAGTCCTTCCAGGCCTGACAGCTCAGCATCAACAACCTCATCTACAGTGACGTGTGTAAAGTCCGATATAAATCACACCACGGTAGATGCGAGTCTTCAGGAAGACATTTCAATGGGTTAAAGGAAAATAAAACCAGGTAAAACCCTTTTCACAGCTGAAGTACTGCTTACAAAAAAAAATCTTTTAAAAACAAAAAGCTGCCATAAACTTCTACGAAAACCTGAGCTGACAGACGGAGGCCAGCAGGCAGACTGGCTCAGGTGAGCCCCCCCCCGTGGAGGACGTCAGGCTCAGTGGGAAACACCCTTCTCTGTACTTTTGGGGGGTGTCAAGATTCCTCCAGCAGGAATGGGGGAGAGTTGCAGGGTGCTTGTCTGCTTCTGCTGAACAATATCCTGAAAGCAGAGACACCAGATTCAAAATTCCTTTCCAGACAGATACTGCCACAATGAAAAAAAAATTGTAGTAACCCTCATGTAGCTGGCAGCCCTACGACTAGCACGATAGCATTAGCACGATAGCATTAGCACGATAGCATTAGCACGATAGCATTAGCACGATAGCATTAGCACGATAGCATTAGCACCTAGGATGCAAAACGGCCAGTTTCATGTCAATACGGCGAACAAAAACACCCCATCAAAACCCACGGTACGGAGAGTCAGGAGGCACACCAGCATGAGCAGGTAATCCACGTGCGTCTGGATGTTGTGCCTGTCCTCCACAGCTATTTTCTTGAAATCCTTGAGCTGCACAGGACACTCGCACGCCGCCTTCATGAATGGCGACATCCAGGTCACACAGTCGCCCAAAGTGTCCCACGTCAGACCTACAGAAGACACAGTGAAGCCAGGTTTTACACAGGAGACTGTGGCGGTCTGACTTAACAACCAAACCACGCAGAAGAGACACGCCGTTTAGGAAGCACGAGCGGAACCAAGCGCACAGGAAAGACCACGCTGAAGTACAGGAGACAATCCGAAAAGCAAAAAGCCATAAATGCCTCTGAGGGAGCTTCTTACGCGAAACCGAACGTTGCCTACCTGAGACTCTCTCAACGGCTTCGAACGACGTGAAGTGACAGAAAGCCGCAGCTGCCAGCATTCCATAGTGGTACTTCAGCGAATTAATATCGAGGATACACAGGTCTAGGAGCTGAGGGAATCAAGTGTTAGTGCACAGATAAGGTGCCCCAGACATTCATATGCATATGGAGTATGGTACTGAAATTCTACAACAATTAGCAAAGGTTTAGATTCGAGTATGGACCATAGGGGCGTCTCCCTACCAATATCGGGGGAGTGTGTGTGTGTTTAAGAGGCAGGGGCCCTTGGGTGTTGGGACCTGATCAGCTCACACTTACCTGAGAGATCTGTACGAAGGTCTCTTGAGAAAACTGAGGTATTAGAAAATTGACGTCATCCTTCAGAGAGGCCACCTGAATGTACAGCTTCAGCCATGAGATTACAGTCTCTGGACACAGGTCCCAATTTAAGGCCTGTGGGGGGGGGGGGGGGGCGGATACTTAGTAAAAAAAAAATTTTATTTGCTTACCCAGACTTGTTGGTCAACAAGAATATATGTTTAAAAAAGGGGTACCTTC
>JAODJX010000136.1:7126214-7141140 GCA_026776945.1 Isichthys henryi | reverse complement strand
GGTGTCCAGCAGGGGGGGCGATCTCAGTAGTTGAACTGCCTTTGTACCGGCTGGTGCACGAGCAGCCCGCTGCCCTTGGCCTGCCGGACAGTGCCCTCGCGCGACAGGTTGAGGCGGCGAAGGGCGTTGCGAGACAGCCGGTGCCTCTGGACGCCGTCCCGGACGCGCTGGGCGAGCCGGCCCAGCTTGGCCTGCTCCAGGAGGCCGGCATGAGCCGAAAGAGCAGCTGCGTAGCATCCAGCATGGAGTCCGGGAGCATGTGGGACGTCCACTCTGCAGAGAAACAGCGGCATGTCAACAAAGTGCCGATGGCCACCCCCCCCACACATAAAGTGCTTAATTGAATGCTATATTCTATATCTTAAACATGTCTGTTGTTAAATCTACATATATACCAATGTATTTTGTTGGTAGCCTGAGCAAACAATGAACGAGTCTTCAGGTCAGGCCTACAAGCTACACAATGCAATTTCGTAGCTTGTCACTCTGCCAATCTCTTTTTAAAATAAGTCATATAATCAGATTATATAATTAAGATTATATAATCATATAATCAAGGGCGCTGCTAGAGGCTTGTGGCCCCTGGAATCGTCCTAACTGTCCCCCCTCCCCTCTACGGTGTCCCTGTATACAATACAGAAATACATTCACTGTCCAAAAAATTCCTGTAATGAATTAAGCTTACATTAACAAAGGAAACTATGGATGTTTTCATAATTTCTGCTCGCTTCGTGGGAACACCATAGTGCACGAGTCCACCACCCCCCCCCCCTTACCCTAAATGTGGCCAAAAGCGTGACGCTGAATTGAGAACCTGACAGCTGACTGGAAACACTGGTGCCCAGTGGGTAGAAGGGAAGAGGAACACTGGATGTTGGAGGGTACACTGAGGGAAGGGGCATGTACCTGAGGAGAGACTGGTCGAGCGAGCGAGAGGTGTCAGCGGCCTGGGCAGGCCGGGGCAAGTGTCCCGCGTACACGGACATGCTGGGGTGTTCGATGAGCAGGTCCTCCAGGGGGCTGGTCTCCAGCAGCACGGGTTCGAGGCCACTGGCCGTGAAGCAGGGGGGCGGCGTGACGAACCAGCTCTCCTCCAGCGCCACCGTGCCCAGCCGCAGGAAGCCGTCATCCTCAGCATCGTCCAGCGAGGAGCAGGAGGAGCAGCAGGCTGGCGGCGCGCCCACCACAAGCTCGTCCTGTGGAGGCATCCCAACGGACACCTCGCCGTGAGGGCTGGAGCAGGCCTCAGCTGTGGGGAAGATAACTATGGTCAGAGCGGCTGCCTTCACAAACCCATCACAACACAGCAGAGACTTCAAAGCAAAGGACAAAACACAAGTCACTTAAAATATTTATGCTAAGAAGCTCATCCCTGCACGGTCATATCAACATTGACTGTGTTACCTCTTTTGGCCTCCAGGGGGCGCTGGGAAACACTTCAGAAGGTTCAAATTAAACTAGATCCTCCTTAATGCAACCAGAGGTCAGCCCCGCCCCGTTAGCGATCAGTATAGTTCTTACAACAAACCCTGGTTCAGTGACTGTCACAATTTCAGCAACATATTGGGTTTCTCTGTGACATCACAGCCGAATCGATGTCAAAGTGACCAGCATGGAAAATAAACCCGAATCCTGAACACAAACAACTACGTGGGAGAAAAACAAAAACATCCTTCAATGATGAAGAAGAGGAGTTTAGAATGTGCTGCTTGCGGTGCTACAAGAACCTTAAAATGCAACAACACACAGCAAAGCTCAAAATAAATCATGCTACGAAAATTATGACTTGAGTGAAGAAAAAAAAAAAAAGATCTATTTTCAATCCTTCTATCACGCTGTCCAGAATGGCTGTGCGCAGGTCTGCAACCTGTCAATTTCATGTAAGCACCGAGATAAACACTGATAAAAGGGTCTTGAGTGTCCATTTGGGGAAATCTTAAAATACACCCTGATACACTAAATTCAACATGTCCACCTGAAGAGCAAAACAGGGAACCAAAAGGAGGGTCACTATGAGCAAGTCATGCTTATTGTATTTTTAGAGGGCACTTAAACACAGGGACAGGGCTGTGCCCCCCGCCCCCACCACATGGCGGCATGCAGAGGTGACTCGTAACCCAGGGGTGAGACAGAGCTCTCCCCGGCATACAAGATAAAAGAAATACTTCCATCACAACCCCTCAGAAAAAAAACCACAGACCCCCTGATTTATACTCATGCTACCGTGCTGCGTTTACAAAACCGAGGTCTTCGCATAGACAGAAACCTCCCAAGAGAGGGTCAGCAGATGTGGCGGTAACTCAGACTCACTTCCGCTTTGGCTTCAGCATTTGTCATATGATGTGAAACACAGTTGTGCAACAATGGCCCCATGGGGTGATCAGCATGGGGTGATCAGCATGGGGTGATCAGCATGGGGTGATCAGCATGGGGTGATCAGCATGGGGTGATCAGCATGGGACAGTGGCCCACAATGCTGATTACACTGGGCACTGTAGCTAAGGAAGTATCAGAGATACATGGAGGAGCAGCGGAAGTGAGACCATGGGCTGTTACCTTTGAGAACCTAAAACCTCAAGCCCAACAGCTACCTGTCTGTCTCTTAGACCCGAACCGGGGAGCGTTTGTGCAAATAAAACACCCCATAGCACAAGTACACCTGTGACCTTTGTGTAAGCGGGGAAGGTGTAGGAACCCTTACAACGCATCGGGTCACAGGTCGGCGGGTTACCTAGGTAATCGACAAGAATCCACTCATTCTCCTCCTCCTTCTCGTCAAAGCTGAGGTCCGTCTCGCAGCTGCCACCGTCCTGCTCGCCATCGCCGAACAGGGCACTGGCAAACCTGTGGAACATGCTGGCGGCCCCCCAGGCGTTGAGAGCGCGTCTCCGGCCGGCTGAGGGTGAGAACCGGGCGCCTTGCTCATCGGCCGCTGACGCTGCTCCGGGCGGCGTAGGAGCTGAGGGCGGGGCTCACTGGTGCGTAGGACTCCCAGCTCATCTGGTAGAGGCGGGATGGACTGCAGACATACTTTGCCTGTGCGGAGTGAGTGTCTGTGGATGGGAAGGCGGAAGCACATTCATCATTAAAGCAGGTAAATGCAAAGGGACCAGGGAAAGACCAGGCAAGAGGGGAAAAAACAACACTGATTTCAATTCAGTCACAGGGAAACTTCCAAACTAGCGTTAAACAAAGCAACTCGAATAACGGACGTTTTATTAAACACATTCTGTAGCATACATGCATGTTATACAAGTGACTCTCTGGCATACAGCTGCATATTGGCTGTTAAGTCAACACGATTGACATTTCACTCTCATCGGCAGGCCAGTCGTGTTAGGAAACTGATATCAGGGCAACAGCCCCTTTTGGATCAAGGGAGTTATGGTCAGGAGCAGAGGGGAGAACGCTGATTTGAAACCAGTGCTTAGGGACATCACTGGGAGCCTGCCAGGGCCACCGGAGGGGAGAAGCTCCCTCCCAGCAGAGAGTTCGGAGTCAAAGGTCAAAGCTCTGCATCCAGGGGGCTGCTGCCATCTCACAAAGGCCGAGACACACTAAGCACAGGTCTCAGAACAAGTATTACATACAATACTATTTTTTACATTTAAAACTCAAAGCAACTGGGAATGTTAGCGATCAATACAGCTGGTTAAAATTCACGATCAGTGCCATATTTAACTGCATCGATTCCTCTGGGGAATCAGGACATCCACATTCTAATAAAAACCATCATAACCACATTTTAATAGTTGTTTATCCTCAATAACAGGTTTATTCTGTATGGATAGTTATGCTCAGCTAAGGGTAAACCTTGCAGCTTCTCCTTGGAAAACAATATAAAAAAAACCAAACACTATCCAAACAATAGTTCAACCAGCTACATTTGAGAGAAGATGGCTTGCTAATCGGCACGGGATTACAACACCACAAAACATCTGGTGTATCCTGATTTGGCCGTGATCTTCGGATTAGGGGCACCAAAACTGGGACGTGGCAGAGATAAGCGCAGACAGAACGCCCTAGATAACCAGTGACAGACGGCGACACAAGCAGCCATCAAAACCGGACGAACAACATGGATAAAATATCTTTCTGCAACTAATGTGCACCTAACAATCAAGTGCAGGGAAACTGCCAGGCTTTCTGGCTGAATGCGGAGTTCTCAAGCCAGTTAGGCTGGTTTTCAGTCACGACAGGTGTCTACAATTCGTGTATGTTATACACTTCGCGTGCACAATAGGCATCGGTTACGTCCATCTGCAAAGAGTTACGCAAATACCGTAAAGACACGCAAACGTGTCCTGCGTTTACGCTCCACATGGATCAGATGGTCCAGTATACCTATTGCTTTGTACCACAATTTGAATAATACACGTCTTTACACAAGTGTGAAAAGGCCACACTACGATCCTACTCCATCTGTTCAACGACAGCGAATTATCATCCGCTACCAGCCTTTCATCCGGAGATGATAAGCGGCAGAAGTATCCGCTGCACTTGTAACGTAACCGCAAATGCATTTCAAAATGCGGTTTTCGACACAGGAGACGAGTCTAAAAATATACCGAGCTACTAAGACTTTTTGAAGCGATAATTAATTACCCACCAAGTGAAAGATAACTAGCGGAGCATATGACGTCAGCCCATGGCAGAGTCGCCCTCTGGCGCGTGCGTGGTGCGAGCAGAATGCGTAAGGCATAACCATAACTTGACCAGTTAACTAGGAAGGTGCAAGAACCCTTTCAAACTTGACAGGTCTGTTACACAGACCACCATTTTCAGCGGAGGTAATCATCATGTACTTATGCAGAAAAAAATGCGAATGGACTAAAAAAAATCCATAATCCATACTCGAGTATATAGAATAAAACCACAATAGTTCGCCAAACTGAAAGAGAAAGATCTTAAACGTTTTTCGTAGATTGATACCCTTAATATTCCCCCCAAGACGTCGCTTCGGCCTGGCCGATTAGATATGCATCGGTCCGGAGTCGGTCCTCCACAGCTATCTGCAAGCACCGGGGGTGGTCGCTTGCAATTCCACACACCCAGAAGCAAGATCCGACCACAAATTTGAGAAATATGTGTTTCCAGGCGGTGTCTATCGCGAAATACGGCGTTTTAAAATACTTCGGTAGAGAATAAGAACCGCGGGTAAATATCTATACGCCAGCGCCGAAGGTCTCGGCTCCTTAACCCGCCTGTCGGTCCCTCGATCCCGCTTATCAAAGCTAGAAATAACACGTCCGGGCGACCGTCACTCCTTTTCTAGTAATGCATTATCTCCGTCCGTCACGATCAATCGCTGAAACGATCAACCGCTAACAACAGCCGATTTGCGGAAAAAAATAAAACTTTTTTTTTTTTCTTTTTTGTTTCCTGCCACTGAAACAAAACAACTTAAAACTCACCTGCGGCAAGAAAAACGTAATCGGGAAAAAAATATATATTTCTTAAGGAAAAAAATCTTTTGACTTTGAGGTAGTAAGTACTTTATTTATATATACACACTTAAAAATTCTTCGCAGAAGAAATAATGTATGTTGGACCCAGCTGCGCTACACCCCGTTCGCTCCGCCAGCCTTTCCCGACTTCCCAACTCCGCTCTTTGTTATTGTTGTGGAATATTAACAGCTGATCCGCCATGACGTGCGTGAGCCACGCCCACTGGCGGGGCCTCTCGGTCCGACGCTAGCCAATCAGACACAACCGTGCACTGCGACAGCCTGTCACTAACGCACGTGACACCCCGAGCGAGAGCAGATCGGAACAAAACTAAGTGCGGACAAAAACTAAGAATTTTTAATATTCAACTATTGTCCAGAGAAGCTTGAGTTTTGAAAAGAAGGGCAGTTCATTGTTATCCACGTCCTGATTTTATTTGATCGTTATGCATTAATATTTCAAAATGTAGAGTAAAATCTAAATAGGCAGAATCTGATCATAGCCTACATGATACAGGCGAAGGAGGGTTAGTAAGCCGGAACAATGACCATCATGTCTGGCTTTTCAACAGGGAGCTGAGTTTCTTTAATTTATTATTATTATTTAACGGTGAACCCCTTAATGAAATACCCCAAAAGCACAGGAAGAAAGATATATATAATTTTATATTCCACAGTAGATTTTTTATACATTTGTGAGTTCGAAGTTCAATTCTAAGTTTAGTTACACCCCTCATATATAGAACATATCACCAGGAACACTAAAATCAACCAATATTTTACCTTGAAATCTCCATTGCTTTAAAAAATAAAAACAATGGACGTAGTGAAAATAAATGTTAATAAAAATCAGCACAATCAAGCATTAGTTTTAGAGGATTTACTTCTGTGATGATTACTGGAAATGGGAAGAGGGCGGTTGAAGGGGTTTGGGTCTGATTTGGCACATCCATTTAAGCATCACCAGCGTCAAAAATAGGAAAATGCTGCTGAACTATATGGGGAGTAAAGACTCTCGTCTAACTAGAGGAGAACATTCTCCCTGAAAGGCAAATATTTATCCCGAGCTACTGTTTAGCAGTTGGGTATGACGTAAACGTTGTAAATCTGTATGAATAATAATGACGCCATATTCGATGCGTAACTTTTGTAGACTGTCCTATGGTTTCCTACCTTGATATTGACCATCCTTTCAACTTTTCAAATATATCCAAAGATAAGGAAGGATGTTATTTTGGTGGAAAAGTGAGGAATCCAGTACCTTAATTTGAAAAATACAGCAATTCGATAATTTCTAGATTTGTTTTGACAAAACCTTTAAACTATAAACAACTTATAAAACATATTTGCAAATCCACAAATAAGGGATTTTATGTCATGGAATTAATTTCTATTATTTTAGCAAAATAAAGGCAAATTAGTAAATTGCAGCGTGGCCGTATGTGTTTGAGCAGCGCTGTGAGCCGTACAGCTCATGTCCTACTCATTCGCACTCGACAACACTTCTTACACAAGTCGGTTAATATTTACAGCCCCAGCTGTGCAGAGGCAGCGTTATAGCAGAAGGTGCTTTCCGTGTACGTACCCCTGATAAATGTTTGCGCTCTGACTAAGCGGTCGCTTTGGGTTCGGGGAGGCAGATTTTCAAATCCCTAAATATATTCTAGGAATATCCTCCTAATGGAAGTATACTGTATGATGCTCACCTTTTAAAGTTTAAGTGTTTTGGTAGATGTAGAGAATAATTAATTTTCCTTACCTTCTTTTAGAAATTTTTAGCAAAATAAAACTGAGCTTACCATATCAAAAACAAACAAAAAAAAATCATGACGTATTTAACGTTTCAGTACACTTGTGTCCCCTACATTACAACACATTCTAAGTCACATGACATGGGCTTTTTGGTAAATCGCCCCCCCCCCAATCCAATTCATTAAAGACTTAGACCAATAAAGTTGTACACCTTGTCTTCTTTAACACACTGTGACCACAAACAATAAGAAACTTCACTAAGTCCAAGGGCAAACTCTTGTGCACACAGCACCAAGGTACATAGACACAGATAAACTTACATATAGTGCAAAAACCGTACACAATGACAGCATCAATACAGGACGTCTTAGCAGAGCTGTGTGAAATAAGTTTGGAGGTAAGAAATTTCAGGAAACAGTTGCATCAGATTAACAGGAGGCTGGGTGGGGTGATGACTCACAGGTTTCGGTGAGGCCTTTCACTCAAAACATCACCTCACCTCGGCTAAAGCCGTTTGCTTATTAATGACAATGAATACACAGACACATTCGTTTTTAAAAATCATTTATTGCCTTTTACTTATTGGCATGTACCTAGATGCCACACAAAACCTTTTGGTGCTGCCAATGTATTTTGTCTGTCTGATTCTAAGTACAGAAATAAAGCAACACCCCCTTCCAGGACATGTTAGCACATTAGGTCAGAAATGGCTAAAATGTCGTAGCTCGTTGCCACACTAGTTCATTTCAGGGCCAGAAGACCTTTCAGATTAGGTCCCATCCAAGCAGAATCAGTTCACGCTATCAGTGCACGAATGCTGTGCACCAGTGCTACACTCGGACATGTACGGACATGTCTGATGAAACCCCAAAGCTTGTGTCCTTAAGGCGTCGGTGAGAAAGCAGAACAGGGCAGGACCCCACCTGTACGCGTCCAGCCTGTTAGCAAAACACACACACACACCAAGGCTGACTTCAGATACAGAAGCTCTGTCCTGTAAAAGATTTTTTTTGGGGGGGCACATGGAGTACATTATTGGATCACAAAGAAAAACCAACAGCAGTGTGATGCAGTGAAATGCCCATTTATGCAGGTGGGTAAATAATCTCGAATAAAGGTCCGATAAGCAAGACCGCCTTTAGTGGGACAGGGACTAAGTGTAGATATCTAAGGTCCGAGCACAGTACTGCCCCAGTAGAACTTGAGACAGAACAAAACCACATTTTAAAACAAATATTTTCAATTTTCAGCACTGCATGAGGTTACTGCGACCAGCAGCTGCGTAATAATCACTTTTGTTGCTTAAGAAAATTCAACAATCATAGGAAAATATCACCCGACACTGGCCAGGATGCAAGCATCCAAAAAGCTCAAAGATTTTCAACAGTCAATTTCAGGGTTGGACACATCTATATGAGGAAGAGAGTTAGCTGGCCAAGAATACCCAGGAACATGTATTTTTCAAATGGCCGTTGATACATTCCCATTAAAAACACACAGATCCATTCAATTTTTTTTTTTTTTTAAATAATTACAAACTATTTCTAGGGACACAGTGGTGAGACAAAAAGCAAGGCAACATATTCTTTATGTAAACAAAAATACTGGATAAGGACCGTAAAAACTAACTTATTAGACCTTATCCAGTCAGGTTTTTACTGCTAATTTTTGGATAATGGTCCTAAACCAAAATGGCTGCGTTACAAAATAAAACCATAACGAAAAAATTGATTGTGAGAGAATACTGTGAGAAGATTGATGAGGTAAGGCTAAAGTGCGATTATGATGGCACTGTCTCACACCTCCTTGTTGCCCTAACCCTAACCCATCTAAAATCCAAGGGAACACGCTATGTTACCAGAAGTCTGTGCTGCTGCAGTCAGGGCTTGCAGTCCGTGGGGCCGAACAAAGACTGAAACACCCAAAATCTGTGGCTTTTGATGCAAACAGCCGTTGTCCTTATTGCTAGTACCGCTGGGTAGGGGGTGGGGGCACCATACACGCAAAAGCACCCCCCTGATCCAGCTAAACGCTCAGGACTCATATCGCCGCAAAATAGAAAGCCAGCGTTAAACCCTCCCCCCACCACCACCCTCCACAGTTCCTGTACACAGTCATAGTAGAACAGTATTCAAATTACCCCACATTCTAGCACTCTCATATAGAAGAATGCACCACAATATATATATAAAAATATGTAAACAATTACTGGGGCATAAAAGTGCCCAAAGCAGAACAGAATGCGACCGGTTTTATTTTACCGAATGATTTCCAGAAGTGTTGACAATGCGTTGTACTCCTTGCAGGAGAAAACTCACGAATGCATTTTTTTACTCAAACTTGCAAGGCTACTTTATAAAGCTCTCAACATGCCAGAATAGTTTCTATACATAAGTCACAGCCTGCCCCCACCCCAGCAAAAGGAAGTCCTGTGTCTACATCGTTTATATACGGGAGGCTCATAAACCACATTGTGGTACGATGACAAGACGAGACAATGGCATAGTGACACCATCTGAACTTTGTGTTTAAGTCTTGTCTGACTAGAAAACATAAACACCTCACAAATCCATAAAAATGGCACCTATGTGCCACCTACACCCACGAAATGACTGCACAAAATGCAGTGCTGACAGCAGATAAACTGGATTGTTGAAGATCAGTTAAGGAAAAACCTCCATCACCAGCATGAACGTGCAGCGAAGCAGGTAATACTGGCAGCAAAAAGCAGAATGTGAAAACATTATCACAACCCAGGCCCATTTCCGGCATCTTCCATGGAACACCGAGAGACTGGACATATGGTGCCCGGTACCGACATGGCAGGCAGTGGGCGAGCAGCCTGAAAGCCGCCATGGCGTCCTGATGATTCTCTGTAAAGTCATGGCAACTCCTTGCATGGACTTCAGGCAAAACCATAAAGGGCCTGCAGAAAGGCAACTTGCCCCAACACGCCCCAACAAGCCTCTACATGCCCCAACTAGCCCTCAAATGCAAAAAAAAAAATTGAAGGCGATACATTGAGCTTTCAAAATTTGGTTCAAGCCTTGCTTGCAGACCCTGAGAGACTGATCTAACCCACGATGACCTATCCCAGCTGCCAAACACACCCCTTGACTGGCTGGATGCTGGGATTAGTAGGAAACGGAGGACTCCATTGTTGTACTTTTGCTTTCATCAGGTCCATCTTCATAGTCCATCCCGGTGGTCATCTCGGTCTTCAGGGGAACGTACGAGTATGTGGCCCGAAACCCATCGGTCCGAGGCTTTCTGGACGCCTGGATCACGTTACCCACGGCACTGGCCAGGAGCATCATACCCAGAACCACGGTGATGGTTAGCCAGGTCCTCCTGAAAGGAGCAGGAGACCATTATTCAGTTCCCCCCCCCAGCAACCCCTCCGCCATAGTCACTGCCCTCAGGGAAAAAAACCAAAACAAACAGCCCCAGAACAATGTGCTCACTGAAACCATGGCAACGCTCCTCCATATGTCACTTGCATAAGAAAGGGTCTGGAGTCCGTTTACAAACACCCGAGCGTGAGGAGCCTACGAAGTCCCCACAGTGCTCTTGCACAAAGTAACCTCACACGTCTGTATGCCTCACACTGGTAAAAACCCGATTACTACGTCACGAGACGTTTTGTTATTCAGGGTGTTATGCCGCTTTTTATTCCCCATAGCAGTTGGCGTCATCAACGGCCATTGATTTCCTCCCTTCCCCCTGCACATTTAATCACCTACTGTCACATGACACCCAGCACATTATCCCGTCTAATGAACCTACTGCTACATTTATTTTGCACGAAGCACATTTTATTCGTACGTATATAATTTATATGTTGACTGTCCTTGCTTGTCCTGCACAACCCCCCAAAGTAAATTCCTTGTACGTTAAAGTACTTGGTGATACGACATACAATTCTGATTCCGATTTATGCATCCAGAAAGAGCCCACAAAGTACCCTTACCGATCCTAACTGGAGAGTCGACGGAAACTTACTCCGTGAAGTACGGCGTGACCCTGCGGGCCTCAACCTCCTGTTGCCAAGTCCTCAGCAGCTCCCTGGCAAGGCAATGGCCAGCTGAAGGGAGATGTTAGGACAATGTAAGAAAAGAAAAAAAAAAAACACACCAAAAGAACACAAGAGGCATCTATGCTGCAGGTATGGAAGGATACAGACGCAGATGGAGGCACGAACACACACATTTTACAAAAAAATCAGGGTTCTGTGCTTGCCAAATAGCCCACCACTAGTTTTTAACACCCTCCTTTTTGCGTGGGGCCCCACATACTCTTGGGGTCGGCGAGTCCAGTGACTATCAAGAATTACTGCTTTTTGTGACCAGGGAAGAGAAGCTTTGGGAGGGGGGGGAGCAGGTCCTGCATTTTATTCAAATAGAATTGACCCCCGGGCATCGAGAGGAGAACACGGCACACTGAAGCTCAAAATCCCCGCACAAAAACAGGCAAACGGGGATGTGGTACGGAGTGAGGGCTCGGGTAGCAGACCTGAAATGAACGCACGGTGAGTCAGAGTGCGCCGATGAGTCACTGCATGTGCGCTGCCAGCCCCGACACACAAAGAAAGATAATATCCCTGCACGTCTGACACAATGCGGCGTGCATGGCCCCGACATCCGAGCCAGGATGCGCGCGGAGCCCTGGGCCCCGGCCCTTAAGCTCAGAGGCGTCCTCACAGCCGAGTCCTGTAAACATGAGGAGGCCCGACCCTTCCGATGGCAACCTTCTGAAAACGACACCGCATGTCCCCACCTGACCCGGGACGTTCCTCAAAAGGGTTTCGAAGGGGTGGGGGGGTGGGGGGGGCGGGAGACTAGCCAGCAGGTGGGAAACTGCTACGCACAACATGCTCAAGTCACTACAGGGCAAAGGTGGTCGTGTCCACTGCCAACATCTGTCCATATCAACATCTGTCAAAGGCTCAGTGACCTATGACATCATGTCAGAGTGCCAGCCAGGTAAGACATTAGCTAGCTGACAGGGCAGACGGAGGGGGGGGGGACACAAATTAATAGCCCTGACTGATCACAAAAGAGGGAGAAAGAAAGGGAAAAATACACATCCTTTCTTTTTTTAAATATTTTTTTAAAAAAGAGAAAAGGATATTGATGAGGTCTTTCACATGAACACATTAAACACTCAAATTAATGTCTGTCAATGCAGGCACTGTAAATGCAGGGTGCGGTTGCTAGGAAACTTGCCAGAAAAACTGGATGTGTCAGTCCTGCAAATGACCAGTGAGGGGAGGCTGAAAAGGAGAGAAGCAAGGGCTACCACTGGCTGAAAAGGAGAGAAGCAAGGGCTACCACTGGCTGAAAAGGAGAGAAGCAAGGGCTACCACTGGCTGAAAAGGAGAGAAGCATGGGCTACCACTGGCTGAAAAGGAGAGAAGCATGGGCTACCACTGGCTGAATCCACATATTCCATCCGTCTTCAAACTAGCAAGGTAAGCGTTACCATTAAAGTACATCAAACACCAAACCTGTTTGGAGGGTCTGATTTCTCTCCCCGCGCCAGGTGACGTTACAGCTCCCCGTCACTGGGTCACACGGGCACATGTTGGGACAGTGGCACTCTTGCTTACATCCCAGGCCATAGAAGCCCAGCGGACACTCTGGGGGGGGGAGGAAAGATAATGTCAGGCAGAGAGCAGCCGCCACCCGCTATGGATGTAACCCTCCCCGTTTCATATCTCTGAGATCTGCCCTGAAGCTAAATTTTATGCCCAGTTCAGCATCTGGACCCGCAGTAAAAGGAAGCGCATACAAGGGTAAGCTTGTTTGGTGCAACTGGTTCCCCCTGAGAATTGAGAATCCTGACCAGGAATTTGGCTGTAAGTGCTGGATTGTGGTTATTCTTAAAGCCTAAATCATGCTCACAGGCATACAAATGGGAAAAAAAATAAAGGATATCTATTAACCATAAACTAACTATCTTGTTACAAAACCGTTTCTAAAATCCCGAAACTACAGGCACCGCGAAACGCTGCCTCTCTACAGTCACCCCTTCGCTTCTTCGTCCGCCTGCCTTCCATCACCACCCGATACCCTGACTCCTTTTACCCTTCCGAGACTTGCGCTGTGATGTTGGTTGTCAGTCAGCCCCAGTACTACAGAAACAGAAAGCGGCCCGCAGGAAGTCTCACCGTGTGAAAATGCCAGATGCCGGCCGTAATGCGTCTTCCAGGAAATGAAAAGCGAGAACGCCGAGGGAGCGTGTCACACGAGGTTTGTAAACAGCAACAGTGACTACAGATCGAGAAAAGGCCCGAATTCCGGGAGAGATCCCGCCCAGAGTCCGTCCTGCCCCCTCACCTTGCTCGCAGGCGTCCCCTTGGAATCCGGTGGGGCAGGAGCACCATCCATGGACTGGGTTGCACACACCCCCGTTGGTGCAGGTGCATGTCTGGTTGCAGCCGTCGCCATAGAAACCAGGAGGGCACACTGCAAAAGGGGTGGGGTTTAACACACGGTCAGTCAACCGTGGCAGGACAGATTAACACCTGGCCCTCCGTGCACAGGCCGCCCCTAAACCACGTCGTTCCATCGAACCCTGTTTTTTCCCCCTCATGGGGGGGGGGTGGGTTCAGGGACTAATACCTTGGCTGCAGTTGGTCCCCATCCAGCCTGCATCACAGACACATCCATCTGTAGGAAACACAACCAAACAGGAGGAGGTGACAGAGAGCTCCAAGATGCTCCCCCCCCCCCCAAACGGGTACCACAGCATCCACCACACAGCGCAGAAACCATTATTTTGTAAAACCACCCATATAAGCAATTAGCGTTGATCTCTCCCAAGAAAGAGGGCGCGTCCATCACTCACACTGCGTGCACAGGCCGTGGTCTCCACACGCAGACGGCTGGCATGGCTGTCCGCTACAGTCCTCGGGTTGGCACAGCGGATCGTGCACGCAGAGCACCGTGGACACGGCACGCGGACACCTCCACCGGGGGCCATCGAGGTAGGGGTGGCTACTGAGCGAACGCACCCGAAGGAGAAACCCAATTATCTTCCATTTCCATATAGCACTCTTGACACAGAAGATCATTAACTCCATTAAATACTAATAAAGCATGAAAAACCACAAAAATGTGCTTCATTTCCAGCATACCATAAGTCTGAGGGATAACTGGCAAGCGACCCATTGACCACGAAGGTTGAGGAGCCACCGCCGTCAAGGTTGATGGCATTCACCACTCCCTGCTTCTGGAGGAATTCTGCGACCTCCCACAAATTCATCCTACAGCGGAAGTGAGCAGCAGGGCGTAAACAGAGGGATTGTTCCACTACAGACACACACACACAAGCTCTACAGCCACATTACAGCATGGCATTATATAAATAGTCATCCATAAGACAGCCTGTACCTCACAGCCTTTGTACATTACTATCACTGCACTATCACTGCTATTTACTGCATGACAGTTGCCACTGTCTTTACGCCCTGATCCGTCTTAAGCTGTGATGTTAACCCACAGCGCCCCAGCGTCCCGAGGTCTGCGCCACCTCACCCCCGATTATCTGTCTCCCCGTCGATATGGAACAGAACAAGTCGTCCCTCTGCGTCGTGCCCCAGGGCTGTTCGGGCGGAAACCACGTTTACAAACCTGCTGAATGACCCTGGCAGATTTTAAACATAGAGATTGTGTGTCTCAGTAAGAAGGAAGTGCCTGTGTGTGTATGAGTGTGTGTGTCGGGGG
>JAODJX010000136.1:7115780-7126207 GCA_026776945.1 Isichthys henryi | reverse complement strand
CCCCCCCCAGTACCCGTCTCCTGGGTCTTGTTGCATTCTGCCTCCATACTCTCTTTTATATACACCTCACCCTTCCTCAAAAGCCAAACCACGCCGCTCACCAGCTGCACGAACGGGTTACCGTCATCCCGGACGTCCTCCTCAGACAGGTAGCTGCCGGCATGGAAAGACAGAAAGCGGGTGAATTGCTCAACATCAGTGACAGTTCACCGGCATCACAAACCATATCTGTAGTGAGGACCGGAAGCTTCCATAAGCATCACCATGGAGAAATAGCATAACAGCTCATCAGCAAGAGTGCATAAAGCACCTTGCACTACATCAGCCTCCATTCAATATTAAAGAATGTTGTTAAAATGAACGAATGTTAAAATGAATGTTAAAATCTTCATGTCTTCCAACAACAAACATAAAACAGTCGGTGTGACCCCTAGTGGCAGTTATTTCAGACAATGTTAATGGACAGATTCCATTGCGACTGGTTGCCTTGCCACAAGCCAAGATTACCCTACTGCTGAACTTCCTACGGAGGCGGCAGCGTCCAAATGTCTTTAATCTTTCTTGGTTTTTGTAAGGTAAAGAATGACTATCAGGGCATTTACAGAGTCTCCCTATATGTCCTTGTTCCCCCGCAGATATCGCTATCCACACACCCCAGGTCACCTGACCTGGCATCCGCTCAACACGGACACACACTGGATTCGCTAACACTGAACCTTAAAAAAAGGCATTTCTGTGGTCAAACGACACTTAAAAGCAAAACTATATTCCTGTAGTTATATCCAGGACTTCAAGCCACCTTAGACTTTAAGGCCCAACAATTTCTGAGTCTGTTAAACTTAGTAGGACATAAATTAAACCTATTAGCAGAAAACATGACCAGAACACATGAATATTTAATATCTCTGACATGGAAAATGTTGATCACCCATTTTAAAAACAAAGAATTCAAACAATCTCTAGAGGCACATAACACCAAACGTGTACAAAGTTGCAGGAAGTCCCACAAACTGGTTTTCTTTTTCCTTACCCAAACACTAAAGTCCCATCTTTCTTGATCCCAAACTGAGAATTTTGGATTCCCCCACTGTTCTGGACCAGTGTCCCATCGCTGACCACATTCCCAAGGCAGCGATTGTTATTTGTGTTGAAGAAACCAGCATTTTGGGCATAGAGGCATCTCCTGGTCCCTGCAGTGCGGGTGACCGTCTCCGTGAGGGCCTTCCCACAGCCACCTGGTCCCCCAGGTTCCAGCACGGAGAAGGTCTGCAGCGGGTTGCTGACGACGGTTACATGTCCCTGGACCCACTGCTTATTCCTGATAGGGGAAACAAATAACTTTGTTTCTGCCACCCGAGCATGGGTATCCCTGTTGCTGGACCAGGTCTCATAGGTGACGTCGCCGTGGGTGATGGACTGACAGTCCCTCACATAGCGATGGGAGTGAGGGGGTCCGTGCGCCTCCCCAGGACCATATGGCAGCAGGATATCAGCATTTAACGGGCTCCTGTGAAAACAACAATTAAAGCTTTAATGACGAGGGGCTCCCCCCATTAGGTAGACACCCTCACTGAAGATTAAACTGACAAGCAAATTACAGGGGGGGGGGTATCTTATCCAGAAAGGGCAATTGTGTATAAGTGTCCTTGTTTCTGCACCTCACACCTGGGTTTGATCAGCTGACCTAAAGGGAATCCCAAACACCGGCACATACTATCGGCCCTTTGCGGAAAGAGCCCGATTTAACCACATACCCTCTGTGGCCAAGGAGACGTAAAGATACACCACAAAACTCATCAACATAAACCACATCTACTACCCTGTACAGCAAAAGCAATTACGGAAGATAGATCTAACAGGCCAAAAAAACGAGTAGACACTTTTTTTCAGAACACAGGAGGAAACAGAAGTTAAAACAGTGGACAGTACAGGCAACAATCAGTTACAGGCAAATTGGTAAAGATAACATATCACTGGGTAGCTAAGAGCAACCAAAATGCAAACACAACAGCTTGTATGTTCAGTACAGCAGTACTTGGTGTGCCTGTCATTGTAAAAGTGCAAACAGAGAGTGCAAACAGTGGCATTACGGACCAGCTGCTAGATTTGTATACAGCACAAAGTGAACTACATCTACAGCACAGGTGCCTTCAATATAGATCAGATCAGCTACACGGACGACTGTAGAGAGCTCTAAATACTGAAAGTGGCCACTGAGGTCATGAAAACGCCTTAACTATGACCACAAATCCTTTTTATGTTTAGTAAGAAAAGCCCATCTGCCTTTAGACAGTAGCTGGGCTCAAAAGCCAAGCAGCGCCCCCTTCAGGTCACAGCTCATACAGCAGAGGTATAACGAGAAGGTCACATGCTCGGTTTAAACTTTAGACTAAGTGTGTGATGGATGTATTTTCACACAGGACTGATCTCTGATACACTGCACTTTAGAATAACTATTTACTCAAATAAAGTAAACTCATTATTACTGTTTGTGTGACCAATGAATATAAGTGTTGATAAATTTCAGTGATTATAAAATGGCAGAATAAGTACTCTGTATTACAGTGCAACTTCCAGGGGTTGATAATGAGATTTACAGTATACTTAAAAAAAAATCTAAACATCTGTATAATATTTTAAAATATCGTCACGATTATTTTAAATGGAAATAATGACATGCTTTATAGTAACGTTTATGGATTTCAAACATTTCCAACTCAAAAAATGAATTTCTTCAAAAACAGTGAGACGCTCAGGAACCGATCGGCGGTCGTCTTTAACATTCATACATGTGAAATGGCGATCACCTTTAACCAGTGCAGTCACACGCCATAATTCCCACTTCTTTAATCAATAGCGCCATTTTGAAAAACGCCAAATATTTCATAGTCATATGAGCGCAAACTAACTATGACTAATAGTTTAAAAAAAAAAAAAACTAACGCCGTCTAGAGGAAAATGTTTTCTATCTTTAGAAAAAGATTTCCCTCACTCCATTTACTATTTTAACAAAAATATAACAAACTGAAAGTTTGCGGAAACAACAAATTTTTGCTGTTAAGCTGATTACGTTAAAAGCGACTAGAAAAGATATGTGAATTTCAGCAAACCAGCGTACTTACGAAACCTCTCGATTTCCAGCGTAAGTTCACTATCGAATATGTCAGCGTGACAGCTAGTTGAACTTTACCCAGCCATCCATGCAACTATTTATACATCCATCCGACTCACTGATTTGATTGCAAGTTGCATGACCATTATTGCTGTGTCCAGATTCCCAGAATATGTCGCAAGACTTAATAAAAATAATACAAATTAAGGTGGTTTCGCTTTGCACTTGTAACGACTGAGCAACCATAACGCAAAGAACTATCCTAAACAGATTAGCTGACTACAGCCTTACCAGACATCTTCGTCCTCCGACGACCCGTAAGCAATACATATAAGTAGCAGAAGCCATCCGCAATATACTGAAGGCGCTGCCATAAAACACGAAGCGTGTTCGAAACCGTTAAGCGCCTACATTATCTAAGCGATCACGATTAACCAGGCGACTCCATACGATCACATGACAGCGCATATCACGTGATCCGAGGTGTCTACTTGCGCGTTTTACGCATGCGTCGTCACTATGGGTCTCATTTTCCCTTTCGGATGCTAGTTTCCTGACAGCTTCACAAAAGAAACTCTGACATGTCATCTTCCGTTATGTAATAAGCAATAAACGAATGCATTGTTATTATAACAATCCATATATTTCTGTTCATTTCTTGGGAAGTCTGTCGTACTGTTTTGTTATCGGTTCATCTTATCAAAAGTATGAAACTGAACGAACTGTGGTGAGTTTGTATCCTTTTCTCCATTGTACATATATATTATTCCTTATTGTTTACTCATCCCCACATTTCACTGCTTTGTCTTGCACTGTCGTATCTCGTATTGCACTAGCGTTTGATCTGTCCCCTACCCTTTGACAGTGAAACTCGAAACTTTAAACTTGTATTGAATGTACCCGTCAATAAAAGTGTGTATTGTATTCCAAACATGTATTGACATCAGTGATATTTTGTGTAAAATATGGCTTTTCATCAAATTGTTAATTTCATACTAAAATTGAAAAAAATGCATATATATATATATATATATATATTGGAAAAAGAGCAAGCATTTTCTATATTTATGCCCCCAAATAAATGAATGAATGAACGCTGTTCATAGTTAACCATCGTTACTTACTTAATAACAAAATCTCTTAATAGTCAGATTACCTGGGAACAGCACCGAAGAACAGGATATTAATTTGCTTTACAGCAATAAAGAAAAAAAATCAAGAATTTCTCTGCACGACAGTAACAAACGTTATATATTTCTTTATATAATAACACTAAAGTTAAAAGTAATTTCTTGGGGACTTTTGGCTTTTAAAATATTACAGTGGAATACTATACTGATATATTGTGATGGATGTATAATTACGAGCTGTAGTGCTTCCGTCCCCGTGGGGAAGGTTTTAGATGAAACACCAAACGGGAGTCAAAGTTGAAGGGTATGGCGGCGTGAAGTAACATGTTGCCCGGCGTCTGCGTTTTTCGGGGGGTTTTTGCTCACGGAGGCTCTAAGTTACGTGCTTTTCCCGGTGCTGTACGCGCTCCAAGCCCTCCGCAGCTTAACCCTCTCTGGGTATCGGCCTATTCAAGCGCCGGCTCGCAACACAACGAAAAATACTGTCTTGATATTGTCAGGTGAGTTATTCTAATGTGTAGATCCAGTATGCAACGCTCTCATATAAAGTGCAGTTTTGCATTTCAGGTCATTGGAGCAGCTGTTTTGTATCTTACAATAGATTATTTAATCCAGAATAACACTTTTTGTATTGCTGGAAGTTAGGCATCAAAGTAGAAGTCAGGGTTTAAATTTTTCCATGTTTGCGACTGGGTGAACCATCTCATAATATTGACATAACTATGACTATCCCCACAAAGTGTCCTGAATTTGCCTGTGTAGTAACGTGTCCGTATGCTTTGCTGCCAATTTATGGAGAACAGGGATGCAGTTTGTAGGCGACAATGCATATGACGTGTGTTTAGTTCATTTTGCAAGAAATTCTCTTAAGTACAGTGGCATTCGGAGAATATCCTATTTATTCAGTAATTTCTGAGTTTATTTCAATAATTTCCCCCGTACGAGTCCTGGGACAAGAAGCATTAATTATATTCACAATATGGTCAAATGGCACATTTTATAAATTTGTTTTTAGAACTTTGTTCAGGTTTTTTATTATTTGGATTTCTTTTTCACGTAATAGCTTTTTTTAGGGTACAGCTGCGCGGTTTGCTAGATGCCTGTGCATTGATATTTTCGCAGAACACGGGACTATGACGGCTTCCTGTGCTCCCTGCTGCTCCCCAGCGCCGCCCGGCGGGCTTCCCTGGCACTGCGCGCTTTCAACGTGGAGATTGCCCAGGTAGGAGGTTCGCCGGCACTGCAGGCTCGCCACGACCTTTCGCCGGATAAGCAGTTATGGAAGATGGAGGGTAGGGTGTGTGTCTATAAAGAAGCCAGTTTCTCACAGACAGTCATTGGGTGGCTAAGTGCACCTTGATGTGATCCTTTGTAATATTTTTATGAATGTAAAATGAAATAGCAGCTTACAGATTTCATATTTGTTAGGTTATGTTTGTTGTAGTCATGCTGTTGGTGGCTGTATTGCCTGCATGCTTATTCTCCTCATTCAGTTTCTGTTGCAACATTGTGACCAGAATTGTGTGATTTAAGGCAGCGTGTAAATGCCTTGACTGTATGTATGTGTGTGTGTGTGTGTGTGTGTGTGTGTGTGTGTGTTGAACCTCTGAAATTGATTTTGGAGTCATGTCTTGGTGGAATAAGCTACCTGTGTGTTGCTCTTTATCAGGTGAAGGATCTGGTTACCCAGAAGAGCACGGGCCTCATGCGAATGCAGTTCTGGAAGATGGCTGTGGAGGACGTGTTCAGAGACAAGCCACCGGAGCAGCCTGTCGGCGCCGAGCTCTGGCTGGTTGGTACAGAAATCCCCCCCCCCTTCCCACCTGGCACCAGTGTGCCTGGTTACTGTCCACGAGGACAGAGAACTTTTGGACATTGAGATTTTTTTTTCTGCAGGCAGTTAAGAAACACAACTTGACTAAACGGTGGCTGCTGAGAATCATCAGTGAAAGAGTGAGTGTTTCCATCTGCGCCTTTTTTAATGAGTAATTTTAAACGTGTTCTTTCTTAGAAGGTTAGTTTGTAAAGCTCAAAAGATGTTACTGGCTTTTGCTTCGCTGGGCAGATACGTGAAGCAGAAATACGGCTCATAGAAAGATCATTTTGATTCAGAGTGAGAAGAGGATTATTCTTTGTTTACTCAAATTCGAAGTTCATAGGTCTTGTATGCGATGTGAGCGTGGCTTTACCGAAGAAGGGCGATTTGGAGCGGCATTTCAGAAGGGTGCACAAAAGCTACGAGACCGAGTTCCCTGCTAAAACAGCCACACGCAGCCGAAAAGTACGAGAACTGAAAAGTCAGTTAGCGGAACGGCATTTTTACCAAGCCGACCACCAAAAGTAAGGCTGCAGCAATAGCGTCCCAGTGCCAGCAGTCCCACTAAGGTGGAGAAATACATTTATTTACACTTTTTTTCAATTTGGAGAATTACCTGGATTTGCAGTGTGCATGTTAACCACGTAGAAAGGCGATAGCTGGAGTAATAATAGAGTGAATGAGTAATAGCTATGTCTCCCTATTTGAACTGGTAGACCTCGGCATACTGGACACTTGAAAAGTAGATCTTGAGTTAAAAAAGGTTGAACACCCCTGATCTGCAGTTTGTTCTCAGGAGAAAGATCTGGAGGACAAAACGTACTGGAACCTCCAGGAGCTGGAGACGTATTCTGAGAACACCTGCTCTTCACTGCTCTACCTCATTCTGGAGTCTCTGGGTAAGACTGAGTGCCTCGGGGGGGCTGGATATTCTCAACTGTTTCTCTGTTTCTCATTCTGTAACTGAGAGGAAAGCGACTGTTGCCGTAAATCACAGGTGTCTGATTTTCATTGGGCTCTCCCAGTACGTGTCACGCTGGGATTTCTGCTTTTACCTTCCGGCATTTTCTGCTCCCTATAAAATTTTGAAAGAGTAGATATTTCACGCTTTGAAATATTCATTATGCAGTGGTGCAGGCAGCATTATTATTTGGTCAGTGTCACTTTGAATTTTGCGCGCGATGACTTCATGCTTTCTCTCGTAGCAGCTGCTGTAAAAACGTCGAAAAGTGCTTTTCACTTATCGCCCACTAGAGGGCAGTAAAACTTTAAAAACGGCCGCGTTTTCTCGACTGGTGAGTAAAGTAAGGATTACATGTGAGCGCGTGCCTCAGGAACATGTCACCGTTCCCTTCCACGCGGCGCAGGCTTAACTGTTGTTGCAGTTCTGACCATATGGAACAGCTCTCACTATGTTTTGACAATGTCGTCATTTTCACCCCTGTTATTTCCATGCGGTGTGAAAGGGTGAAAAACAGGGGATCAGTTTCAGGTACCCCTGTGATTCCCGGCTTTGAGAAAGCTTGTAAAAAAATCAAATCAAATAAAAAAAACTGTGAAGACCTGTCACATGTCATTCAAACCTTCCGTAGGTCAGAGGTAAAAGGGTTCACATCTGCCGTTACGCAGGGTGTCTCCTGAGGGGGGCCCTGACGTGCACAGCTGGATACGGGGAAACACACCACACTGCCCCCCCCCCCGTACCCCTGACCTCCTTGTGGATTTCAACTAATTAAACTAAGAAATGCTGGCACACCCTGAGGTGTGACTCAGAACCTGAGACGCCCTCGTCTGTTAGAGAACTTTAAGGCGAGGTGTCACGTCCTGCCCCCCCCCCCCCACTCCCCCGGGGGGGGAGGGGGGGGGGTGGTTCATGCAATGGCTTTATGTTCTCTGTTTGGAATGGTTATTCCCCTAAACGACCTGTCGATGCTGACTTTGACTTTGCTGGTGATGTCAGCCACTTTCCGAAGGCTGACAGGTTTGCCCTTTCGAGCCCGGCCTCTTACCTCCGTACGCTCCGCTAAGGTGTGAGGGACGTCCACGCCGACCACACTGCCAGTCACATCGGGAAGGCCCAGGGGGTCGTGACGTGCCTGCGAGCCACACCCTACTACAGCCAGTGTCGTAAGGTCCATCTTCCCATGGAACTCTGCATGCTGGTGAGACGACCGCCGTCGAACGGCCTCTGGAATCCACGCGGCCGGCTGTTATTTCAGTGCATCCATGCCAGATATTAATAACAGTGACAGCTCCAAAGTATGTTAAATATATTCACCCCCTCTGACTCACGAATTTGACATTGGCGATTTCAGTTATTCGCCAGTTAACTGTCAGCAATTTGATAGGAATATATTTGATGACACTTATGGCCAAAAAATATAAAGGACAGTAAAAAACGATTTGGTTCGTATAAAATCATATAATGTATAAGTTAGTGATATTAGTGTCATTTAATATTTGTGTTATTTTTGGTATAAATCTATGCATCTTGGCTTGGATACGCTGTGTTGGGTACGCTGTGCATCTTTTTCCTGGCAACCAAGCTCACTTACATATTGGCTGTCTCTGTGACCGTAGAATCCTGCCTTTGCATTTCTAATAATGAGGGATTCGTAAGAATCTTCCACCCCAAACATTTGCCATTGTGAACCGGTGTCAGTTCAAAATACTGCAAATATAGCAACACCAGAAAACCAAAATTTTAACAAACCGAAATTCTGTTTCCAGAGTGCATGTAGATCAATTATGGCAGCTATTAGATTTTCTAAACTCCTTTAAACAAAGTCTGTCACGCTTCCCTTTTATCTAATAATGGATACTTAACGGTTCACCATAGTCTATTTGGATCAATAATGTTTCACAGATGCCATAAATGCTGCTACTTTTGTATTGTACAGTGAAGTGAAAATGTTCCTCACTGGGTTTCTGTAGTGACCTGAAATCCCCTGAAAGTGACATTGGCTGAATGTCCTGCCATTACCCCGTGGTGACATGTTAACTAGGAAGTGAGCGGCCTATGGGTAACAGTGGTCCACATAATTATGAGGAAATTTAACTCTGTTCCAGATATTGTCTTTGCAATTAATCCGGAACTCATGCTGTCTCGGCGCATCTCCCTGTGGGTTTTTATCGTCCAGTGAGTTATGGAGTATTAGGATACTTAGTGACACTTCAGTTTGTTTACAGGAGTTTACAGCCTAAGGAATATGAAGTGCCTTTTTGGCCCGCCAGGGGGCGCAGTTGTCACATCCGCACTTCACTATTAGTACCACTGTCTTCCGTAAACACTCCTGTTGAATTGAGGCAGAGGCAGCTAGTGGACTCCTTACCAGAAGGTTAACAGTTCATGTTTCAGCACTGGCACCACTAAAGTGCAATTTAGTGAGGTACTCACCCCAGTTACCTGCAGTAAGAGGTGTAGATATAGGTAAGATTGGGTAAAAATAGTATAATTGGATAGCTAAAGACCATCTATTTTGCATTGCATCAGTCAGCACAACACCATACAGGTTTTTGGTTGGATTCCTTAGCTTCTGAATCCACTTTTTTATTGAAATGCCCCCATGCTTAAAAATGTCACTGTAATGCATTTTTGAAAAATGTGTAAGGCCTGCTTCAGCTACCATCAGTTTTTTTTCTCTCTCTGCATTTTAAGTGTGATGAAGATTAGAAACGATGGTGAAACGGCTTACTGGTGCTAAAACGATCTGTAAATTGTAGGAGTGGCCAGTGGTGAGCTTATTAAATCGCGGCGGTAACATTACTGTCTTTGTGCAGTGTGACGATATGTATGTGGCAGTGACATGGCTGCCGTCTTGCCTTCCAGCACGGCGCTTCACAGGAGGACTTCATGCGAGGCAGTCGGGAGCAGAGCGTGAAAGACGTGGTGTATGACATCGCCAGCCAAGCCCACGTGCATCTGCAGCACGTCAGTATGCAGTCCGCTGTCGCATGCAGTGTAGCGGGTAACGGCGTGCATGTGACTGCTATCCTTTTACAGATGCTGCTTCCCTGGATTCCTGTATACTGATACTGTCACTATACCACCCTCTCCTCTGACTGCCCTGTTTCTTGGTGTGTTTGGGGTGGGGTCCATGCTTTGTTTTTCTTCTGTTTTGTCCAGACTTGTGCGTTACGTGACTCATGTTCTTGGAGAGTGATAAATGTGCGATTAGATGAACAGGTGTCTTTTCTGCTGTTAAAGGAATGAAGTGATTTTGAAGCACAGCTTGGCCGCCTCCCTAAATGCAGAGGGTCGTGGTCTCATATCTCATATACTGGCCTCTGATATCAGAATCAGAATCAGCTTTATTGCCATGTATGTTTCCACATACTAGGAATTTGTCACAGTGACATAAGCTCCACA
>JAODJX010000136.1:7079768-7098957 GCA_026776945.1 Isichthys henryi | reverse complement strand
AAATTATAAAATGGTTTACATATAGGGCAGTACTGTGGTGCAGCATTACTGCTTCACACCCACACCCATGGCTCCATGTGTGTGGAGTTTGCAAGTTCTCCCCATGTAATTGTGGGGTTTCCTCCGGGTACTCGGATTTCTCCCCACTGTCCACCAAAAACATGGTAAGGTGAATTGGAATTGCCAAATTGCTCATTGGTGTAGATGTGTCAGGGAATGGTGTGTGACTGTGCCCTGCGTTGGCTTGGTGCCCGATCCTGGGCTGTTTCCCACCCCGTGACCCGGAATGAGACAAGTAGTTACAGGAAATGGACGGGTGGGTTTAGCTTGATGGTATAACTGCCATGTTTTATTGTGGTTTAACCAACATGTTTGATGTTGCTATTAAGATAGATATACATTATCAACATGTTTTATTAGATTAGTAATGTATATTTAGGTTGGTTGAGATTATTTGATTTTAACCATATTTAGCCCAACTTGCATGTTTTATTGATTCGGTATATAAAATGTATTTGAATCTTTTTCAAAAGATGTGTGTTAATTATCAAAAAATGGTTTACATTTAGCTTGATTGCACAACTAATATGTTTTATTAGATTAATAATGTGCATACATAGCTAGATCGTGACATGTTTTTATCTGTAACTGTATATTTAGCTCCACTGTAGCATGTTTTATTGATTTTTTTTTAGATTGATAGCAATGTCTGCCTAACCAGCAACCATGATTTTATTAGCTTGATAAATCAATAATATTAGGGATTTTGCTTTACCAATATGCATTTAATTGCAGACCTAATTACTTTTACACATAATCCAAAATTTCAGGCACAGACTGAAACAGTACCTATAAATACTAAAATCTTGAACTGTTATATATGGTGAAATTGTTGTGTCACTGAGTTACAACTGTTAGTAAGAAAGGTGCACAAAGTTAATAGGGGTCCCCCCTCAATATACTCTGCGCAGCACCCCATAGTGCTTCTAGCGGCAAGCAATGTTATATAATTTGCTGTACAGCCTTACTTATGCTGTTTCAGGTATACTGCAACGCATATAGTATGGCGGTATATGAAAAATTCTTACTGGAAATCAGTACACCGGATGAACCGTTATACCTCCCATATTATTCAAAAAAGGTACAGCATAAGTTTGTCTTTATTAATATAAGCAGCTCAGATCATGGTCGGGTTGAATTAATCGTCGAGTTGAGGTCACTTGTGAAATGGACCCATGCATCACTGTAGACTATGAGCATGTATATTAATTCTTCAGAGGGGCTTTTCGATCACTGATTTCTTTCATGGACAAGGGGAGTGAAATAGTCAACAATCACCTGTCTTTGAATCCCTTGAAATGGGTGGGATGTTTGTCTGACAGATGTCTGGCCAGGTTTGATGTGTTGCCTCGATGAGGTAGCATTGCTTTGTGCTCTAGAGGAAAAAATCTGTTTCACACTGTTTCACACTGGTTCTTTGTTACCAGTTTTGTCGGTGTAGCACTTGGATTGTGACAGCTGGGAGGGCCTTGGCATGCGTGTAAATGAGAAAAGCAGATATTGTCATGTTTCTTTTTCTGCATGACTGCTTTGTTCCACATGGACACATCTTTTTGAGTAGGTCTCTCTACATGAAGTCTCTAAAGACGTACTAGTGCTTCCGTTGATTTTTATCATGGTTTGGAATGTCCTATTTAAATTTTTTTTTTATATGTGCTATTGGAAAGCTGACCTGTTACTTGAAGTCAAATCATTATTCCCCAGACTGGAATACATATGACTCTCGTACTGGTCCACCACTGTAACTACAGACACTTAGGTTAGTATGATAACTCAAATGATATTTGATAGATCTTTTTCAAAAGTTTCGAACTTATTGTACAGGTGAAGTACTGAAACTGAAAATTTTGAGAAAAAATTCTAATAAAAATAAAATAAGATGTATGTTCTGCATTGCCCCATCGTCTTAAATCAATTCAGTTCATTGATCTGTAAAGTCAGAATAGATTTTTTTGGATAAAAAAGATACTCCTATTTCCAGGTTGATATCTGATATCTGTAAATGAGACACTAGCTGATTGTCTTTGTTTGTTCACGAGTGAGGGAAGGATGGAACAGAGAGCGACAGACAGATCAGTGTGGCATCGGCAGTGATGCGGGCGCTGCATCAATCTGTCATGGTGAAGAAGGAGCTGAGCCAAATGGTGAAACTCGATTTACCAGTCGATCTATGTTCCCACCCTCAACTATCGTCATGACCTGTGGGTAGTGACCGAAAGAACAAGGTCGCGAATACAAAATGGGTTTCCTCCGCAGAGTGGCTGAGTTCTCCCTTAGGGTGAGGAGCTCAGACATTCGGGAGGGACTAAGAGTAGAGCCACTGCTCCTCCGCATCGAGAGGAGCCAGATGAAGTGGCTGAGGCATCTGGTCAGGATGCCTGCTGGACACCTCCCCGGTGAGGTGTTTCGGGCATGTCCCACTGATAAGTGATACAATTACAGATTTTGGAATTAGAACTAACCGTTCAGCCCTGGCTGTTAACTCTGACGTTGCTCCATTCTAACAATGAGTGTACCAACTTCTAGGAGTTAATGGTACTTTTAAACCAGTGGTTTTCAACTGAGGGGCTTCGAAGACCAAGGAGGACCACACGATTTGTTTCAAAAGCATAGGGAAAAATATGATGTTGCTAAAGCTAGGACTGGCCGTATAGAATTTTTACTGTATATCAATGTTTTTTCAAAATGAGATATAGATACTGTATGTTTTATACTTTAGCTGTGCAGTAAAATGAGGGCTTTAATGAATATTTATTTATGTAGAAACCAACCGTATTCATTCCTGGTTGTAAGCGGAACAAGTGCTTTGGTTCTGACTACACAGAATCCCAGAATTCACAGCTAAAACATTCATTTAGAATCTCATGGGGGAAGCTGATGGAGGGTAAGCCGAGTAGTGATTGTTTAGTTAATTTTGTTTTTAAATATTGTTAAAATATCTTTCTTTCCAATGCAGGTTTCTCCTGCTATCCGAAAGTGGAGTATTACTTTGAAATTACTTTATGTACTGTATATAATTGTATGTGCTGTGCCTTTATATGACTGACAGCACAATAGGCTTGTTTACACCGGCATCACCACAACCATGCGTTGCACGCATTGCACTGTGATGTTACAATTGTTACAATGTCGCAAGGCAATATAAACTTTTTTGGCTCCGTTTCCTTACAGGACTATCATCGTATATGCGGTCCTCCATTGAGTGAAACGTTATGGGACGCATGACTATATATTTTCTATCACATGATGTTTTTAGTTTAGAATTTTTTTTAAAGGAACCTAATAGCAGAAATGGGGGAACACCTTCTAGCTACATTATACCACTTCCAGATAGTAAAATTCACACTGATGGTAATTTTGGAAGAATTTAACATCAAAGATATCTAGAAAAATTACTAGCATAGTCGCTAAGTGAAGGAATTGTTCACCATAGTATAAAATTAAGTATAGTGGGTATCAGAGCGGTTCTGCATCGACCAGTGCCATTGTCTGCAAAGTAATTGTCTGATCTGTGAGAATTAAAGCTGACGTTCATTTTTGTGCATTAAGTTATTTTAGATGAAAATGTAATAAAAGGCTGGGTATCCTTCGAATGTGTGAAGTCCATTGTTTGACATGTCTTTAGATGACCTCTTATTTAAGTTAAATGCGCAAAATCCTTTAAATAGATTTATTGATTGAATAATTCACTTAAAATGCGAGACGTCTTCCTACTTAATCTGCATATCAGTGCAGCTAAGGTTACAATGATGAATAGTGGGCTTCCGCCTTCCTGCTTATGGATCACATCTGGCACATAGAAGCTGCTTGGTCTTTTAGACGTCGTCGGTCATTTCATCATTCTCTTTACTCATTTCATCACCAGTGAGCATATTGATTGTCCTTTGCCTCTTGAAACCTGGCTGCTGCAAACGAGCGAGTGACTCTTAGCAGAGTTCTCAACGTAATAAGCTTGTGCAGAGCTGAGTCTAATCTTGCCATCATGAGCGCTACTGAAACTTTATTCCAACTGTTACTCTACAAGTGTAATAACCTTCTTACATCGTGAGAGAAGTTATTTTGAAACTTCACCAGTGGAAAATTTACAAAGTTCAATTCGATTGGTTTTTAGAAGCATTTAATCTCAAGTTAGTATTTTAAATTGAGTTGCTTGTATATTAGAAATGAACCTGCTGGTATGTCTTGTGAGGACTCCTTAATTCATGGCCTTATCCCTTTCTCTCTTTCTCTCTTTTTACAAGTTTACAATTTGGAAGCTTTTTAGTGAATTAATGGTACTGACTGTTTTCAAAGTCCATTTATAAGTAAAAAATTTGTCAAGTCTCATGACTACATATAATGAACACCATATTAGTGCACTGGTAGTGGTCTTTAAATTCACTTTAATCTACTTGAGTGCTCCATGGTAATTTGTGGGGACACGAGAAATGTCTCATCATCTTCCTAAATGCATGTTGCATGACTTCCACCTCTGATTTGACTTTTTGCCATATTTGAAGAGAAGATGGGATTTACCTCATCTGCATGCTCTACATAGTCAGTCAATGAGCTGTCATTATTATTTTTTTTATGCTTCTGTTTGGTTGTGGCTTTGCACATTCCCTCTAATTGGACAGTGGTGACCTTTAACCCCCACTCTCAACACAGTGAAGTACTTCAGTAATGGCCTGAAGAAATTGAGGCTTAGTTTACTTGTGTATGATCCATAAGTATGTGTCTGGTTGAAGATGCCAGCATAAACATACTTTAATTTTGAGGGCCATGTTAGTAGCTAGATAAGCTATTAAAGACTTGAGAGAGTTGCCTCTAGGATGTGGTTTGGAGCACTGTATCATTTCAGTATTTTAAATGGCATATGCAAGGTCTTATCTCTTCCTGTGGGTGTCTATTACTGGAATGTGTAGGTAAACAGGAAATTAGCGTTTTTCGCTGGGTTTTCACTAAAAGTTCATTTATAATTTAAACTTTGGAGTTTCATTTTTTTATATTTAAAGAGTTCCCAAATGTTGTGTTAATTTTAAATCTGTTGCTTTTTGATGCTAAATTTCCAAATTAATTTCCATAGGAAACAGACAAATTTAATTCCCAGTGTTTCTTCTAGGATTTGCTGTTGGCAGTTATGTAGGTTGACATTTTGATGCCTTTTCCCTCTTTTTATGGTTAAGTAGAAAATTAAATGTGTCAGTAGGCATTAAATATAGATACTGGAATTTTTGTTGCAAAGGCCACTCTAGTTACTGATTTTAGCATAATATGGAGAAAAGCCAAGCAAGTACAATAATTTAATTTAAGATTCAAGATTTTTTTTATTGGCTTTATGAAATGAGGACATTCCAATCCACTTGTTCAGCCAGACCCAGCACAAAGAATAACTCTCAGTACACAAGGATGATGTACGAGAGTGCAGTAAAAATAAGTAACAGATATTAGACATTTCAAGTGCAGGTACCACTAAAACCACGGTAGTCCAGAGTTTGCTATTGATGATGGGCGCAGCTTAGGGGAGAGAACTGTTCCTACATCTGTAAGTTTTAGTGCTGTAAACCTTTCTGCCAGTTTACAGCTGGGGTGATCTGTGTCCTGTAATACACTTTGTGCTTTGTTGTGGCTCTGTTTATTGCATACTCACTGTAAATGTGAGTGAAGTGTAAAGATTGATAGATATTGAGTAAAACTGTCTCTCATCACTTTTCTTTTGTAACCCAGCAAAGCAGTGTCAGCACACTGCAAGGATAAGACTTGGGTATTTTATCTCTTTCTAGTTGGATTGGTCTTAAGGACACACTGTTTGAATGGGGTAGTGGAAGCTTTTACTTATGACCTGCCTAAATATTTGGTGCCTGGAACCCCTGTTTGTCAGGAGTATTAAAGTTAATTTGTTCAGAACAACAGATTGGTCTGCTTGTATCTGACCTGCCAGGAGATTAAAGGCGGATGGTATGCTCATTAATTAACCAATTCCATGGAGTGGGTTTCTGCTCAGCGGTCTGCTATCAGATGTCTGCTGTTACTGTTGTGAACCCTACCTCCCAGAGCTGTAGTAAAGAGCTGTGGTATTACACAAATGGAAAAATTTCATTACTAAAAACATTGGATCTTTGTTTGTTTGGTCATATGGCAACAAGCTATTGGCTACTATATTTGCTGATTCACGTATGTAAAAATGGCTGGCTTTGTGCAGTGGAGTCTGGGAGGGGTCAGAGGTGGTGTGACAATGTGGAAATTTTGATCAATAATTGAAACATTTTTGTATAATATCACCAATACCAATAGCCAAATAACTTCCGAGCCACTTGGCAACTGGGGGGGGGTTGAGTTGCACAATTGCGTGCACTTTGTTTAGTGGGATTTTCCACTAAATGTTACTCCCACTTCTCAAAACTTTGCTTTTACAAAGATTGCAAATTGCTGTGCTACTAGTTTTTGCAAAACATAAAATACTTCCAGATTTTTGCCTAGGGTATGTGACATCACAGCAGGTGGAAGTCTCTGCGCTCACACCCACTGAGTCAAAAAGACTGAGAGGCAGCGTTGCGTTCAGCTTCAAAGCTGCAAAAACAAATGCATCTAAAATGGGAAAGAGCTGTCGCGCAATTGATTGTACAAATTGATTTAACATGAAATAGAGACTGTCAAAAACCAAATTGTTGGACGTACGGTCGGCTCACATATGGCTGATACCCGATCTGTCAAAAGGTTTGGATAGGTGCTCTAAAGTATGTTTAGCAGTATATTATGCGTCTGTAACAGATGCAACAGGACAGTATTTCCCTGACTCCCATTCACAGGCCACCTGCACTGGTCATCTGATCCACTTATTCAGCTGGTACGTGGCTACCTAGGATGTATGGTTAGCTGCAACATTTTCCCTGCCATCTTATAAACTGTTCTGCCTGATAACTGATGAAAAGCAGTAAGCTTCACACCATCTGGGACATGTGTGAACAGGTGTACCAGATGGCCTGGTGGATTCCAGCTTAATGGGACTAATGGCCAGGGAACAGTGATAGTATCTACTTTTTGCCTGGATCCCTCATATAACTTAAGAGGGGTGTAAGAAGGGGTCAGAGTGTGACACCTGTTCCCCGATAGTCATAGCCATTGCATGAACCAGTACAGCCTGTTCTCCCTTTTTAAGAGTATATTCTTGCTGTGTAAAATCGTAATGCTGCCCATTTGCCATGGCCATTGACAGATACAAACTTGCAGTATTCCAGTGTAATATTTATATTTACTTATTTGGAACCCTCGTTTCATCTCATTTGATGATGCCTCGATTTTGCCACAAATCCATATCGAATAACTCTTTAATCTCAAAATTTAGTCTGAGACTGTTTGATCAACTTTACAATAACTGTCTTATTGCTTTGAAGGGGGTCATTTTGTGCTGTTAAAGACTAAAAACAGTGAGAATTAGCATATTCTGCTACTGAGGGGAGAATTTTGTTGATTTCGAAAGCTGGTGATATCTTTACATTTTTCTTTTTGCTAATCTTGTCCCCTGTTTATACTTGCATGATTGCAGAAGATTTGTTTTGTGCAGGCTTTTGAGCCAGCCGGCTTTCAAGCTTGTTCCTGCCACTCGGCCAACCTCTAAGTGCACTTTTGTTTCTCCATGGTCGTCTTTAATTAATAGACACTCATTATGAGAACCAGATGCATTCATCTAACTACAAAGTTGGAGTAGCTGAATGGCAACTAATACATTTTTTATATATGTGTGAAAAGCCAAGCAGGTAGAAGTAACGCACTTCTCTACCCAACTGGCAAGCAAGAGCAAGTCCTGGCCCATCCTGGTTTCTTAACGCTGCTGCTGTTCCATGGAATGGAAGAGGTTAGTCATAGGTTACAAGCTTACTGTCAAGCTGTGGGAGCTGTCATAGCACGTCTCATCCATGCCATGCTATGTAGTGTGTGTAGCCTGTTGTCCTTGGTTACAAGCTTTACCAGCTTCCTTGTTAACTAAAATGTCTCAAGGGGCCTGTTTTCCCCACATGTCCTTTTTTTGATGACACCTGCTCATCAGTAGTGGTGATATTCAGATTTTTTTGCAGCCATACATGCTGTCATGGCTGTAACGTTTCAACTGCCTACCTTTTTACCTCTGATTTTTCACACGCCAAAAATCACAGCTGACAGCTTTCAGCTCATCCTATTCAATTTATCGGAATGGAAGCCATGGCTAACGTTCCAGATATTTACTGTCTTACTGTTTTTGGTATGTTTATAAATGGACATCCATTTGAGAGTGTTTCCTGAATCTCACTGAAGCTGAATGTGTGGGCTTAAAGCTTGTTTGAGTGTCTGGTGATGAAGTGAAGATTGTAGAAATGAGACAACTTGAATGGAATTTCGCATGAGTTTCTTCCACCTGAAGGTGTGACATGTGCATTGTCAGCAGTGGACACCCCGGTTAGCTGTGTGGGAGAGACTTTCACTGTTTGCTGGCTGTAATTGCAAGAACATTCCTTTTTATACTACTTCATGCAGTAATTCAGGTCTGTCGACCCACTTATCGCAAGGTGTGTTTGTCTATGAATTCCTCTGAGCTTTGGGACACTGCATAAATTTTATTCATATAGGTCTGGTTGTACCTTATTTTAATATGCTTTGGAATATTAATCCTAATTCTATAGACACCCTGAGTCTGCATCAATCACAGCATTACATCTGCTGTTTTGTTTAGACAAGAACTGCTACTTAGTCTAAAATCCTGGGGGCTGTTCTGGTGTTCTGAATTCCTTGATCGCTTCAACTAAACTTTCATTTCCATAAGAGGGAAACTTCAGGGTGGGGAGGGGGGGTTCATTGAACTATTGAGCTTTCCTCTATGGTGATACTGATTTAATTTTAAGAGATGAACAGTAATAGAAGTATAATAAAAAAAAATTAAAACATATATATTTTTAAGAATGAACTTTTTTACACTCATCCGTAAAATCAAAGCTTTCTCTGAGAAGCAGAATAGGTATAAACTGTATGAAACATGTAGCAATGTGACTAAATGCAGCCCTTGATGGCTGAGAACCTTATGGGATTTATTGGATAAGCCGTTTTAAAGTGGAGTAGACGTGTGAAGGGATAACAGACAAGTTTTGAAAAATGTGTAAAGGCATTAATGGGTACAATGCTTGCTCTAGTTCCCATTACAAATGTGAAACAAAATGGCTGTACAGTATCATCTTATTGTATTTAATGTGAAGTAATACATGTGTGCTCAAAATTGCACTGCATACCCAAGTACTGGACAATCCACTTGACAACTCTGTAGTACATCAGTGTGGTATCGGTGCATGAAACCAAACAGATTATCAAAATATTGCCTCCACCTTTTCACAAGATCTGGCTTTATGATTAATGCGGGGTTTGCAATTTGTCTCTCCATCGCAGGTGACGGAAGGATGGTTGACCGCCTGGCTAACAGTGAGGCCAACTCTAAGCGCATCGCGGTGGTGGAGGGCTGCTTTGGGGCGGCAGGTCAGCCGCTGGCCATCCCAGGACGGGTCCTCATCGGAGAGGGTGTGTTAACTAAACTGTGCCGTAAGAAGCCCAAGGCCCGTCAGTTCTTCCTCTTCAACGACATCCTTGTTTATGGCAACATAGTCATTCAGAAGAAGAAGTACAACAAGCAACATATCATCCCACTGGAGAGCGTCACCATAGACACGGTTGAGGACGAAGGGGACCTGCGGAACGGCTGGCTCATCAAGACGCCCACCAAGTCCTTTGCGGTCTATGCTGCCACTGCCACAGAGAAGTCGGAGTGGATGAACCACATCAACAAGTGCGTGTCAGACCTTTTAGAGAAGAGTGGAAAGTTACCCAGCAGTGAGCATGCTGCCGTCTGGGTCCCTGACTCTGAGGCATCTGTCTGCATGCGCTGCCAGAAGATTAAGTTCACGCCGGTGAGCCGGAGGCACCACTGCAGAAAGTGTGGCTTTGTGGTGTGCGGCCAGTGCTCTGAGAAGAAATTCTTGCTGCCCAGTCAGTCATCGAAGCCTGTGCGGGTGTGCGAGTTCTGCTATGAGCAGCTTTCTGTGGGACAGCCGGGTGTTCCCAGTGGCTTCTCTGCCCGCTCGGACTCCTACAGCCACGGCTCAAACAAATTCTGTGGCAACAATGTGTCTGATGATGAGGATGAAGACGACAGTAGTGATTGAGGACTTCCTGCACTTTCCTCACCTTCTGGGACAGTAAAATAGGATCTTTCCTTTCCTTTTGGAAATTTCTCCTTCCCCAATGGGCTTGAAATTAGCAAACCGTGCAGGTGCACTAGTGAGGTGTGTGTCTGTTTGCCTTTTCTTTTCGTTTTGATCTTTTGAATCCTGAGATCCATAAATAGCCTTAGTCTCCCAGGCCTGATGAGGATGGTGATAACCTGCAAGTCAGTGAGTAGCTGTTTTAGTCTAACCCACCCTTCCAACCCAAATCTCATTGCCTCCGATTCTGCCTGAGTTTAGCGTTTCTTTTGTCACTCTTCAGTTTGAGGAACTTAAGGCTGGGTTTTAAAACCCAGAACTTCAACATGTGCTCTGTTCTCTTTTGCTAATTTCCAGTTCTGGTGTCAGCTGCTTTTATAATGAATTTATATCTTCTGAACTTCTTTTCCTAGCCATATATTTTTCTACCAATGAACCTTAAAGCATGTGCCTGCCTCTATGCTGGTGTTTTTACAGAGATATGAACATTGGTACCCTCTTGACAAAAGGCAATTCTGTTGTAAAGCTTTCAGGCAAAGTTTTGGTGTGTGTAAATTTTTATTCAGTTTTTTTCTACCCTTTATACACAGCTTTTTTAAATCTTATGTTTGGTATATAATGATCCACTCTGTAATTAACAAATCAAATGAATATGCAAACCCTGGATGGTAAATCAAATTTTCTTGAAATGTGACCGCTTGTTGTATGCATATCTGATCTGTATTGCTCATGACAAATCAGGCAGAGGCTTCTCAAAACTTACAAAATTCTGCAGCGCTGTTGGAAAAAGCAGTCGCTCACATAAGTCTTTTCATAAGTCTTAATCACCGCTGTGCCTTAGGATAAATATATAAATTCAGCCTGTCAAGAAAATGCTATGTAGTTTCAGTGAAAGGACAAAGTAAGGTTGTATTGTACTTCACAGACTTAAATGAATAGGCAGATGAACCACATTAGAAATGGAACTGACATTGTATAGCATTTTAGTGAGTGAATGAGTGTTTGCGTGTGAGTGAGTGTTTTGCGTGTGTGAGAGGGAGAGGCCTTAAAGTGGTGCATCAAATTTTATGTGAAATATTGAGAGAAAAAAAAAGCTCTTAGTTTCCTACTTGCATGCAGTCTCACAATCTCAAATTCTCTATTCAATCTAAATCAATATATTGTATGGGAGTTCTACAGAAGGCCCTTGACACTGATCTTCATGTCCATTGAAAGTGAAAGAACTCTTGTGAAATTCTGGGTGAGTGGCCACAGGGGGGGTTGGACGGCTCAAAGTACAGTGGAGCCACCTGATGTTGAAATAAGCCATTTGATGAAGCCTGCATAGATCTCTGGGTGCTGAGAGCAGGGAAAACCATGAGCTGCACTCACCAGACGGCCACAGACGCAATAAGCCTGCTGTGTAATAGGCCTGCTGTGTGATCTTGTGAAGGTCTGTGACCTTGGTCTGATGTGTTTGGTGCCGCTTAATGCTGAGGTACTCATGGAAGGTTCCTGTTTTTGGAAGTAATGCTGAGTATCGTAACAGGAAGTCTGCTGTGGCATGAAATGAAAGGGGGAAGCACAATCAGTCTACCTTACTCCACAGCCGACAGTTGTGTCTGAAATGCACTAATCTCCTGGGGTGACCTTGACCAGTGTCTGCCACAGTATTGCTTTGGAGCACTTCAGTGTTTCGTTCAGCCTGGCCAATGGATTACAGGCATTATATTATATGATTTTTACTAAAACAGTCCCCATAAGCACAGGTGTTATCTTTTTAATAAATTGCTTGCTTGAAAGGCAGACATGATTCCTTTAAAAAAAAAAAAGGCACTCCTGTGTTCTTCCCATTGAGTGCTGTGGTGTACTGTGGCATAAAGACAACTAATGTTCAGCAATAATTTTCCCTCAGATGAGCACTTAACTATTCCCCCCCTTTGTAGAGGATAAACAACAATGCATTCTGTAATAGCAAGGAGGATAAAATGCTCTCTGAAGTTTCCCACCCTTATTCTGTACTTCTGAGGGTTCAGCTTTCTGAGCAAAAAAAAAAACAAACTGACGGACCGTTTTTGTTGTCAGGGTGTCTGCGGTGCCTCAGTTCATGTCCCATACTATACACTCTGGTTCCGTAGCAGTGTTTTCCAATCCGGTCCTCGGGGACCTGCGGAAAGTCCACGTTTGTGCATCCCCCCAACTCCCAAAAACGTGGACGCTCTGTAGGTCCGGAAGGACTGGCTTGGGAAATGTTGCCCTAAGTATTACCCACGTGCCTGGGGGGCCAGTAAGCAGCCCTCCACATGGCAGCACCCTGTCTTTCAGTTAAGTGTCTGGGGTGGACTTTAGGGAACCTGAGTCTAGTTTACAGTAAATTAGACATTTGTTGGTGCCCGTGTTTTGAGATTTTCCTACCAATTGTTTCTTAATTCTTTTTTTCTTTTTCCTGTCTCGTCTCTTTACTGCTTCTTTAAAAGCTAAAATGTTTTCAGAAGGGCTTAAACCTGAATGTAACCTAGGATAATTCTTAGTTGCTAATTTTCTGAGGAAATATATTTGTGTTGCTCCAGTTTTTGTCTTTGTGTTTTTTCCTGCCTGGGTGAGGCAGTGAACAGCAGCTGATCCAGTAAACACTGGAACGGCTGACCCTGGGCCAAGGGGCATAACTGTCTTTATTAAATAAATGATATCCTGATGACACTATGGGTCTTTTAAAAATACAGAAAACACTTGTCTGTGGAAGAGAGATACTACTATAAATGCAGTGTATGCGTAAACAATGCAAGGGCACACCTTTCTACACATCCCGCAGCTGGGTCAAAGATTGTGATCCTTTTTCATGATTGGCCTGTCAGTGATTCACCAGTGGATTTACAGCAATAAAGTGGCTGGGTTTTGCATTATGTCCTGTTCATGGCTTTTCTTTTCCCCTACATGGCTGTGGTTCTTTTTACTTATTCATTTATAAGACATAATTCATTATGCTTCACTAACCTACAATGATTTAGGTCAGAGACGGTCAGTGTGACTAGCTTAGGTCTGTACAATTTGTAACATCTTTTATTAAACTCGTGCTCCACTTTGTTTTCAAAAACCTACCATAATCAAGGGATGCTTGACGACAGCTTTCCAACGTTATTGCTGCACAATGCTGCGAATGATTGTATTAAATTTAAACTGTACATTTATTGTTCACAATGACAGTGAACTAGTGAAATCCAGGGGAAGTGAAAGGACGCCACCTGCAGCTCACAAAGCCACCTGCGAGTCCTTCAGGGTTTCAGATGCCAACTTCCTCAGAATTATAAGGTTTTCTTTTGCTTTTGTGTCTGAGACCAATAGGATCTCAGAACCCCTTACCTGCTTCTCCATGAAGGAGACTGGTATTCCTAAAAGGTGAATGATTTTCTGACTTTCCCTGCCCCCAGCTGTAGGTCCTTTAACTGCATTAAGTGTGGGGGGGGGAAAGAGGTACAGTTCTCCATGTAAATTTTAAAAGATTCAGGGAAGAAGAACACAAGCTTCAACGACCACCTGAAATGTAAGTGATGCGTAAAGACCGATGTTCATCTCGCTCCTGAAAGCGGTCAGTCAGAGCTTCCGTGGCAGCTTGGTGTAACCGCTTCGGAAAGTCTTTGTTCCCCTGAATGATTTGTATCTGCTTCAGTTGTAGTTTAGCCATCCCACATGATTCTATTGTTACCTATTTGGGGTAAAAAAAAAATGGCAGAAATCGAGTTGTCTGCCTCTTTCTGAAAACTGCAAATTGTCTTGTTGCTCATATTGCGCTGCTGCCTTGTATCCAGCTGCTGGAAACGGACTAAATCGACTATTTCCTCTCCTGTTTGTTTTTTGGTTTCCTTTGAAATTATTTCTATTCCTCTGGTTACAACATATTTTACCACAATGGAGAAATAATTTTAATTTATGATACATAGACTGAAGCATTCATTTTCATGTGCAATTAGCAAATATAAGTTAAGTGAAAGTAATAGCTTATCAGAAAATCATCCAGTTGTATTTTTTTTTTTTTTTTTTGTGAAATCTAGCGGTAACTTTTATAAATAACTGTTTTCTGCAGCATGGTTGAGTTGCGGTGATGCATTTTTATCTCAGAAACTGTTAACTTTGACAGCATGTTTTGATTTAGTTTTAGTCAGTTCTTTGACAAAAATGCAACAGTTTTCACTGTTTTAGTCTTCAGAATTTTTTTGTTTTAGTCTAGTTTGTTGACAAATTACAGAATATTTAGTTGACTAAATCTACAGTACATGCAGGCAAATGAAACTGACAGGTTTAGTCATAGTCTATCACATGCATGCGCACACAGATTAGTCTACCTCAATCAGTTCTTAATTCCTGAAGGAAACATCTGTAAAGCTGTCATTATAGTGACATTAGGTTTGAACGTAGTGTTTAAGGACATAGACTTAACACTTGTAATGCGGAACATTCCAGTTCTTAAATGCCTTTATATGAACTTTATTTATCACTAAATATAAATAAAACCAAAAGTTTAATTCCAAACAAAATGCTTTCATATTAACACATCTTCATTCATATCGTTAAGAGTAAACTCTTGTAAACTCTTGTGTCCTTTTTCAAAAACAGGAGGGGGGGATTTTCAATTCAAGACAAGTTTTCACACACACTTACATGTATTTAAGAGTTTTATTACCTTGTCAATAGTCTGTAGGATTTACCCCACTTTACCCCAAAGCTTTTGATATTTGATATGGCTAATTTTAGGTTTATAATGGAATAATATAGATTTGCTGTAAGATTTCTTGCGTGACAGTTGGAAAGCGTGAGTCACGCCAGATGGCAACACTGGATCACGGGTGATTAAAAACCGGGGGCACAGAACCCTACGAATGGGCTGGGATACGAGCAAGATCGACGTGAAGGCCGGGACTATGAGGGAGCAAAATGAGAGGCAGCTGTAGTGAATCACACAAGGGCAGGAATGAGAGGTAAGACAAATGTGAAACAGCATCAGGATTATGCTGACCAACAGGGCGGAGCGGAGCAGGATTCTGCCTGATGTGATGATTTCCGGATGGTGTCCAAACTAGTGTTATCCAGTTACAAGCATGCATGCACATTTTTAAAACTACACTACTGCATTCATACTCTTTATTTGTTGGCAAACCGTGTCATGCGTAATAAAGATCTGCATTTTCATTTGGTTTATTTTTCCATCAACAGTGATTTTAAAAGCATTTGTCATGCACATCAAGAAAACAGGAACTCCCCCAGTCTTCGGCCCTGCTGAAGTTTCCTTGTTTGTAGGGTGTTTATGATGCAACATGCTTGTCCCTCTATGTTACCAAGGTAAAAATGAGCATCTGCCCGACAGCCACTGTTTTTGTCACGCCATACAGGAGCTTCCGGTACCAGAAAGGTTGGCTGGCAGTGTGGAGTTCAGACATGGACACATTTCCATACTTCTATTCCCCCGTGACTGTATATTGCCATATTAAGTGTAAATCTGTTTTACTCACAGCTAACGCCTTTCCGGTGAGCGAACTGCCATACACCTCACAGAAGCCTTGATGGCTGCTTTTCGTCGGTTTTGGTCTCTGCGGTTTTCCTACTCTGACCAGAAATAGCACAGCAAACCAGGCAAGCAGAACATGAGTGTCTCCGGAGACCCCATGTTACCGAGGATGACCTAGGTGTCATGTGAGTGGCATCAGCATGAGAGGGAAAGTGCTGTTATTCAGCCCCAACTTCAAAAATGCGGGTTCTGTTGAAATGCTTCCCTTACCCATAACACTTAGTGGCCTTTGACTGACATGTCTCAACTTGTTCTTACTGAACTATCTGATAACGTGATACGTGCCACCGAAGAAATTTTGGGGGAAAATGTATTAACTGAGGAAATGCAGACAGCTGGAGCTAGAAGCAAACCCACAAGGCTTCCTGTTGAGCTTCTGTACAGCATCAACCTGCTTTCAGGGGGTGGTAACTTGTCATTCAGTTCCTGGCTTCCAGGCATGAAAGGTCCAAATAATGAGACCCCATTTCATGGATCACCCATTTCCGTCCTGGATGTGTTACCAGTATATGCACATATGCGTATGCTCCAGGAAAGGTGCTGCTTCCATCTCCCGCACACTGTGGTGCCCTCTAAGTGGACTGCTCTGCTCCTCCAGCCCTCCCTAGGGTGACGGCCCACCATCTCTGATACCTTTTACTGCATCTGTTTGGCAGTTAGAGGAAGTTTGTGTTTAAAAACTTTGGTTGATCAGTTCAAAGAACAGGTTTCTAGCCACGATAACTGTGGGAACCTATCGATAACGGCAGTTGTGTGCTAGAGTTACTGCCTGTAATTTTCTCTTACTACATAATTATTTGGACTGTCTTAGCCTTGATTGGCCTTGTTCTCTTTCTTAAAGGAGTCAGATCTGAATTTATATAATCTACTTTTAGGCTCGTCTTAAACTTTCCGGTGTTAGAAATTTCGACATGTTTTACCAGAAGCTGTCTATATTTGCACAATCCAACAATGTTCAGATGCCACCGTAGCAGTGAAACATTTGGCAGAATGTTCTCTGACTAATGAAAAATGCCATAGAATGAATATCTGACTTTACCTTGGCATTGTTGTTCTGTCTCTCAGATATAAACCCTGATTTTGTAAAAGAAGGTGGTAAAACGGGTTGATTCAAAAATCCAAGACTGTTATGTAACAGTATTAACCACATCCCCAAATTTAACATACATTAGCCCAGTGGACCTGCTCAAGCTGCAGTATTTATCTTCTCCCTCAAGGAGCATCCGTGCCTGGTGTCCACAAGAGCACTTGGCGAGGAAAAAAAATATATACTGACAGCGATTTATGTAAGGTGATTTATTATTAGCTATAGTAGGTTAAGAAAGTAAGCCCTGTTCGGAGGTACATTCTCCAAAACCTCCAGCTGACTCCCACATCAACTACTAGCACATCCATGGAGAAATCGTTACACTCGCATGCATACATACATACATACATATACAGGTATACATCCACACACACACATAACCAATAGTACACACATGCTTGTTTAATGATAAGTTGTTGTAAATGTGTATTATGTGGTGGTTGATGTTGCTATTGTTACTGTTGTTACGGTTGTAGCTGCAGTTGTTATCGATGTTGTTATTGCTGTTACTGTTGCCGCTCGTTGATTTATGAATTGAGTTGTGCAAATAGAGGAACATTCGGACCACTTCTTGCTGATCCTGTGAACTCAGTTTACCACGCGCCACGACAGTACAGCGGGCCCCCTACACCGATGTTTCCCAACCTGCTCCTTGGGCATCCACAGACAGTCTACGTTTTGTCCATATTCCAAAAATGTGGACCATCTGTGGGTCCCCCGAGGACTGGATTGGGAAACACTGCTCTAGATGGTCCTGGATGGTGTCTTGTCAGTCTCTGTCCTGGCACATTAATTCTTATGTGTGATTGTCCTGTGTGGGTCATACTGTAGCTGTGCTGCTTCCACATCCAGCACATTCGGTAACGAACCACATAGGCCCCATCTTAGGAAATGATATCCACTCTGTCCGTGTACCAATGTCACTCACGTGGGCCCAAGCCTCAAACAGAGATTTAATTAAAAGCCCAGAAAATCGGCCAAAGAGCTGTGGGTAAATCCTAATGTGCTGCCGGTCGCCTTGATGATTGCTTGAGTGACGGTTGCTGTGTGGGTCAGAATATGAGCAGTGCTTGCAGTCAGAGGAGAAAACACATTTATCAGATTCCTCAGCAGGTATTACATAAACACAGTACTACAGCTCGTCCCCCTGCCTGTCTGGGGTTAGGAATGAGTCCCACCACTTCAGTTCTCTGTTTGCTGCTGCCTGTGCTGCTTTGGATGGAAGCACTTACTGAAAAACCACGATTGTACAGTAAAGAAAGGTCACCTGGTGTGTGATTCATGAGCCTCGGTGCTGCATTGCCACTGATTTTCAAGCTAACGTTTGCTCTTGGTAAAATTTCTGCTCTCTCTGAGGAAAAAGCAGCTGTAGTTTTTGTTATCCTGCGAAAAGACCAGACAGGAAACAGTCGGAAAGGTCAGTATCGAGAAAGGGGGCCAGTGTGATTCTGTGCTCCCTGGGTGATCGCTATGGCCAGTAATAACTGATGAATGTGGCTTGTGGTGTCATCACACCTGTCGCCAGGAACTGAACGTCGTCGTTATTAATGTTATTACTACGCACTCACATGAGGCATCTTCCTCCAGGGCTGCATTGTTTCGGGGAAAATAGAAACAGAAATGAGGATGGGACAGTTTCCAGTTACAGAGCCTGAGATGCCTGCTGGATCTCAGAGGATCCTCCAGAGGTGTCAGCATTCACTGGGCTCCGTGAGTCACACTCACCGCCGGGGATGCGCCACTGTTCTCGTGTTGATGCCCGTCATGTCCATAGCCAGAAATACATTTTGTTGGGGGGGGTGGGTTACATGCCTGATGCCCATGGCTATCAGGATACTGGCACAGCACTATCGCTGCTGATTCAGGAAACGGCTGCCCTGTGAAATTCCAGTGTGCAGGCGGGGGCTAATACTCCACAGAGAGCTGAAAGAAGGCGACATCGCCTCTGCAGCCGAAAGTGGACCCACATGACCCAAGACGTTCTAAACGCTCTTAGTATGGCAACCTCTACACGCCCCACGATTTCAATTTACCACAGCCAACAGTAATTACTGATGGGAAGGAAGCCCAGCTACAGAAAGTCCTACAGGCGAAGGGTTTTGGGTAAGTGTGGGGGGTGAAATTGAGGTTAGATTTAATTGACTGGCATCCTGCTTTATTTAAAGTGTGCTTCCTACAGCTGCGTAACATTGCCAAACTACGACGATTTCTCTCAATGCAAGACACAGAGAAACTGATACATGCCTTTGTATACAGTAGGTTAGACTACTGTAATGCTCTGTTATCCGGGAGCACTCAGCGCAC
>JAODJX010000136.1:7007994-7023279 GCA_026776945.1 Isichthys henryi | reverse complement strand
TACCCCCCCCCCCCCGCCCAGTTCGTGGCTGGTGAAAGCAGAGGCACTAAAAGTCACTGTGGCACAAACTTGGTGATGTCTATTGTGTAGTCAGGCCCTTAATAGCGGTAAAAAGTAAACTATATTTATGCCATTTGTGTATTTGATCACTGACATTGTGACAGATTTGCTTGTGTTGTAATTCCCAGTAAGGAAAAACCAGTAAAAACAAGACAAGATGTGACACCTGAAGTATGAAGAGCACTCAGAGTTTTCACGGTCATTTTTAGTCTTTGGTTAAACTCCTGTATTGAGCCTCAAATCTTGACTGCGCTTGAAAGGCTGATTGAGAGATTACCACCCACGCAGAAGCCGGGTCGGAAATGAACGCCTCTCTGAGGGGCGTTTTTTTTTACCTGCATGGTACAACAGTCTCTACTTTTCTCTATTCAAATCCCAGTGCTCCATTTTATTTACTCCCCATTAACATGGTCCTTCTACACACTGGCTGCAAGCATCCAGAAATTAGTGTAAATGCTACAGAGGGACCTCGTCCCTGCCTTGGCTATTTCCATCCATCTGCTTTGAAGACCTTCTGACAAAGTCCCGAACACAGACGACAACCACTGGCACTGATGAGATATATGTGTCACCTTGCAGAGGTGCTTCTAGAGATTTTCAGTTCCCAACCCAGACAAATCCAGTTATGTTCCAAATTTTTTAGGGCCCCTGGTATTATCCTAATTATGCTAACCTCTTTACGGTTACCTTGAATATTGACATACAGAAAACACTGTGATACAACCTAGCTAGCTTAGTGTACCATGCACCCATAACAATGAGAAAGTCAGAGAGACTCTCTCTCCTTGTCAGAATGGAGAGTCCATAATCACCGCATTAAGTTCCTCCACCTGTCCCTGTGGTTCCCAGCGTTCTGTCTCTCCTGCTAATCCTAGATCTGGGCCTTTTTCCACGCACTGTTGTGGTTTATTTTCCTATCCTGCCAAAACAAGTTTCTTTTTTGCAAATTTGGGAAAGTTTCTTTTGTTGTGCCAGTTCCTCCCTGCTCAAGGGAACCTCAGCTCTTTAAACCCCGAGTGTCAGGTGGCTGTGTTTGCCGGGCCGGCCTGGCAAAGAGCACATGTCAAACACACAGTAAACTTACGTACGGTCTGCTCCTAAAGCCCATGTAGACATCTGGTTGAGCAGGACTATGCCGGAGGTAGAGCTGCTTTTCTCACAGTACACAGGAAATCAATCCAGGCAAAGAAATAACAACAGATTCATCCTTTTCCGATTCTTCCCAGGAACATTAATGTTACGATAGGAAGAGATGAAGAGGCAATCACTGAACACTGGTTTGGAACGTGGTCTGAAGCTGGCGAGAAAATGGAACCTTGTCGAGTGAAGTGGTGGCTTCACAGATACGTCCCTCTACCTGCCCTCCTAGTCGCATATCCATGCATTTCTATGCGTGAATGACATCTAGGCCCAGTGCATAGAGGCTTATCCAGTGCATACAACAGACGGCACAAAGACCCCTGGAATGTGTGGCTGGAGAGGGACGCTGTTCAAACAGCCCTGCAGTGCGCCAAGCAGCGGGGTGGACCACAGTGAGCGCCACCCGCAGGTCTTCAAGGGTGACACGCTGCATTTCTGCCAAGCACTCCCTCTCTTTCTCTGCCTTCCAGCCTTTCTCCAAATGAAAAACAACTGTTTGCTTTTTATTCCAGCTCAAAAAATCACAAGCTGCTGAATATTCTATTGACAACGGCCAGTTAAAGTGGGTGAAAAAAAAAACATTCTAAGTACAAAAACAAAATATCAGCTTACCAAAAAAGAGAGAAGAATCCACTTATTACAGTGACCACTTTTACAACTGCTGTCTCCATATTATTGCTATGGAGCTAATGTCAAATAATGAATGTTTAATATAAAACATTATTTATTAAGCATTAAAGCATTAAATTGTTATTGTTGTAGGAGAACTGAATACACCAGAGAGAAAATATTCACAGCATAAAATACTGGTCAATCTGGACACATATGCTTTGATATATTAAAATAATCAACGTTAGTGAAATATATAGAAATATGGTCAGTTAGTAACTTTTTTAAAATTTTTAAATACATTTTTTAAATTGTTCCTTAATTATTGCTTTTTAAAATGAAACAGGTCTTTAGCTACTGGTCGCTACGTTCTCTTCAGGCTAGCTTTGCTGTAGGCAGGTGTCCCAGTTAGATGTAAATACATGGCAGTGGACCCATAACCGCTGGTTCGCGGCTGGGACATCCTGCCGTTCCAGCTTCTCCAATGTCCCTGTTCTTGCAGTTCATTCCCGATGCAGAAACTCGGTGTGAACTCAGAGTTTTCCATTAATGAAAAATAAACGACGATTATTATTCTTACCATCGTTCATGAGACCCCCCCACCCCCAAACCCAGTGTGGGTAACACAACCCATTTCCTGCGACTAGTACGTTTTGTATTTCCAAGTCAATTTATATGATGGATGTTTGCTGTAAAATGACAAATGTGGGAGACTGGTTCGCGTGTAGGAACCACAGCCTGCATCCAAATGCAAATCCTGTGGTTATTTGCGTTCTTTTGCATGCATTTATGTTGCTGGCTGGTGGTAAATCAGTGCAAAGGGAAATCGGCGACTTATGTTTATGACATAACGTTTCACATACGCGTCACCTTTGCAAAACAACTGGAACAACTTAGGTGACTTAAGCCCAATATTCACCAGCAGGTGGCATATTGATTAAGGAATTGAATTGTCTGGTCACATGTTTACTGTATTCACTGGCTCTTTTGCTTCAGGGGAATTATTCAGATTTATAAAAGGATGAAATACTTAGGGGATATAAATCATTGGAAAAGGCGATGAATTCATTTCTAAACAAAGAAAAACATTTTCCTTTGATGTAGAGACACCTTGAATATCTGCACAGATTGGGGGCTGAAACACAGAAGAGGTTTCCTAGCTAGTGTCAAAGGCTCCATGGAACCACTCTCTGAGTTTTAGTGATGTGGGTGGGGGGACCTGAATTGCAGTATGGCGCCCCCTAATGTTTTTAATGATACCCCTCTTTCTCCCCCCTGAGTCTCGGGCTCTCTGTTTATAACCCCTGAGCTCAGAACTGAAAATAAAAATATTGGGTTTCCTGCAGGTAAGTGCACCCGGACATGTTATCTGCGATATGGCCGCGACGTCACTCTCCCCGGTACTGTACAACGAAACACAATACCTGCATTATGTACTTTGTGAAAAGCTGTTTCTACAGCATCTTGTCATCGTTTCACGGGCGGTACTTTGAAGCGGTTTTGGTTTCTGGACCCGGTGCATAACAGCAGCAGCTCAATTGCACAACACAGTATTATTTACTTGGATGGGGTTAATTGCGGAATAAAAGAATGGTTTCTTTCAGCTGATCATTGTACAGTGCCCCTCCCCCTCCGCCCTGGATACAGATAGACGGCAGAGCACTGTGATAAATATCAAACCTTTGAGGAAAACTCAAACTTAATCCATGACCAGGAAATGCAGCCACTTCTGTCTGTTTCTGAAAGAGAAAAACTAACCCTTTCTTAAAATTGTAACTCACATGGTGGATTGTCCTACAGAAGGCCCCACCCCCCCCCCCCCCCACACACCCACACACCCGCCAACCTCGTGGACCTGGAAGGGAAGAATCTTGCACACTTAGGGGGGAGATGTGGGGGCAGGGTGCAAAGAAGAAATAAGGTAGTCTTGCACCTTCTTTTATTTCTGGATCATTCGTGCTCGTATTATGGGCTGTTGAATAGTCAATATTTTACTTCGTCACAGGGCGAAACATCAGAGTGACACCTTGTTAACTGTCTGGCTCCAGAACATTCTTAGAACGTTCCCTTAATTAGTAACAGAGCTGTTGAAGGTCTTCAGATTTTATTTGTCACATGCATCATCATACATAATACAACCTGCAGTGAAATGAATCACCGACAGGTTCCTTCAGCTTTTTGAGCGGCATGAATATACTGCATGTGAAGCCTTTGCCCTCTATTGGAAGGACAAAATTAAGACAATAAAATGTCATATATGGAAAAGGCCACATTTCTGCTAGATTTGCATTCTTAATATTTACTGATGTATATATACTAGTTGCACAATATTATAATTTCGTTAATATTAAACTGAATAAGTTTGCATAATATCAATGTCTGATAAATATTAAGAGCGTGAAAAAACGTGTTTTCTCAGAAACAACTTTATAAAATACACATAAAACAATGTAATGATTCACCCTTAGCATCACTAATAGAAACCTTTACACAGCTGAACAGTTAATGTTTCAAGTGGAGTTACTTAGATTGGTGTCAGAGAGGCAAATATCACTTTATATTTATGATTAAGAGCAATGTTAGCTGCCTAGCTATTGCCATTACGCTGTCGAAATTTGAGATATAAAGAGCAATTCCATGGTTATAAACAAGATCCGTTCCATAAGTCTGTCCTTTAAGTCGAATTTGAGGGTAAGTCAAAAAAATAATAAAACAGTGCATAATACTACTACTACTAATAATAATAATAATTATTATTATACAGTAATACTAACGGTAGGTAGATCTGGTACTGTACTGTACCTCAAGCTGACGAACTGCTGAAGCTGTGCAATGTTAGCAGGCTAGAAGATGGATGGATGGAGGGAGGGATGCATGGATGGATAGATGGATGAAGTCTAAGCAGTGAATAATGCAGGATGGGGCACAAACCCATCACGAAAAACACACTATTCACGCGCACATTCACACTTACAAATACTCTGGTAACTCCAGTGCTGGGAGCTGGAAACTGGAGAAGCCAGAATAAACGCCAGAAGAACACAGGGAGGACATGCAAACTCCACACACATGTGCTTTTAACTGAAATACTAACACAGCTGTTTAATATAAACATATCGGTACAGGTATAGCAGAAGACATGTGCAATGAACCAGATAAACTTTAATCCATTATGGGTTAAAAGGGTCCTTTGTTTTCCTTTCTGACTGGTTTGATGGTGTCCAGTAAGAAACAGCACTTCCACTGCATCGTCCCAGTAACTGTTTAGCATCACGTGGCAGATGAATAGTAGATTCTGATTAGCCGCCTTGCTGAGGGCCTGGCTCCCGCATTGACACGGCCCAGCCGTGGATGAGGTAAGACCAGCGCCATGGGTTGGAGCGCAATGATTCCACTGCGATTCACTGCAATCATTCCATACAGGAACGGCAGATGTGAAAAGGTCAAATTAGTACATGGAAGGAAAATCAAAATCAATTAATAAAATGAATGTGTGTCAGGGAAGGACATGTGCCCAGTTATGCTGGTGGTGGTTATCTGGTTGGGGGGGGTGTTCTACATGGATTGTCCAAGCTGGTGGTGGATAAAGCTGACCAAGCTGCCTGCAGGTCTCTCCCCTCGAGAGTGACGGCTGGTTAAAAGTGCTCTTTGGGAGCTGACTGCAGCTACACGGATCTGAGACAGATCTTAAAGCTCGAGGGAGTGAAAAGCCGGCAATCCCTGTTCTCAAGGCATGTCTTTGATTGGCGATGTTCTAAACCAATGATTCCCAATCCAGTCCTCAGGGACCCACAGCCGGTCCACTTTTTGGCTCCCTCTGCTGGGCTGTCTGTGGGTTCCCTAGGACCGGATTGGGAAACACTGTTCTAAACAACACATTTGGAGATGACCAAGCCACACACATCTCCCCTCTGCTCCATCAGGAACACTCTGCTTAGATTGACGAGTAATAAGCAGGTCTGGGGCAGTGGGCAGGTGTCCACGATGTGACACACCGACCTGAGCTGAGTGAGTGAAAAAACCTTTTTGGAAATATGCAGAATGCGGTCAAGTGACACACTCAGCATATTGTCCTTCATACAGTTGGATATTTACCAAAATTACTTTGTTCTACTGCTGGAACTGAACCAGTACCGGAACCATACCTGAATGTTCCTGGTTTTGGCCCATTTATGGTATGCCACTTAGTTTTCCTGAAGGTGTAAGATGGAGCACTATTTCCAGAATGTTCCAGAACAGATACTCACATGCCAACCACTGGCTGCTATCCAGCTTTCTCCTTCCAAGTCACCTTTATCCACGTGCCGGGTGACTAGGAGTACCATCAAGGCTTAAAAGGACACTGGCACAGAGGAGCTCCTTTGTACGGGGGTGGAGAGATGGGCAGGAGGGTTGAAGGGGTCTCTGTGTCACATGGAGGTCGTTTCTCACGGACGACAGGACACAGGACGTCGACCTTGCCCCCGGGGTGACCAGCCGCTAAGCCTCGCAAAAGGACTTCTCAGGATTGCCCCGCCCACCCCACCCCCCAAAGATGCTAGCTCTCCAAACAGGGCTTGCATTGATTAAGTGAGGGGGTGCTCCTCTGCCCTCATTAACGCTCCTTGGGTGAACAGGCCGCCATGCAAGGCAAGTGAAGAGGAAGGTGTTAACACAGCACCTGCCTGCTCTCGCGTTGAGCACCTACTAGCCAGCGATGACCTTCCACATCATAAACCCAACCCCGTCTATTTGCTCTCTAATAAACAGGGCCGCACTTTCCACCACGTCCCTTTCATTGAACCTTTCAGACTTTATTATCCTAAAAAAAAAGGAACACCTGGAATCAACTAGAAGTAATGGAGCACATGTTAAGGAAGTCGTTTTAGCCAGAGAACCTCCAATCTGCGGAAAAACAAACACCGTAGCTTGTACCAAGACCCTTGAGGGAAATCTGTCAACAAAGGCAAAGAAAGGTCATCAGTTCAGTGAAAAACCATCTGATTGGTACATTGGCTCTTGGAGGTTCGGACCTTGCAGTCGGAGGATTGGCTGTAGTCATAAGCACCAACTGTCTGTGCGGTGAGGCAACTCCCTCAGCATCTGCGTGGTGTCATGGTGCAGACTCTTCTTGGGGCACATGCTTTACTCACCCTGTGGTGCCGCCCTGGTGACAGCTGGGAGATCTCGGCACCACCCCAAACAGAAAAACCGAGTGACGACGGCAGTCTCTCGGCAAGCTGGAATGAGCTGTGATGTGCAGACGCTATTATTTAGTGACTGTCGCACCAAAGAGTCGCAGGTTCAAAATCCGAAATGACGAACACGAGCCTTGGGCGTGGTGAGGCGATTCCCTCAGCTGTCTGTTTCTTCTGTGCCGATTGGATGGGGGCCGTCGAAGCCAGCGTCAACAGAAATGACACAGGAACTGAGGAATGCTCATCTCTTACAAGAAAAGAAAGACCCGGGTTTTTATTAATTGTAAAACATGCTCAGAATATGGCTTTTGCAAGAGGGCTGTATTTACACTGCAGAAAAAAATAGAATTTTTATCTGTCTTTCAAATTATGTCTTGTGTGCAAAGGGCAAGCACATCTGTTTACATATTAATCACTTAGTCATCATTTACTTAGTCATGTCTTTTGCTTAGACAACAAGGAATCCCGTCTCTGTTTTACATCATGTTATTAATCCCTACATGGGGAACTCGTTTCTGAAAGCCTGCACACAATAGTGAAAAATTAGAGTAATAACATAATATCAAGCAAACGAGTTCAGTCAGAAGATGCTTTCATGACATCATCACAAGCTAGGCCAATAAAAGCAGGGTTCTCCAGGTCCAGTGTCGTTTGGGACACATACGTTGTACTTTATTGCAGATTCTACGTGCAGGAAACGGATCGAAACAGCCGGTCCGTTAATTCATTAGCTACGCGGGCCGAGGGCGGGTTGTGCTGTGGCATGGGTGTGACTGTATTGTGTTCCCTTTATTACACTTTTCAAAGTCCGTAGTGGTTGTTTTTGGATCAGGGGGCAGTGCAGGAATATGGTCAAAATGTTAAGGAAACATTTAAAAAAAAAAATGGCCTCATTCCAATCCGGCACCCCGACCAGGCGTAGTTAGCGCTGTGCAGGTCAGTGCCTCAGTGAGCCTTTAAAAGCAGGTGATCTGGGCCCTGGCCAGCACCTCGCCTAGTGCGTATTCCCAGGCTGCAGAGCTTGCCAGGCCGGCACATTCACGGTCCCCTCGCCAGCGAGCTCTTCCAGGGATCTCTGCTGCTGATTTTACGACTTTTCATAAATCCTATCAAACAAGCCCCTTCCTGCTCGCTTTGGCTCCGACTGGCTCACACTTCCCACTCGCCGGAGCACCGGAGACCTCGGATCTGGAATGCGATTCAGCTAAGCTGATAATTTACTTTCCCTTGGTTACATAACATATAAATGGAATACAATCACTTAAAATGCTATGGCACTCATAAAGGGTGGCATTCACATGGGGTGGCATTAATATGGATTTAATTAATTACAGGGTGAATGTTTCTCCTCTTTGTAAAAAGCATTGTTCTCAATAAATTCATCTGAGGGGCATGTGAGGAGGAGAGGATTTTTGTCTCTAACAGACCAGAACAAACTGAGCCAAAGGCTGGGCTATATTGTGCCCTGGGACAGGGGGCAGCAGTGAGCGAGCAGTGGGCATCTTCACTGGGGGCAGGCCGGGCTGCCTTACGGCAGAGTCGTTATTACTTCATTTCCTGTGACCACGGTTATGCCCACTTACAGGGATGTGTTTTTATGGCGGTTATGTTTACTTAATGGCCCTATGACTTCATTGGTTTTAGGGTCAATTTGGAATGACAAATTCCGCTGAACCTGATGGTTTTGTCGGCCTTCCCGCGGAAACTGAGCTTGGCAGAGAGCCAGAGTGGAACAACACACACACACGCACGCACACACACACGCATGCATGCACACGCACATACGTACACATGCATGCACATCCACACACACACTCACACGCACATGCACACATGCAGATGTATACATGCACGCACCCCCAATTCATCCATATTTTAAAACCTGCAGACATGTTCCCTGTGCATCAGAACCTAGTTTCCTGTACCCGCTGCCTCAGCTCCAAACTGCCCCTGTGATGGCTGAGAACCTTCTGGACCCCTTCTTTTCATTTGTCCCAATGGAAACGAGTGGCAGGAAAAAAGAGAAAAGGAGAAGAAAAAAAAATAAAAGAAAGATGCCGTGCAGTAAACATCTGTGGTCCAAACCAGACACGGGACGCCCCCATTGTCTTGGGGTGGCCCACAAAGGATGGGCCGGGAGATACAGTGTGTCATGTGATCCAGGCAAGGGCCGCACTGGCAGATAAAGCCACCACTTTAAAGGTGGAGAGAATAGGCTCGCGGGCAGCTTAAAGCTCATTAACCTTTATCCCTGGAGTCTTGCCGCGTTTAAAAAGCTCGGCTGCCTCTTGAAGACACATTCATTTGCGGATAATTAGGTCAACAGCGGAATTAAGCGATCTTTTACGTTTGGGCAGCGGTGCCTGTCTGCTGTAAAAATACTTGCTTTTGAGTGTCATTGTGGCTCAGAGTGATAAAGTGGCCGTCTGTCACCCAGAACAATGAAGGACGTTAGGGGGGATCTGGGAGACGAGTCCAGCGGCAGGAATGGGAGGCGGGTGACCTCACCGCTCGTGCGGTTTCTATCCCCCGTCAAGGAGGGGCGCCGTCAACAAAGTCTGCAGGCAATGGCGGGTCTGATTTGTAGCCTTTGCTCCGGAAAAGGGGGCAATTCAACATCCAACTTGAAGAAAAAATTATCTTCACATGGAACAAAAGCCATGGTTTGCCCTAAACATAAATTTAATTTTAAAACGCAGATGCTCCTTGCCTTACGGTGAGGTTACTTTCCGATGAACCCATCGTAAGTAGAAAATATTGTAACTCAAATATGAATATATGACACACTTGGGTGTTTAGTAGACATGAGGGGCTTGGGAAAATTTAAACAGTTAAACAGATAAAGCACCATCATAGGATAGTGTTAATGAACGTAATAACTATGATTATGTTCAGGATCGCTACAGAGACCGGAAGTGTGGCTTTGCGGATGATGTCGTCACCCGGCGTCAGTAGAAAGTAACACACGGCATGATGAGTACTGAATGTGCATCACCATCACACCATCACATAATCAAGCCATCGTAAAGGCACAGCACCCATACAGTTAGGAAGACAAACGTGGACAGAAGCACCTGGTACATGAGCGCTGAAAGGGACATAACGGTTCGGGAATCTGTCTTAGCTAATGATGAATGAATGACAAAGTCACCAGACCTTCCCCCTGATCAGTGATGTCCACCCTGCAGCTATGTAAAAACGCATGATGTAATGTAATAATCTTCAACACATAATGCAATGTTATGACATCATGCGTTGTTACACATAACTAGACAAAATGTTACAAATTTATAGACTACATTATCATTTTATATTGCAACATTACCCTGTTACTATTATCGTAATTATCGTCGTTATCATCATTCAACTTGTTACAGTAAGAAAAACCGTGGCAAGCGCAGGACAATGCTCTCATATAAGAAAAACCCTATTCTAAACTGGAATAAAGGCACAGCAGGTGGGTAGTGAGACCGGCTAGCATGGCGCTAATCCTGCAGAGCTACACCTGAAAAGCAGCATGTAAGATGGCAAGTTATAACGCATTATGTAATAATGCAGCATTATGTGACAACTTGACAGAATGTTTTAGCTCCAGTAACCAACTAACAGAACATTTGCACTACCGAGCACATATAAAAAAATAAATAAACAAATAAAAAAACGATTATAAATCACTAAGGATAACAGCGTCAGATAAATAATTGTAAGTGCAATTCTTGCCTCCATAGCATTATATCTTTATTTTTCCACTTTGTTGTTTCTGTCCATTTCTAACATGGGATTGTGCCAAACTAATTATCAATTAAGTTCATAAGTCTTCTGCAGAGTCAGTAGTAATTTAATGTGGTTCGACTTGGGGAGAAGCTATAGCAAGCCAAAGGGTGTCGTTTAAGCACATCACCCAGCTGATGTTTCGACCTGCGGGTGCAGGATCTCTGCTCTGTCCTCCAGCAATTCCGAAAGGAGCCCCTCCCAAGGGACCGGAAATGAGGCCTAATATGTGTCTAATACCAATATGACGACCGTAGCCTCTACCCAGCCCTAACCTTGACCAGAAGCAACTGAATTAAACATGAGACTTTTGGCATTTTTAGTTTACTTTTGGCATTTTGAATTTCATTCACAGATCTTTGTGGGGACCTGAAAAATGGTCCCCATAACGTAAAATTAACTGGTTTTTATCACGTTGCGGAGGCCATTTTGTCCCTACAATGTAATATAAACGTAATCCACACTCACACACATGCGCACAGATGGACAGCGGTCTCACTGGAGTGGTTTGCTTCGCTGAGCTGCCTGGTCTGGGATTTGTCATTCATCCCACTGGCGTCTGAAGCACTTCAGGTCGAGATCTCATTCGTGGAAGAGAATGCAGGTGGTTGGGATACAGGTAGCGGTGTTTGTTTTGCCAGTGTGCCCTTAAACAGTTGACAGAGGCTGATGATACGTGCGTCTTTGGTGTGTCTCGTAAACACTGACATATAACATCCATGAGAAATGTTTCATGGGCGTGTTAGTGTTAGAAGGAGATGAAAGGATATGAAAAGCCAAGGAAAATGTGTAAAAATGATCTAATTTCCTTCCTTTCTGAAATGGAATGACCAAAACGTTCCTACAGACAGACTTTCTCCAGACGTGAGACACCAGTGAACCGCATGGTGGGCAAAACTAAACGCAGCACCATCATAGCAACGAAGCAGAGGCAAGATTTTCATCTTGCATGTAGCAAGATCACCTTCAGAAATATTTTACTGAGCTGTTTAACACAACAAAGACGGGGACTAAATAATCCCCTGTGTCTGAATAAGATGTTTCTAAGAATAAGCCTGCAATGTTTTCAAGAATGGAGTCAATGGAGTCTAGCAGATATCTTCGTGCTTCAAGTAACCCCATCTTTCTGAATGATCTTATGTGAGCTTCAGTGTCAGTTATTCAGCTATTCAGTACTGGGCCGGTCAGATACCTCTGCTCTCAGTAGATAGCAGTACGAGAGACAGGATCACCATTAAGCTGCTATAATTGTGTATATACTGTAAATGTGTATATAAACGAAATGACACCGCTGAACAATAAAAAAAAAAGTTCATAATAGAGAACAAAGAACTTTTTCACAGAATTCAGCCATTTTGAAGTGATGTCATGTGTTTTTGTGCTACTCCTCTTCGGGTGAATCTGCAGATTGGCATGCTGTAGTAATGAGCGCATGTGCAAACCCGCACGCATCTCATACTAAAGCATGCAGTACCTGTAGGACACATGCGGTCGCACCTGGCAGGTGGGCGGGGCTTCGCTCTGAAATGGCCGCCCCAGTCCCAGTGGCTTCTCCTCAGCTGCTGGTTCCCAGCGATGGGCCATTAATTGCGCAGTTGTTTTTGCGCGGCACTCCAGGAAAGTGAGGCTGTGCGCCTTCAGACCCTCAACCCCCCTGCCCTCGGACCCCAGGTTAAACCCCCCCCCCCCACAGCACCATATACAAATTCCTCACTTGCATTCCACTCGAAGGTAACCACAAGTCCCACTACAGGGTCGTCATGATTGACATCATTTGCTACCATTAGCCACTGCTATGTGGTTGACCTCTGACCTCCAGCAGGCGAGACGTTTGAAACGGCTTTAAACGGTACGGTTTAATCTCCATGGGAAAAGCTCAGCGATGCGTCTCAGCTTCTCTCTGCACTCAGCACTGGAAGATGAATCTCCAAACTCATTCATTCAGTCCAGTTTCCATCTCCCTGCCACCTTACATACAGTTGCATAACCACTTTGGGAAAGACACCATATGGAAATGAATTTTATTTGAACAGAATAGATAAAGGTAAAACGGCCATTGATCTCAACATCACTCTTCATTTAAAACATTACAAATGTGCATTTGTTTTTTTTTAAGTTACCGGTTTTAGGAAGGTGAATTTCTGACAAAACTCCTGTCTTTAAGATTGAAGTACTGAGGCAAAAAAATGCCATCTGACCGCGAGTGAGGGCCAATTCCCGCCAGCCCTATCGCTGCCCAATGAGCAGCGTCTGCAGTGCTTTGACTGGCAGCCTGAAAACAAAGCGAGGAATGTTTCAGCCCAGGAGCAGAGTTGAGTTATTGCACTTTTCAGTGGGTGGTCGACCTACCGGAATTAAGAATACACCAGGAATCTGAGTCTCTCTGACAGAAAGCAGATAAGGGCAAGGAGGAAACGAATTTCTACGTCTAACGATGCAGGACGCAAACATGAAAAAAAAAAAACAAACGTTTCTTCTAAGGTCTTGCTGGGCTTATTTGTTTGTAAATGAAAAAAAACTTCCACGTTATATTTATTGTTATCTAATGTTCTTTAATGGACAAGTGTACGAAGGTACAGAAACACCTTATATTTCAATTTGTCTACTAAATGTTATCACTTTCGTCTGTTATTACACTAATCTGTCCATCCATCTCACGAGTGTTTATCCAGTAAAGGCCCATAGGGGGATTACACTAATTATCTGTGTTATTGCGATGGTTTCACAGTTGAAATGTGGTCACCTTTGTGTGGCATGAGATGAGGTACACAGGCACTGGGTAGGGGTGGCGTGGGGGGGGAGATGTAACAGCAGCTTGTCACAATCAGCACCACAGGCTCCATAAACCCAATGAATCTGTGCCCTACACCCTGAATGTGGAGACACACATCCCACGCATATGTTCATGAAGATGACATCCACTAGACGTTTGACCCCATTCTTGAGCTCATCGTGAGCTCATTCTTAGCAACCCTAAGCCAAAGCACAGGAGGACACATCAACCCTAATCGCAGTGGCAGTCCTGCCTTCGTGTAGCTGTGTAGCCAGCTTCAGCCAGTAAACAAACTGAAACTCACTGTCGGCCATCCTTCATATTGGCAGCACCATGAGCTCACTTTGCTGTGTTATAAACACACAGCTGAGATCGATTAAAGCAAAATGAAACTGCCCTTTATTAGATAACTGTACGCTGAGTCTGTTTACAATAGTTCAATCTCCGGTAACTGAAAATGCATTAAGAAGAAGCTGTTTAGCCAGCAGACACGAGACAATAAACACAAAAAAAGAGATGAAAGTGAATTCTATTAAAGAACGTGAAACACTGACGAGAGGAACCAATGACAGCACTCATTAATGTCATGAATTATTAATGCGAGGCTCGCAGCAAGTTGCGGCTTGGTGAACGCGCTGTAATTTTGGGGGCACTGTGTGTGCACTGTAAAATAACAGTAGTCCCAATAATCGCTTCAGCGTGTTACTCCCACCGCCAGTGTCCTGCCCAGTTGGGTTATTAACATGCTTTTCCATTCCTTGGGGAATACTTGAGGGCTTCTGGGATGAGTGAATTTCATTCCTGACTTACGGACTCACAGACAGGCACCATGTTTATGAGCTGGATGCTACGCTACTCTGATAAATATCACAGCACTTTCACAGCAATTGCTAACGTCCCGAAGCAGCAGACGAATCGCTGTACAAATAAACAGAAAAGATGACAAACAGAAGATGAGTAATATCTGCAGTTCTTTAATGGTTCATAACCCCATTTACAGGATCCCCCACCCTGAACCTACATAGTGATGCCCTTTCCAAAACACCCCCACCACACCCCCAAGTGGAATCACCCGCTAAGACAACCCCTCAGACCATAATCACCCTCACAGGGTTGGCATGGCAACAGATACGGAGAAACATTAGGCACAAACCCATGCAAACAGAATTATCTACCCGTCATTGAGGAGATCTCACGCCAATGCCAGTTTTTACGTGATACAAGATTCCAAACTGCACTACAGAAAACAAAGTTCAAAGATTTACCTTTCAAACTGAAGCATGTTACATTGTTAATACGTCTGTGTATGTGGTTTGCTTGTTGGATGTACTGCTGATCAGATATTATCCTTAAAAATGCCCCCACTGGGGATAAAAAACATGACACTACATGTATAGCTATTTATGGGGAATCTCCAGTGACTCGCATTATCCCCATAAGATACCCAGCTATGTCCACACCTAATCAGTCACTCACACTGGCCAAGCAAAGACATTCATACACTGTACAACAGCACACCGTAAATCAAGCCTGCGCCCAGCGGCCCTTTGATCACAGAGAAAACTCCTGCCCTTCTGTCCCATCCAGGGGTCTGAGGATGTTGGCGGATTTTGATCAAGGGGGAGACGAACACTGACCAGACTGGGGTAACTGATAATAATCAGGGCCCTGGTGTGGCTGGGGGGGGGGGGGGGGCGGGCCGCGCCGCGGGGGGGGGGGGGGGGGGGGGCGGACGCAGTTGGCCGGAGTCGCAGA
>JAODJX010000136.1:6944309-6989558 GCA_026776945.1 Isichthys henryi | reverse complement strand
CCCCATGTGACGACAGGCGGCTCACCAAATGCCATCTCTGCATTATTCATACCTGAGTGCCCCCCCGCCCCCCCATCATCCTCCACACCTGGCAATAAGCATAATTAGGTGAAATATAAGGCCATTTGGCCAGGCTGCCTAGTTATTATTTTTGCCTTCCGGGAAGGGGGGGGGGGGCAGTCTGGAGGTCATTCCCACTGCTGTCCCTTCCCTAAACGTCATACCTTTAGTCCACAAAAAAGAGACAAGCGGCCCTGATTTCTTTGAGGTCAGGTCCTCGTCCCCAAAAGCACTTGCCTAATTTAGGCGAGCTGTCATGGAAAGGCAAATGCACACAGACTTACCCCCCAAGCCCAGTATCTTTCAGAAGGCTCCTGGCCGTCCACAGAGCCACCTGGACACATTCCACTGGGGGGTCGGGTCCCTTATGTGATACCCACGGTCTTTAACCACCAATGGTAATTCATTTTCTTGGCCTGACATTACACTTAGGCAGTCAGCATTGGTTAAAGGTCGCCTGATTTTCCCGTCCGAGGCACGTGTGCTTCAGCCATCCGGTGAGCCTTGAGGTGGAGAACTTCAGCTTCATCTAATCAAGTTCTGGCTGAGTGTCAAAAGCACCTAATTAGATTAGAGGTAACGACAGGCTGTGTTTCCACAGCAACGATATCACATGCAATGTAATGTGGTTAGTGGGGAGCCGGGGGGGCCCAGTTTGGGTGGGGGGGTATCTCTTGGCAGATGCCCCTTTAGAGAGGACACCCCCACCTTTTGTCACGTTACAGCTTCCCCATCCTGTCCGCGCAGCTGCCAAAGGAGTGTGTCTCTTTACCGTCCCCCCCACTTCGCCCTGTGGCAGCGAGAGCCCAGCAAGGGAGACCCTCTGTGGTTCTGTCCACCTGTTCAACCCCCCCCCCCCCAACATAGATGTGCAGCTTAGTCACAGTAAAAGTTTGGGGCCAAAAAGGAAAGTACGACCTCTGACCTTAAGGAACAAGCAAGTGAATTTAGTGGGCAGGGGCAGGATCTTTGCGATTTTCCTGACAGGAAAATCTGGAGAAGGATGGGAACTGGGAAATCAAACTGGGAATGTGGTCACCTTTAGGTCAGATGTCCTGACTGTTGTGTTTGGTCACAGTCATTTATAGCTCATGGTTTGCTTTTTTTGGCTGGTGTTGGGGGGGTGCACTATTCCTGCATTGTCTGCTGCCCCGCGGCTGACTGCGGCCTAGGGTCACACTGGGCATCTGCCACTCCTTGTCCCCCCCCCCAACACTCGTCCATCTGTGGACCTTGCCGTCCTGCTGTCCTCTAGCCACCCACCCCCCCCAGCAGACACTGAGAGCCACAGCCTTCTGCCGTCCCTTCGTACCACCAATACCACCCCCCCACTCCCTTCACAAACATGCCCCCCTGGATAAACGTAGCCGAACCCTGTCCGCCTCCCTCCACCTAACCTGCCCACCCAGGTCTCCTGGCTTGTAGGAATGGAAAACCATTTGCAGAAGAAGCTGTATGCATGTGCGTGTGTGTGAGTGTGTGCATGCAAGTGAGATGTGGGAACTTTTGAAAAATTCCAGCCCCGGGGGCCTTGCTTGTAATATAAACCCCAGGTGATACACATGCACACATTTACACAGGACAATGAGAAGTGCCGCTTGTTCCCTCCTCTTTGGACAGAGTGAGCCGCTCTCTGGTTACCTCAGGCAACAATAAGCATGCAAATAAATGGCAAAAAAAAAAAATTGTAGTGAGTAACTGTTGTCCTTTGTCATGAAGCCCGCCTTTACCTGTGGAGATTATCTGGAGGACCTGACAGGTGCGACAGCCATCACACATTCTTGAAATAATGAGGACCTCCCTGACGACTCCCTGACTGATGATCAGCTGTTCATCTCCATGTAACCCAACATACCCAACGGACCCACAGTACCAAGAAGTCCGAGTGGATATGCCCTTCAACGTGAAGCAAGGTGCAGGAATAGGTGAATTCAGGGGCGACTGAAAGGATCAAAACCGCAAAGGCAAAGAGAGTTATTAGCGACAGAGTGTGGAGTAAGAGGAGAATCTCTGAGATCATGAGAGAAGAGCCTGAACCAGTACTGAAGAAGAGAGATTTATAAACAAGGGGGACAGGTTTAGCTGGAGTTACCAAGGGCCAGATCAAGAGGTCGATGAGGGGGCTGGTGGAGATGCTTACCTGTCTTGATGGATTAGAGGAGAGAGCCACTACCCAGCATCTGTAGCTGTAGGTCAGGGTGGAAGTCATGGGTAAACAAGAAGAACCTTTTCCAGAACTTACCTTGACTAACAGCTCTGTGAAACTACATATAGTTTTTTTTTATCTGTAAGATCTATAAGCAGCCCTATTCTTTACCGAGATGTAAAGAAGAATTCTCATATATTCATAATCCAATAACGAGGCTCATCATTGAGAAGCTTGTAATAAGCACTCGAGGCTTAACAATCTTTGATATCTGACTGGCAGATATAAAGAGCAGATGTTCCTTTGTGGCAAACCATGTCCTTTTAATGAAGCTTAGCATGTACTTAAAGAGTAGGAGCAAACTGCTCAGCCTAAGGGGTAGACAGTGTCCCATTGGGAATGTAAACCAAGGACTTCAAGACCATGTGATCTTGGCCCACTTTGTACCAAATCCGAAAGCAGCTCTAAAGTATATCTGGAATTTCCTGGTGTTTGGAGATGTTTCAAAAGGGAACATTTTGGGCAACCCAACACCTAACAACACCTGATTTTCTTGAAATTGTCTACATTTTGATCAGAAAGAGAGCTGGTACTCAGTATGTCACATCAAATGTCACATATGGACAACAGTGTCTATAGTGTCCAACCTGAAACTGCGGGCTTGGCGCCCAGAACACAAACTCGACATTTTGAGAGAATGGACCAAGGCTCATAAATATGATGGTGCTGATATGAGCTAATGCTGTTTCTGCGAAGATCGCAAAGCTGACACATGAATAGAAACCACAGAGAAGTCATCAAACTCAGGGAACTACTATTGTTCAAAGCAAAAAACTGTCATTTCATGCATTTAATATGCAGTTTATATGCAGATATAAACTAATTCATATTTCTGAAACAGAATATTGCATTGATACTCGGGGAATTTTTAGAGGCCTTTGTAGAATTCTGCACCGTTTTGTAAAGTTCATACTGAATTTGTGGAAAAACTGTAAGTCTGTAAAGACTGTAAGATATGATTATGGCTCGCAGAACTGCCGCGCTTTCTTCATTTTCCATTCAGACGTATTTAAAGGCACAGTGTTGTCCTTGATGATCCGAATGTAACATATCTATTGCATAATAATAACAGGCAATTACAGATTATCTTTCATCATCTTATCTTTATATATTCATGCACATATAATTGCTTTTTTTTTAGAATGAACGTGCCTCTGATTTTGCATTTCAGCTTGATGAAAAGAATACCTTCTGTACCAACATCCCCAGTATTCTGTCAAAAAGAGGACTAGTTAAATAGTTAAATAAGTTAAGTTAGTTAAATAACTGCAGGCAACGTGCAGTCCAGCATGGAGCCCTGATCACGCTACTTCCTCTAAAAGACTTTAGTACTTTAGTCAAAACGGGAGCGCGTCAAAGGATCACGCTTCGCAAACTCCTGGAAACACAACGAAAGGAAGCAATTTGAAATTGTCTCAGGTGCGTTTTCCCCATTTTATTAGTACAGTAATAGTGCGAAATATTATCCATTAAAAATATAGAATTGAAAAAAAACACTTTAGACTCTACATGAATTCGCCTCAGAAGTCGAAGTCTATAACTGTGAGGTAGACATAGATTAATTGTGTTTCCACCCTCAGTACAGAATAATGAATACATTTTTAAATTACTCTTATAAACGTAAGAAATATGATTATCATGAGACTCATATGTACAACACAAATAATAAAATAATAATAGATTAGAAATTAAGGATTTGAGTGCATATAAAGGTATATACATTTACAAGAAATGCGGTGGTTCATTTCTCCGTTGTTGCACTTGAGGAGTTTAAATATACAAATATTTACAGCTCAAATTATGAACAGCAGTGCATTTAAAGCTAATGTGCATTACTTTAATGTCTCGCTTGCGAGTCTTTTTTAGTCAGTGGATTCGTCGCGGAAACTTCCCTCCGTGCAACGTGGAAGCGGGCGGTTGCCGTGGAAGTGCATTTGTACGGATGCAGACGTTGCAGTCACGCAGGTAAAAGTTCAACCAAGCGTCAGGGGTTCCTGCAAACTTATAGGAAGCGACTCTTAAGTCCCAGTCTTCGTTTTTTTTTCTCATTGTGACTTGGCACGGGCCCTGTGACCGATTGTCCAAAGTCTATTTCAGCTCGACTTTCTTGTCCAGACCATGCGAATCTACGACATACCTTTACTTATGTCAGTTACGCACAGTCTAGCTGGTATTAAAGTTTTCCACAGCTGTGGTTTGAGTGTCGGACCCGCAGAGTGCGAGTGGCGTTAATCACAGCGCAGTTCCTACTTTCATTACATCTCGATCTGCGTTTCATAGATCACATTCATCACTAAGAGAGGCGGCAGCAGCTCACATCTCAGGGTCATACCATCCCAAGTTCCCAGGTTTCAGGACCACGGAAGGAATTACAGATTTACAATCAGTCCTTCTGCTTCAACACTAAGGGCCTTAGTTTTAAACAGGTGCTTGTTGAGGTTTCGTATTAAAGTCCAACATAGAATTCTCTCTGTTCATAACGGTGCTCCTTGATTTCTTCCATTCAGATAAAACATTTATCATTTTTAACGAGTAACTCCGTCAATGGGGGAGAGCAGCGACACCAAAATGGACAGCGCAGATTTCCCTTGTGGAAATTAAACTGTTTACTGCCATCTGTGTGTCCATGTACTCGAATGAGTGATAAATTAATTTTCTTAATGGAAATGAATAGGCAAAAACTTACCATGACTTCGCGGTTAACTGACAGTTACTACGTCTGAGTTTAAAATGACGGCATACATTTCAAGGAACTTAAAATGACGGAATAAATATAGGCCTAGTATTTGCATATGCTAACAATAATGAACTGTACTTAAAATCCCTTTTCGAGTATCGATAAGGCATACTTGGTGTAGCAAACGCAAAAGCTGTGGGGTCCAAGACCTTTTGGAAACTGCTTCCTTTTCACGCTGGATGGGCCCACGTGTTATTTCTCTTCTCGTTTGCGATCTCATCTCCACACCTACCAGTGTCGCGGAGAGAGTAAGTCGCTACCTGCAGCCACACTGTTCCACCACCATGTCCTCGTACTGTTTGTATACGACGTTGTTGCCAGAGTCTATATAGAGGATGCTGATGGGGCTGAGCTTGGTTGGCACGCAACAGCTCGGCGGCGTGCTGCTGGGGTCCATGGAGTTCATCAGGGTTTGGATGATGGCGTGGTTGGTCGGCTCCAGGTGCGATCGCAGCGGGAAGTCGCACACGCCCTCGCAGTGATACGCTTCGTAATCCAGTGGTGCGATGATCCAGTCGTCCCAGCCCAGGTCTTTAAAATTAACATGCAGTGCTTTCTTGCTGCACCTGGACCTGGACTTTTTCCCGTGCCTTTTCCCGTGACGGCTATTCAGCGCAGTCCTGCGTCTGCGCCGGGCTTTAAACTGAAGGCTGTCGTCCTCTTCTTTCGTCCGCGACCCGCGGGATTTTATCTTTTCTTTCATTTCGTTGAAGAGGTTCTCCCTCTTCTTGGACCTGGTGAAAACCACCAAAATCGCCTTCTCCTGCTGGGCGCGGTCGTTCCTGTCAAATCCGAGATGTTTTAAATCAATTTCCGTTTCTGTCTTACCGAGAGTGGCCCTGAGCTGGACACAAAGCCGGCCCCCATGTGAAGAGTGATGGCGGTTTTTAAACATTTCCCACACATCCAAAACCTCCCATCCTGGCTTTTGAGCATCCTGAAGATCAAGAGATCTGGAATCCAGTAGCCTCTCTGATCGACAGGAGAGTATTTGAATGTCGTAGAGGCCTGTCTGGGTCGTTTGGAAATCCCCTGGCACTTTTCTAAATATCCTTAATTCAGCTCCCACCAGCTCCTCTTTGTCCGAAAGGGCCGAGACATCAAACAGATACTTTTGTCTTCGCAAAGGAGAGTGCAAGAGATCGTCTGCAAGATAAAAGAAATAATTGCGGTCAGATTCACTTAAGGTGTACAGTGTTCAAAGCAGGACCGGGAGCGCTGACATTCTTACTGCGCAGGCAATTTTGTTTCTCTTTCTCTCTCTCTCTCTCTTTTCTTCATCCAGCTTAATTTCTCAGGTTGAAAATGACTCGGCCCTGTACCAAATAGGCCTTCAAAATCCAAATCGACTTTTGTCGTTGTTGTTGTTTTTGCTGACGCTGCCTGGTTGCTGTTATCGAGGCCCACGTTACATCTACGTAGGCCTACACGAATAACGGGTATTAAAAATACACTTTTGATGAGCGTTATATCTGCATTTTAGGATAAAAAAAAGGCCCATGTTCAGTGAATAACACGAAAATTTCAATGACCTTAATTCATCTACATACACTTTCTCATAATACCCATAATGTATTACACTTGACTGCTCGTACACGAATATTTCACGAGAAAGCTTAATATGTTATGTTTAGTAATAACTATATAACAATACTTATACAGCCTAGTCCCATAGAGGCCGTTTCCCTATAAATAAGAGTAGGTGTTTAATTCCGAATTATTGAACAATGTTATTTCCTCATTTTGGGGTATAGTAAAAAGTTACACTACAAAGTGCGTAGATTAAGTTTTGGTAACCAAAGTGTGTACTCGTATGAGAAATTGTATTCCAATATTATATGATAGCGCATATCATTAGATACGCACCGCTGAATTACACCGCTGTAAAAAGAAAAACAAAAGTTCACCGACTGACGTGAAAAACAGCAGCTTCTTAACCCGCCTAAATGTTCTTCAGATGTTTAGGGTAGAAAACCCTTAACCGGTCAGAAAACACGAAATCTCGTAAAAGCGACCTGTAACCGAATCCCATTTAATACGTTTTTTATGCTCCCTTTAAATGATGCAGTGATGGCAAAATGTACGCAGCCTGTATACATGAAAAATTATAGATTCGAGCCTCCTGTGTATTGCGGTCGAAATTAATTAGCTTAATATAGATTCCTTCAAATGCAGTATTTTCGACGGGTAGTTTGTGCATAATTTTAAAACACCTTACAGTTATTCGCGACCTTCATTTTATTCAAGTATTGCAATAGTATCAATGTTGCACGTTAGGAGAACAAACAACCAAGTTACCACAAACCTTCAGCCTCTGGTCGTTCGCAAACTGGGTGCCTCAGACATTTTTTTTCCCTGCTTATTTCCCTATCGGCAATTTAAATAGCATAAACAAACCTAAATGACCACGTGGGCGAAGATAGCATAGGTTTGCTCTTAAACTTTAACGTCCAGCATTTTACCATGATATCACTTAATCTACTTCTCCAATAAAACACCGCCAGATATTCACATGAAAGCTGCAGTACCCCACATTTCAAAAAGAATCCAATTTATTAAACGCCCTAACCGATACAATTTCTCAACTTTTTTTTACGTTGTCATTGATTTGTTTCTGTGGAATCATTTCATTGATACCCCAGTTCTTATTTTCCTTTTTTTTTATTTTACGTAAAACCACAAGTCTTCTGAAATCGCTAATAGCTCGTAGAAGTCGGGATTTTTTTTCACATGTTAAACAAACTTGATGTTGTTTTGCATATAACTGGTGAAAGTAGGGTTATACTCCATTACCTGACTCCTTAAAAAGATTCGTTAGTTAACTTTGATTTTATCATTTCATATTATCTGTCATCGCCTTTCGTTAGTCTTAATGGCTTGACCTATAGTAAGCCGATGTAACCGACAACGGATTTTTGGCATGTTTATAATCATATTTTGCGTGTTATTCTACGCTTTCTTGAAGTCCTACGTGAAAATAAAAACCATTTTAGAAAATACTGTATTACGGTTCCCTAATATATGAGAAAACATTGAAGGTCCAGTCTGATATTTTATTAAATATCGCTTGTTTGTAATTATTTGCTGGGTGCGTGTTCGTCTGTACCCCACTCTTTTAGAGTTAAATAATAAAAGTAGATTGAAACCTCGTGCTTCTTTCGTTCGCTTTACCGGTCTGGTCTGCATTAGAGTTTTTTATAAGCGCTCAAACAAATCGAATACAAGGTCACCAAATAATTAACAGTTGCGAATTCCCCCCTTACCCATTAAAATACTTCCCTGCTTATATTTCATTTTCCCTTTGCCAACGACAACATTCCCAGTTCAAAAGTGCTCATAGTGATTATAGTGAATTTAAGTTATGACGTTCAGGTTGCTATATTAAAGGAATTTGTACAAGGCATCAGTCATTGAGCGTATCCAAAAATGCAAACAATTTAAATTGTTTTTTGATGAAATAGGAGCATTCGTAAAACCGGAATTTACCGTGAACACTGACATAAACGGTCGTGATGATGATAATATATATACTTATATATATATATAAATACATATATGTATACATATATATGTACATATATATATGTCGCAAATATTGCTCTTAGGACAAGTGCTGTACCGAAGTATTAAGATAAATAGAATTATTCCATAACTCTAACGCTTCGATCACTTTTTGGCCTTTAAAACTGACGCTAATCATGAAAAAAGAAACTCAAAGAAATTTAAATGTTACGAGATTTTTTAATAGATTATTACAACAGAATTATCCGGAAATAGACCGTTTCTCTCTCTCTCTTTTTCTATGTGTGGGAGAGTGAAACATCCACAGCCAGCGAACACCATCTGCGTTTTAATGAGCTACTCTAAGTGCCAGAAGTAATTTTCATACATTCAGGCAGCTCTTGTCTGATCTTGCGACCGTAACGAACTTAAATCTATTAAATTTTCCTATCTATCTTAGTTTAGGTATTTCCTGTTTTACTTTGAAGAAAACCCTAGTTATTTTACCTTTTTTTTTCAAAAAGATGAGTTGGACGGAAACTGTGTTTGATAACATCTGCAAATTGAATGAGTCTGTTTAAAAGCGACTGCGGGTTAAATTAAAGTCTTCACTGAAATTATCACTTGTTTTTATCTATTTAGGTTTGCGTAAATGTTTGGATTTTTAAATACTGCAGCGCTAGCTGTCGAAATGCAAAGATTTTTTATGCCCGGCTTTTGTGCGAGAAGATATTTGAAATATTTGTCTGTTTACTGGAGTTTCGATTAAAACTAAAAGAAGACACTCCCGAGATCGCGGCAGTGACGAATTTTCAACACGAGACCTACGCTGAAAGAAATGTCGAGTTGAAGGAACAGAATAAAAACTATTCCCACAATTACGTGTCACGCGGGGAGGTAGGCTGTAAAATAGTAATTACTACATAAGAACGGAAGTTCTTTCTTTTTTCCTCCTCTGGTGATGCGCCATTGGCTTAGCTAGTTCATTATGGGAGAATAGACAGTGTTTGATATGTTATGACATGAACAGTCAATTAGATCACTGAGTTCAAATACTCCAATCAGGGATTCAGCGCTAAGCAACCCTTAGAAGGTCCGGCGTAAGGTCACAGGCGGTGACACATCAAATCAAAATCAGGGGAGAAAGTGAGTTAAAAAAATAAAAGAAACAGTTCACAATTCACTCCTTAAACCAGAGGCTTTTGTTTACTGAGCGTATAGAAACACAAGGAAATTAACCAATACGTATGATTTCCCTTAACTTAGACCAACTTTGCCGAAATGGTTTCTCTTTGGGTATAAGATTAGGCTTTTAGTGTTTCTTATAATTTATAATTATTTTGTCTGCAATATTCCGTCACGACTTACCACAAGTAATCCATCTGAACCAACGTTACATATAAAATGATTTCCTATACAGCCGAATTGCTAAATACTGCTAGTTAACCGAACATAAATAAAATACGCAGTTAAAGCATGTGCCACTAAACCTTTCTATTCTGTGTACTGTACATTTCAAATGTTGCATATAAATGATGACAGTTCCATAATTTTGTTTACACATTTTAAAGGAGATCTCCAAAAATGGACCACATGCGTTAAGTCGGAATGTTGTAATAAATCTGTTTTTTAAATTTAGTATTTCAACACCCAGTGAGGCCGCTGGCACCGGCGCAGACGCAGTTTTCAGATGGTCAGGTTGTAGAAAGCAGGTTCTGTGGCTTGGCCGCGAGGGCCAGGGAAATAATTTACTGCCTTCATTTAAAAAGCGTTTCAATTAGTGTTTTATTGCTATGCTACTTAGAGGTCAGTGCCACTCTAATACTACTTTTTACGCTTCGCAAATCTGGCCGTCGCTAAACCGTTTTTTCTTTCTTTCTTTCTTCGTCCGTTTTTAACATGTCCCCAGGGTTCAAAGTAGTCTGGATGTGACAACTAGACCTAAATGCGCCATAAAGATTGGTTAGATAACGTTCCAACATATGTCAACAAGGTTAGAAAAGTGATAAGATATCTCATATCATTTATTGCGTTCATATCTAAATTTACAGCACGAAGACGATCATGCCAGTGATGGCTGAGAGCAAATAGATCATCAGCTTTTAACTGTACATCTAATTTCTCAAAATATAAACACAGTAAAGGGGTTTAGATGATATAAATATTTGGCACACAGCAGTATTGCCTCGCTTTACGCTGCTCACCGAAGAACTTAGTCAACGTCGCGAATGAAAATCACATATAATTTGTCTGTAACTATTTGTTGCTGACTATCTAATAAAAATACAAAACATTTTAATTGCCCTAGTTATATTTGCTAAACATTCGGTATAGCCTTTGGGGTAAGTTAACATTTTTGACCAACCTTTTCCTCTGTCCACAAAACTTGTTATGGTGTTGGCAGACTTTGACGACCGGAAAAAACTCGCGTTTAGCCCCAGTTTTTCAGCCGCCGAGTATGTCCTGTAAATGGAGAGCATGTAATCGTGGGGTATAATGGCGTCTTTAAAATCATCCTGCCGATTGCTTTGGCTCTGGGAGGATGCGAAGATCTCTTCCAAGAATTTGGGTGACTCTTGTCCATCATACAGGACCCTCGTCCCCTTGTTTCTCCTCGGGACCGAGGGAGTTAAAATAGCAGCTGAGTGGAAACCCGGTAAATCCCAGAAGACGACAAAAATCACGCAAAACGCTGCTGCTCGTGAGACATCCATAGTAGTACTGCCCCAAAAATAATCTGAAGCCCTCTCCACAGTGAAACCGGTTTGATCGCTTGAATACAGGAGCCCGGCTTTCCGTCCACTAGAAAAGTGCGCTAAAAGGAGACTGTGGAGCGTTGGATGAAGCGCGGGGCACGCCCCTCTCACATACGTACTGCTATTTATAGGAGAACTTCCCTACTAATTTCTATCGACTTGTTAAAACGGAAGACGAGCACCTCAGTTGGGCGAGAAGGTTCGGATTTCGCAGGTCTGTCCATGAGCGGTGCGAGGGGACACCTTTATTCAAGCGGAATGACTATGTTGATCAGAAGCCCCAGATTGCAAACTTTATATTGAGTTGTTTCATGAGGAGCTCCGAGTGTTTAAATTAAACGAAACGGACCCTTTTATTTTCCTAATTGCGCCTATAGAATAACACGTTATGCAAACTTTGAGAGGAATAATATGTTTTATACCTCCAACAATAAAAATGTAACTGTGGGTGACATATAAGCCAAAAATCATGCAGTAGAAATTTTTAATATCGATGAGCAGATAAAGGACACAAAATCAGCTCGCAGTTGTGATGATTTACTATGATTTACTATGATTTACTATTTTGACAACATGCGCAGACATGCATAGGACTTGCATACAACCTCGTTCGATAGGCGCACGATTTATTCATCTTCAAACCATGTAAAATGACCACCAATGTTTTGCTTTTCACTCTATCGTTTTCTTCACTCAGTATCTATATCAAGATGCGTATACAAGTAAAAAAAAATCGCCTTCTTTATGGAATGCTCGTCATTAATATCGCTAGTTATTAATGTAAAAAATAACGGGTTAAGTACGTGTTTTTTTACTAACATCCTTTTTGGTTACAGTTGAGTTTCAATTAACGTTAAAGTTGTAGATATAAACGCTTCATTAAAATAACTATGTGGAAAAAATACTAATATTGACTAATATAAATTAATATTAGTGAAAAATTGACGACCAGACTTTCTTCTGCTCTTTGGAAACAGAATAACAGAATAATTTTTTTTGTAAATCTTAGGACGTCCCTTTATCTCATCAGCATCTTTAGTTGAAGGAGTTTGGTAGCAAATATTTTTATGGACTCTATCGCCCTCTAAGGGACAGATTTGAAAAACGCGGACGATAAAAAAAAAAGTTTGTTTTTTTTCCCCTGCTAAGTTCACCTGGACGTACATTTTTAATCAGTTGTAATTAAGTAGTTTATATGGGTAATTTTTAAACAATAATCTATAAACAATTACCATTGTGTCATTCTATTGTAGGACTTCTATAAGATGTAGTTATGCTGCACAATAAAATACCAAGCTGAATAAAATACCCAGCAACTCTATCTTCTCTTCAGAAGTGTAAACGAAAATGTGTTTGGCTTCCAGATAAGATGCGTAAACACAGGATACAACAGTGACTCATTAACCAGTTGTGGTGTTTGCTGGAACCAGTGACAAGGTCTTCGGCAGCGATAAGATTAAATATTTGTAACATGAAAACAAATGAAGCAGGACAGGACCGACATACCAAATGCTAATGAGTAACAAAGAGAACTTAACTGTCCCAAATGAACAGAATTATTTTAACTGTAGCACTGAAAATGAGAATCACGCATGCGCTTCAAATTGCAATTGCAGATACGATTTGAGCGGTTTATAATTTCGATGACAAATGGATTACGTCATTGTCTTTACCAAGTCTATAACTCGTAGATATTTTCCTCATTGCAAGTTCAGTTCGTTAGTTATTAATTTATCTGAGTGTTATTCTGTAATAATATTAAATTCAATATTTGCCAGTGTTGGTGTAGATCCATCTATAGACATAGCTTTATCATTAACAAAAATGAAAAAGATCGAAATCTTGTATGTATGATAAACCTAATTAGTTTGTTTAGTGACTGTAGTTTTAATTTGCAAATTACTACTATCAATTACTGTTAACTTAAATCATACTAAATTTTAGTCAATAACACACTTGTTACACTTCTGCTAAAAAATAAAAACTGCGAGAATATACATATATGAAATGTACATATGCATTTTTGCTAATGTAAATGTTACTTATTGATCAAACGGGGTATTTTGTGTATGGTCATTGCACAAAATCAAAAATCTTTGTTGTTTTAACGGGCTGTTACTCGGCATTATAACATGTCGCAGCTTTATGGCGTGTCCAGAATTTTTTCCTTCCACCAGGTGGCAGCCAAGGCCAGATTATGTCAGTTTAACCGCAACCCAACGAAAGAGCGAGATCGAGCAGCAAAAGACCTCGTAATAGTTATGGATACCTACGCTTTCCCCAGTAATTAAGCTTAATAATTTCAAATAATATGCTTACATGTACTATGCTTAACATATTACTAAACTCGCGTTCGGATTGCAAATAATCATGCAGGTGGAATATTAACAAGAAGTCTTACAAAATATTGTTTTGCCTAATTAAAGGTACAAGAATCATTTGCGCATGTATCCATACTTAGATTTTTAATATTTGAATATCGTGTTTCGTTTTTATTATCAATACAATCACTGGCTCCCACAAGATAAACACTGTGTGATTGTGTTTAAAGATGGTGATGTAGGCTATCGTAACGTCTTTATTTTGACGGTCATCAAATCCGCTGCCATCAGATCCGGGTTTATAAGGGTAGGTAGCACCCTGAAATGAATAACGTACATCCTCAGGTGGAAGTCAGTCAGTCCATGACTGCGACATGATTGCGGCGATTGTGCTCCGTCACTAATTTCAGATGCTCCCTTAGTGATTTAGATCCGGACCAATAACTGGCCATAGTTGCCTATATCTCCAGCACTTTGTTATTCATTTGACACTAAGTCACCTGCGCCATTACTGATTAGCTGTCGCGACGTATTATAAATACGTCCCGGATAGCGTCATGCTATTGTTTCAACGTTGAATTATAGTTAAATGCGTTGAATTATGGTCAGTGTTAAATAATCAACGCTGCAACTGAATAGATTTTTGGTCAGATTTTCAATACTGAAAAATCGATGGTGGCAAAACCTTGATTCAATGTTGATATAAAGTGAAAGATTGAAGATCGACGTTGTTTCAACCTTTTTGTCTGATATGGGATTAATGTCATTTCAACATATGTGTCCTATCTGGGCGTCTGATCAATAGAAGTGCGTGAAATATATTTAAGGAAGAAAACGGGAACGATGGTTTTACTACTTTACAATTGTCTGCTCACAAAATACTGCGTGATGCTGCAACTCAGCTACGGTGCGGGAACAGTTAAACGCCGAGGTTATATAACGCACTGATTACATGAGTCACATTGACTGCGTGCAGGCAGTCGCTGGGATGTGGGGAGCAGCTCTTTCTCGTCCGATCCCATCCCATCCCAGCACAATTTTTTTTGCTTGCTGAGCCAAAGACATCATAACACAGACGGGAAGCTTCCAGACTCGGATTCGTCAGCATCGCTCCTCCCGTGCGCTGTCCATCCAAAAAAAGTCATTATAAAGTCAGTACGAGCTGTGTGACTGACTGCACTTTAGAAACTGGATCCAGTGGACTGGAAAACACCGTTAAACGGAAATTTGCAACAAACAGGAAGGCAAGTGTGGGGCTTTAAAATATTCGGGCGTGTTTAGAATGTAGCAGGTACTGGGGGCGGGGGTGGGAAATACGTCAATTATGGTAAATAGCTTAATACTGATAATAAGAAAAAATATCAGTGATAAGTGCATCGCATACATTGGATACAATCTGTGTGTGAAAAGAAGCGCATCATACATTGATCGCCCCTTAGATCCGTCGCAATAGTCGTGTGTTTTGGGTTGTTTTCTCTTTCGGTTTTATCAAATGTGTGTGGAGGCGTTTGAAACCCGCGGGTACTTGTGGCGAGCTACGCCTTGGGAGAAGCATCAGCGAAAACAACACGAGCACCGATAGCTTACGGATCTCCGACTATCTGCATCTTAAACGTTTACAAAGCTGTTATACGAAACAGAGCAGCAAACTATTTACAGTGCGAACCTATTTGTCCACAGCGTAACGAGGCGAAGTTTCAGGGATCTTCTTCATTACTGTTTATAATCTGCATACACAGGCTATAATAACGGTTGGCATTCTGCCTTAACCTTCTCTGCTCTGTTCACCTGTATATTGTCATCGTATAGTTAAAAAAAACAATCAAATCAAACGTGAAAATATTTATTCCACTGCTTGAAAATACGCTGCTGAGGTTTACAATAAGCGTTCGCATGACTTACTGATGGGCGTTCCGTAGAAGTCATTACCGTTCCTGATAACGGTTCCCGATTTATGCCTGCGCTCCAAATGAACATCTCAGCATGACAAAGCATAGCATGGCTTAGCAGGTTATGTATCACTTCGTGTAGCGATATTTCCTTATGAACTTTGTGCCCTGGTGTACATTTACTTCACTGTTAGTGCTAAACCATGTCTTTCATTCTCTGTGGCACACACGTGCTGTGCGTTTGTTGAACATCGTCCGGCAGACAGCTTGTTTCTGAACTTGAATGGAGACAGATGGTGTTACATAAGCGTCCATACATCCATCACTTCCCTGGCATTAAAAACGTATGTTGTTCAGTTGATGATGAAATATACCGTGGTGTCACTAACGCTGACAAGAGGCCTAGTGAATTTTAAAAGGGTAATTAAAACGTAATTTTTTGAAAAGTCAAAATTGACTAACTTGATTGAAAATATGCGTACACAGCTGTCACACAACTAAAACTGGATATGAACTGTTGAAGCTGAGGACAACATGGGGGCAGTGTGTGGTTCAGTGGACTGGGATGCCATGCTTGTGATCGGAATGTCATCAGTTCGCAGGAAGTTTCACGTTGGGCTCTTGAACGAGGCCTTTAACCCAAATTGATCCAGGGACTGGCTGACCCTGATTTCTCAATTTGGCGTTACTAAAGACCAAAGTGTCTTCTCAGTAAATGCTCAGCATGAATGAGTAAACCCCAAACCGATTTGTCAGAAAACCTTTAGTTTCTTTTCAGAATCAACATTTTCTATGGGATACTATACTACAAAATACTCCCACAAATGTGAGCCACTGATTGCAAACAAGATTTAATTTGCTCACACAAAAAAAAGTAAATGGCCTAACAAATTCATTCAAAACCATGTTACAAAAATGAGTACATTCCATTGAAAGTCTTGGGAGGAAAGCTAAATTTGGGAAGGAATGGCGTGCAAGGTGAAGGAATCCATGAAGGAATCCTTTCCTAAAGGCCAGGAACAAAAAGCCCGTCTAGAGCTTGCCAGGGCCCATGCTGAAAAAGATGAAGACTACTGGGACTCTATACTCTGGAGTGATGAAACCACAATAAATGTTTTTGGAACACATGGCTTCAAAACTGTATGGTGTTGCAAAGGTGAGGAGTACAAAGAAGAGTGCATGGTGCCTACAGTGAAACATGGTGGCAGCAGGGTCCTGGTGTTTATTGACAAATCAGAATGAATGTGCAGCTTCCAGGAACATCAGCATTGGAGCCCCCTACAGGTCACACCTGTTCATGCCAGCCAGGGAGATCTCTCTCAAAGGCACACAGGGCTCCTGTGATGTCCAAGCTATTTGCAGCTTTTGATCTAATGCGCTTCTACTGGTGAATAAAGTGCTGAGAGCTGAAGGTGGCTCTGAGGGGGCACTTATAGCACAGCGCACAGGCTTTTTGGTCTGCACCCAAAGATGACAATAGTGAACATGAAAAGCCAAGGGGGGGGGGGGGTTAAACCCCCCAATGCCTCAAATTTACCGGTACACTTACATACCCTATTCTGACTTTTATACGGGTGGGATGGACCTGCAGAGTATTTTAACCATCTCTTATGTTCTCTTTTATCCCCCCTAAATGCTATATTTTAAAATAGTGCAACACTTTTCTATGATGCCATTAATAGACTTGATTGAAATTCACCTGTAATGATCTTTGGGAAATCTTGTTGAGGACCTGGCATATGTGGGGAGCTTGGGGGGGGGGGGGCCTGAGCACAACAAGCTAACTTGATAACAGTCATACACTGAGGCTCCATTTGATCTGGGAGGCTTCCGTCCAGCCATCACCACTAACCAGCCGCCCATTGTTAAGCACAGAGAGACACATAAAAGCACAGCAACATGCAAACTGACAAGGCAACGCAGCCACTGCACGACGTCCTGGGCCGTGCTGCACGCCCGTGTCAGCCTGCAGCATACCCCTGGATCACTCTAACAAGTATAATTTTCATAAAAAAAGGAATGTCTGCCTGCGTAATTGGCTTATCTAGTGAGTATTGGCCATGCAATATATTCCTCTGTTGCCAAGTCTGTTGCTAGGCAAAGCCTGATCGCTCCGTAGACTATGATTAAAGTCATAATCAGACTAACAAAAAGCAAACTGAAGTCAAATAACAGCATTTTTAATTATATTTTGTCCACTGATATGTAGTGACTCTCAAATATAGAATAAATACAGACTAATTCTTTTGAGTGCAATTCTATTAATATTTTAACCCACGAAAACAGACCCTGTTTCACCCACACACCAGCGCCTTGCATTTACAGCGTTAGAATTTTATATTTTCATGTGCAATGTGTGTAGAAACACTTCAGTTCATAATGTGGAGAAATACACCATCCAGTTGCCGTTGATGAATAAAACATTTGCCTTGAGCGTCCTCTCAGAGTGAGCAGGGGAATTGCGTGTGGGTGAAATCAGACGAGTTTCAGCAACACATCAAGGCTGTGGAGGACTGTGTGTGAAAGCCAGGTTTACGCTTCCAGTATGCAGCAAAGAATCTTACATGTTGCACAGCTGCCGATTGTGAATAAAATCAATTGTACGGCAAATATTCTCGACGTATCAATAAAAGACGATTGTTGAACATCTGAAATTTGCAGGTATTGCATCTATATAGGTTGAACAAATTATAAAAAGGCGGTATATCTTATATAATGTCACATTTCACAAATAGGATACCTAAATTGAAACGATCGGTTGAAACACTTAAATTCTTTTCAGATTGCCCCGAACTTTGCTTTGCTTGTGGGTGGTACACAGTGCTACCGTGAGTACACGATGATCAGTACCAAAACGCCAGGTTCGTTTAAATGTATTTTATTCAGCAGCTATGTATCAATTTAACGATTCAGAACCCACGGTACCAGGCAATAATGTTACTTTTTGTGTATCTGCAGTAAACTAAATCGTGCTTATTAGTATAAAAGACAAACTGAGTAACATTTATTGAGAACAGTAGCAGTTAAAATGACACCCGCACCCAGAGACGGCATATAAAACGATAACATGTTTAGAGAAGATAAAATCTTTCGTTACGGCTTCACTCACCCTTATCTATCCAAAAGGAAAATACGGTAACGTGTTAAAGGGGGGGGGGTGTTCGGTTGATAATGAATCACGGCTGTTTTATGATGAAATGACATCGATTTAACACCACCTGTAAAGGAGAGCTAATTTTAAATCCCCATTTTTACCGGAGGCGTATCGGAAGCATTTAGCAGATTTTCCTAGTCATTACATCGGGATTAATGCAACAGTTCGATCTCCCGATTACACTCAAAACGTTTGGGAGCATAACAAGGAACTACCTTCCGCAAATGAAGCGTGGTACAGAATGAGGGTTCGGGGCGGGGCGTTGTGCGTAATTACGTTTCGGGCGTGGCCTTGGTGCGTGCTTATGTTTGGGGTGTGGCCTTTGTGCGTAATTATGTTTGGGGTGTGGCCTTGGTGCGTAATTATGTTTGGGGTGTGGCCTTGGTGAGAAATTACGTTTGGGGTGTGGCCTTGGTGCGTAATAATGTTTGGGGTGTGGCCTTGGTGTGTAATTATGTTTGGGGGTGTGGCTTTGGTGCGTAATTATGTTTGGGGCGAAGCGTAGCCCATGTATATATTTTGAGGACGTGCATGCTGCGTAATTATGAGTGGGGGCGGGGCATCTGCGTAATTATGTTTGGGGCGGGGCATGATGCGTAATTATGTTTGGGGCGGGGCATGATGCGTAATTATGAGTGGGGGCGTGTCTGGGACCTTCTGAGTCTGCGCTCTTCTCTTTACAGGTTTACCTCGGACGTGATGCGCTCTTCACAAGAATACGAGGTGGGCTTCGTCCGCACAGTCTACTGTTCCTCAGACAGCATAGCTTGATCACACCCGTGGAGTCGGAAGTTAATATCAAAAGCATTTCTGTTGTGATCGTGTTAGTGCGATATTCTCTGTTTAAATTGAACACACCGACAAGTAAACAAAACCTATATCTGATTAGTGAAACCCACGTCAGTACCGATTTATGTAACTAGCTCGACGAGAGACGAACAGGCGGCAAACGTGTCTGAAGCTTCGGTCTCTTCCTTAAACTGCTTGTATTATTTATTGTAAAAATGTTTTCACAACAGGGCAACCGCACACCTGCGAAGGGGAGTCCTCGCAGCCGGATCCCCCGGCCGGTCCTACGGCCATTCAGCCCCAAGAAGAACTTATTCCCCCCGGAGGAGACGCCGATACCAGGGCACAGTTCCGACCCCACTAAGAGTGCCATCAGTACCAGCAGTTCATGTTCAGGTTTGAACCCATTGTGTAATTGTATTACGGGGTCAGTGGCCCCTTTCTTTGCATTACTGGCCGCCTCAGAGCCTCGGCCATCTCTCTCCCTACTTGATGGGTGAAATCGCCGGTTAAAAGGTCCCCTCTCTCGTTGTATCAACGGCTCTTCGTGTGAATTTGAACCGCTCAACTACCCGAATTAACTCTGGTACATTTGATACACTTGAATGCTTCAAAGAGATTACTTATTACTAATTGTGAACACAGGTTGTCGGTAAAATAGGCTGTTGTAGCGAATTATAGGCTACTTTCCAAAACAGGTGTTTAATTTAAAAACCTTTACCTATCTTTCAGAAGACACAGGATGCCCCAGCAGCCAGCTGACGTCCCCTTCAGTGGGTAGTGCCCCCCCGAGTTCATACGCGGGCAGCCAGCGCAAGAGGAGGAACCGAAAGAGGGTCCGAGTGCACGGGATGGCGGAGAGCCGCCCCCCTGTACCAAGCGCAGGTCAGGGGGCGAAGCCTTTCAATGGAGGGCGCTTGCTGTTTGAATGAAGGCATATATGTACTGTCTCATTAACACTTTAGTTACTTGCCACTTGCTTTGCATTTACAGATACCTGATAGCTTAATATGATGGTATAAACTTTTGCATGGTTTTTATTGCTGGTGAGCAGGCCTCCTACAGCAAGATGGCACCATTTTTGCTTCCAGCTATTTTTGCTTCCCCGTGGAATTCCTCACTTTGTCACTCTTACTGATGCATATGCTGTACAGACCAACCCGCGCTGCCTGTAGCATCCAGCACCAGTGTTGGACAGAAAGTCTATTTGGAGTAAATTCACCGTCTCGCGTCTCTGCTTTCTAAAGACGGGAGGTTAAAAGCTTCTTCCGTGGCTGGGCAGCTATCAGACGGGTCATGCCTTTTGTTTGATGTGTAACTCGATGCCATGGAGACGTCTCTCCAAATGGGCCCCTCGATCACAGGTTGAAAAGGCACTCAATGCGCAGGAAGGCTAGCCTGGAGGTGCGTGTTCACCACTGCTCTCGGGGAGTCCCTTTCTCCCGTAAAACTGCTCTGGGATCCCTATAGAGGGGTCATGAACCTAGACGAGCTGCTTTCCGACGAGGAGGGCGATGTGGAGCGCCAGCTCGCTGCCGCTTGGCTGAGGTGGACGGAGGGGAAGCGGCGCCTCCTCTCTTCGCCCCCTCGGTCCCCTCTGATGGGCTTTTCTTCAGGTGCCGACACAGACCTCGGCCCCTCTGGCAGTGGCAAGCTGAGACCGTCGTCCACCAGCAGCCCTGGGGAAAAGAGGCCGACATTCTCTGACAGGTAAGGCGGTGTGATGCAGTGGGACTGATTAAAATACAACCTTTTATAAGTATTAAAAATAACCATTTGAGATCTTACCCAAATGCTGGTATCGCGTCAAGCTCATGTATGCTCTTTGATGGTGGAAACTAGGCAGGGATCTGTGATCTGTTCCCTGAGACTTCGAATTCAGACTCGGAACTCTGCCTTGGTTTGCCGACGGGCGCCGAGCCTGGGTCTGTCTGACCCGCCTGTCTTTGCAGCCGTGCCGCTCCAGGCAGGAGGACCGGGCCCAGGCCCAAGCAGCGATTGGTGGACCTGGCTCTGTATGCCCCCTGCAGGGTGGCGCCCCGCTCTCCCGTCCCCAACAGCAGCAGCGATACAAGCTCTTCTGCCTGGTACTGCTTGGCTCCTGGGTTACTCTGATAATGAAACACACTGGGGATTGTGGAAGTGCCGGGGGGGGGGGGGATGTTATTTTCAAGGTCATACAAGCAGGAATTGTTCTGGTAGTCTTATCTAAATGATGCCTCGCCTTGAGTAGCAGAAAGTATTGGCCTTCTCCCGAATCGAACGCTGAGAAAATTATGGATGACATGAATATTTTAAGCTCGACAGGCCTCCTTTGGCATCTCCATTACCGTATCGCATTTCTGTCCTCTTCTGTGGTCCTTGTGTGAAGGGCTGTGGAAACCAGGAGGCCGTTGTTACAACACAGTTCCCAAGAGGAGGGGGTTTGGCTTTGGTCTCTTCCTGAGGTGATTATAAAGTGTAGCACAGTGAGGGAGGGAACGTGTCAGGTGAAGGGTGCAGCCTGGCTGTCTGCTAATCTCTCAAGCGCCATCCCTGTGAAGGTTGGGTCCCTCGGGGGTGCAGCTGGATGCCAGGCATGCTTTAATCCTGCATTTCTGGGGGGGGGGGATTGCGATTGCGTGCTTTACTGTCCGCTCTTTCTGCGTCTGCTGACGATGATACAGCATCCTGGGTTGCCAGGATACCGTTGGAAGCCCCTGTTGCTGTGTATCTTTTTGTGGGTCATGGAGGGGGGGGGGCTGGTTTGCACTGAAGTGTCATCACCCCCCTCCACCCCAAATTGGATTAGCACAGTTGAGACTCTACTGCTAAGGGGGGGGGGGTTGCCCGCTTTCAACTGACTTTCCCCCCAATTGTAATTGAATGCATGTTAGTGCTGGGCAGAAAGAAACTGGGTCTCTCCCCTGAATTGGTGCTGGTTCTTTGTGTTTCTGGCCATTTTGCCCACTTTGGGCTTTGGTCCTTGTTTGTGCAGAGTGACATGGTGCCGGTAGACCTACCTCCTGAGAGAGGCGGCTCTCAGCTGTGGCCAGATGACCCCGGTGACGCAGCAACCTGCCCGAGGTCTCGCGGTTGCTGTTTTTATCTATCCCTGTGGTCTCCGGAAGGCTCCATCTGCTTTGTCGTCATGGTCGAATCCTGGATAGGAGTCGGAGATGCATTCTGCGTGACATCAGCTGATCCGCTGAGCGCAGAGCGTAGGGATAAATGTCACGAATCTCTACAGTCATTTGTGTGTCTTTTGAAGGTTTTATCAGTTCAAGTTAATTACAGAAATACTTACATTTGTAATGATTGCAGGTGTAAGTGAAGTTTGCTTTTTGTGTACTTTGTGTGAATTTCAAGATTATTTTGTAGAGCAATAGTACAGGGTGTTTCCTTTGATGTAAAAATTTAAATGCTGCGAGCATGCTAGAGATTTTTGTTATTGCAGTTTAATTCCTATAGTTGAATAAAATTATTCCATTACTCATCGTCCTGCTTCCCGTTGTGAAAAATATTTTGAAACTAAGGAATGTCAACTAAAAAAAACTTCTCATCACCTTGTAAGGAGGCGCTACCACTCGTGTGGGGACAACCATGGCATTAAGCCCCCCAGCCCTGAGCAGTACCTGACACCCCTGCAACAGAAGGAGGTCATGATCAGACACCTGCGGAGTCAGCTGAAGGAGTCAGAGATAAGATATCGCGAGAGGTTTGTTCCATTACCTTCAAATTATTAGCAGGGAGTATTTTTGTATCTTGAGTGAAATTCTTAGTGTGTCGGGAGGAAAAAAACCCATGAGGCCAAACCTTCAAATCCATCATCTCAGGGAGATGGAGGTGGAGGAACTGCGGGCCCAGCTGAGCCGGATGCAGGAGGACTGGATCGAGGAGGAGTGCCACCGTGTGGAGGCCCAGCTGGCCCTGAAGGAGGCGCACAAGGAGATCAGGCAGCTGCGGCAGGTGGTGGAGACCATGAGGAGCAGCCTGGTGGAAAAGGACAAGGGCATCCAGAAGTATTTCATTGACATTAACATCCAGAACCGCAAGCTGGAGGCGCTGCTCCGGAGCATGGAGGTGGCTCAGAGCGGTTGTCCCCAGGAGGAGTTTGCACCTAGTGCGGCTGGGCTGGCAGCACAGGAAGCCCGTGAGATGACTGACAGCGGTCTGCATATCAGTGACGAGGGGGCTGATTGGGCTGGTACCCCCGGGCAAGTTCCTAGTGAGGATTTGGCTTCTGAGTCGGAGGGATCGGCAGGCGGAGGTAACCCTGTCCCCGAACCCGGTCCATCTCCTGTCTCTGCGGAGAAGGAGGTGCAGACAGATCCTATCCCTGGGCCACCTGACCTCCAGGCCCTCCTGCTCCACCTGTTGAAGCTCCGGGAAGCCAGTGTAACTCTCATCCCTGAGCCTATTGAGTCAGCACCCCTGACCCCGGCTGATCGCAAACCTGAAGCCTTGCCTGATACGGGTTCCCCCAGCGAGGAGCTGTCAGATGCAGGGGTGCTGGTCGGCAAGCGGTATTGGAGCAGCAGCTTCCTGGTGGACCTGGCGGCCCTGGCAGTGCCCATGCTGCCCACAGTGGCCTGGTTGTACTGCACGCACCGGGCCAGCACCGAGCCAGTGTACAACATCGGGGTTCTGATCCGCGGCTGCTGTATGGTGAGCCTTCGCTCGCTACGTCACATGGGGGCCGGGGTCTGAGATGGACCACCCCGGTGATGCATATGTGCACTGTACTGAACCGTAGTGCACACGTACTGTGTACACTGTGCTTATATGTCTGTGTCTATTGTAAGGATCCCCCTGCGATTTGCACTGTGTACAGAGGTGGACAGCTGAGGCGAGATGAAGTGGGAGGGATTTGAGTTCAGGACGTTCATTAATTTAAACTGATCATCTGGGCAGATGGTCAGGTCGCCTCTGGGAAGTCATTCTGTATATTGAGTTTTGGTTCCGCTTTTGGCAGAGGTGATTATTTGAAATGCTATATATGGACAGCTGGAAAATTTAATTTATTTGTGACTTCCGTAACCTCATTTGATGTGTAAAAATGTCTTTAGACATCGGAACAGCATTTGTCTTGTGTTGACCTGTGTTCCCGTGTTTGATTAAAGCATGAATATATTAAGTGCAAACAATCAGGATTTGTTTTACTATGTCTATAGAAAATCAGCCAGTTCAATCTGAAGACCCCCGTTTAGCACCCTGACTCATTCTGCCAGTCGCACTGCTTGTTTTTCCTGTATGTTTGGGCAAAAACTTATAGCTGCCGTGACACATCAGCCTCGTAAGAATATGATGGACATTCAGCTTGCTGTGTGCGCAGTGAAGTTCATTAAGTAAAGCAGCAGTTCACATGGCAAGCAAACTGCATCGGGCCCTGATTCTGCATGACCTGCACTAATGACTCGCCAAATTACAAATGATTCGTATACTGTAAAAACAAGCAAGTGGGTCATCGTGGCCTGAGAACCTGATTAGTAGACGCCTTGCAGATTTCTTAAGCCCGGCAAGAAGAACCGGGGAATGCTGAGCCTGAAAAAAGGCACCCGGACCCAATTTAAAATCACAGTGTCTTAGCCTCTCTCCGCAGGATTCAGAACGGCAAAACATCTCACCTGATGTTCTTGAAGACTCTCTAAAGACGACACTAAGCAGCAAATGAACCGGCAGTGCAACATTAGAGGCCTTTAGAGGTGCTTTCGATTGACAGGTTGATTGTTTTTTGGTAGATACTTCCTTCCAGCCCTGTGAGCTCACTGCATCCACAGCTTTCTATCTCCAGCAGATTACTACGCAGCCGGCTAAACTGACAGTCTCCATAACTGAATTCATTCGACCCCCCTGACTTTGAAGTTACTGTTCCTTCTCCCTCTCTCTCCCTCCTTCTCTCTCTCTTTCTCTGAAAACCTACAGTCACAAGTCTGTAACAAAAGACAGCAGGTCAAGGATCTTTTAGTCATCCATACGCAAAACTAGGAAAAAATAAATCTGGATGTAAATACAAGAAATTTATTTTGAGCTTGTAAATGCAGCTTTGGTTACATTGCGTTACGCTTTTAATGACCCAGACATACAAGACCAGGGGCAATTATAACAAACTCAGTAGTGCAACGTTGCTCCTGGAGACTGAAATGTATTTTCTGGATCCTTTTTATGAGATTTTCCAAACCACTTACCCTGGCTGGAAGGGGGCAGAGGGACTAGGAGGGTGAGGGAGCACAGAGCAGGCCGTGGGGCATCCTGGATGGGATTGAAGTAAATATATATAAAAAAAAAAAAAAAAAATCCCATTTCATGAATACTGAATTTCAAATGACACATTTAATATATTAAAGTACACAAAAGATGTCAAACTGGGGAAAATGTGCAAACATGTCAATGAATATGAATATGAGTGAAATACTGGTAATTATGAATATTTTTAGTGGTGTGTGTATAAAGCGAGCTAGATTTTAATGTCCAGATCTGAGAATGCTTATAAAAACAGCCTTCCACAATAATGACTACATCCTAAAAGATTAAGGAGCGCATTAAACCATCATATTTGTATTTGGGATTAAATGGACCTGATCCGCGATGTTCATAGCGTTCTTAGGGTATTGTAGGGTTTACATGACCCCTTCTGCTTCCTCAGACTCGCTGTCAGGGCGGGTGTCAGTCCCCAGGTATCCGGACCTGACCGCAGGAGTATCGCTGAATCCCATTAGCAGCTGATGTGTAATAACCACCGTAATGCCACGTGGACCAGAGCCCAAGTGGAAACGCAAACAGCGATGGCACTGGCAGCCCCCAGGGGGGACACGCGGATGCAATCAGGACGAAATCTCATTCCTTTTCCACAGGAAATTAAAATGGGATTTCAGCAAAGTGAAATCGGCTTGTGCGTTTCAATACGAAGGGGCACAAATACTGAATTCTGGGGGTGTGAAATCCCCTCGCTCCACCCCCCACCCCTCCGCTTTGGTGCTCTCAGACGGAGGGAGAGACTAGCGCCTTTTAAGTAGGTCAGACTCAGAGTCGCTTTTTAACATTTCCCTTGACAGAGAAAGATTTACTGAATTGAATTTCTGGTACAAAACACTGCGGTCACTGGAGCCTAAGATCAGATTTAATATGCTGTCAGGATAACCTTGTTCACCCCCCTTTTTGAAACATCATGCACATTTGTTCCATTCATGGACAGAAAAGGAACAGAGCAGCGTTCTCCTTTGGTGCCCCAGTACCAGCAGACGCAGAACATTACAGACGCTGTTTTTGGACTGGCTGTTTGGGCAGTAGGGGATACAGATGGTGACTGAGGTTTGCAGAACGACATCATGAGTCATCTCGGCCACAGCCCACCTTTTCTGCCACCATTACCAATGGTGGAGCAGAATGTCTCTCAACTGTACAACCAATCATCCGTCTCACCCTGGCCTGCTCCCGCCTCTCCATGAACATCTGTACTTACTGGCTCAGCCAATAGATGTTTTGCCTATTTATACATTCAGATGTTTCAGTGGGGCGGTGCAGGTTAAGCTCTTGCTGAAGGGTAGGACGGCTGGGACACTGCTGGCTGAGGGCGAATCCTGCGTTTTACCACAGCTCCCAGCACTGAGTCGCAGCATTTGACTGGTTTTGCATAATCATTCTGGCCGACGATGAATGTGCTACGTCAGTCTGGATGACTGTTATGGGCACCGCTCCTGCAGAACACATGACTTTTGTCAGAAACCAGCTATGGACTGCAAACGTCGGGCGTGAGCATCCACAGAGCACTCGTTCACAAGCATGAAAAAAAAATTAAAAATCGAAGGCCTCAGTTATCACAGGCCATAAACTCACAATCCTGTCATTTCCCATTAAGCCAATTCCATAGGTTCCCAGTGAAGAGACTGGCACTTCCCAAAAAGCAGATACTTTGCAAACAAAAGGCTCAATCTTTAGACCTTTATTTTGTATGACACAGAAGCATCATTCAAAAACCATTCGTCTAGCATTCAGCAGTTCGTTTAAAAAAAAAGGTATTTCATCTGACCAAAATTATGTGATGTTTCAATGACAAAAGCCCAAGACATCTCACTCTTTTTCCATCTGACTCCCCCCCCCCCCCACTGAATACCGGTCAAATGGACGCTCACTTGAACATTCAACCAAAAACGTCATAATTTCATTCCTCTACCTCACAGCTGACGCTGTTTGCAGGCAGCCATTCAATTCACCTCCCACGGCAGACGACCTCACAAACCCGTTCGTCACATCGCATAACCGCAGTACTTTCAGTCGCGTCTTTCTTGAAATAATTATGAAGATGATCTGTATTTCAGAATAGCCTCCATAAATCATATATACAAATTAAAAACATATATAATTAAACAGATCATCATAATTAACAAACGAAAATGAAAAGAAAGACTTGGTTTAAAAATCAAATGCTATAACGTGACCCAATACTCTGATGTGTCCCGATTGACAATCATGGCTGATTTGGTTGACAAACACATTCGCTTTTCAGAAAAATGCTTTAATGTCCACCTTCCCCTCCCACCCACCAGCGATTATAGCATCTTCCCAAGCCGTCTAACAGACTACAGTGTGTCAGAGGTGCGGTCCGTGACCAACATCACAGGTGACCGATAAAACTGAACACAATCCACCTAAAAGACCCATAAAAGCACTCCTCCCAACCCTTTGCATTCATGAATCCAAAAAAACAAACAAAATAATTAATAATAAAAAAAAAAACCTCCTCTAGTTCCTGGAAAAAGTTGATACCGGTCAGGAGGCATCTTCCCAAACACGAGCCATTAAAAAAAGAGAAAGAAAAGCACTATCGAGAGGATGAAAGTGATCGTGAAGTAGGCCACTGGAAACGGGGGCATAGTGTTAAGAGAATGTGTGAAAAAGCAGGATTTAACAGGCGATTGGGCCTCCTCCCTGCCTCACGCCACGTCCCCCAGCTCCGCAATCGTTACGACAGCTTGATCGCCATCTTCTGTTCCTTTTTCATCAGTCTCTGGGCCTCCTTCTCCACTTTCTTCTTCTGCTGCTCTGTCGCTCGCCTCTCCCTCTCTGCCAGCTTCTGCTGCCTGTTTGAAACAGGAGAACACCCGTCTGAATTCGGCCCAGTGCTTTCAAAGATGTTTCAAAGCAAGACTGCAAAGCACTGTGGGAGCTTTCCATGGAAACGGCTCGTGACGATGGTGCCGCGTCTCTTCCTGGGACAGTATTAGACACGACACACACGCCAGCGGGACTTTGATGTGTCACTGAAATACGGCTCGGAGGATGAAATCCGCAAAGGTAATGACTACGTTTTTGTTTCCAATGTCAGATGCGAATAATTTATTTCACTTAAAAGCGGAGGAAGAGGAGCAGAGGTTGGGTTTAGCATTAGCATTAAAATAAAGTAATTTTGGAAACAATTCCCACAATATGCCTCATCTACAGTGGTAGGAACACCAACGTTTAAACAAACAAACATAATCAGCCACTAAACACCTGTTTTCAGACTTGATGAGGGAGGGCCGTTATCCTACTGAAAACTGATGCTTTCCTGCTGTGCCGAGTTCCCTTTGGTGTCTTGACGTTCTGCTTGCTGACATTTACCCAATGTTCATATTTCATTCTTGCCAAATAGGGTGTTTGTTTAAACACAGGTGGTTGAAGTGAATCAGTGAAGCTCATCAGAAGATGCAGGTACACGGCTGCGGCTGAGGCAAGGCCCGCCCACTGTCAGACACGGCCAATGGCCTTGCCTCAGAGCTCACCAGAAGGCTGCGAGCGGAGAGGACTCGCTCATCAATCTGCCAGGAAACATAAATTACCTCTGGCTTATGCAGGATTTCCCAGAAAACACTTAACATTGAAGAACCACAGCTTCTACTGAAATATGGACCTTTAATCTCATTCTGTGCACTAATTTCCATAAATTTCAGTATGCTATCAAAGGGCCTTAGCCAGGCACCAGAAGGCCTTAAATGAACAGTCAGCTTCATTGATGTCTTGAATCAAAATTATTCATCCTTCTTCATTACAAGCTTTTCAGACGTCAGTAAGCTTCTCTTTAATGTCAAGTAACACTCTTTAAAGTCAAAACCTGACACAGCCTTCAAGGAGACATGATGGTTGAAGTTAGCAGAACTGGAATGTTCAACTCCTTCCTCTAAAGTGTTAGAATATGTTTACCCCAAAAGTGTAGAACTTTTTGTATCTTGGTTTGTACCTTGGGTTTGTACCCTGGGGGAGGGTGTGAATAAGAAAAAAGAGAGGAAAATAGAAAAAAATCTGGGTTTTATGTTACGGTTCTGTCATCTGGCAACATGACATAGGATGTTTTGTATCGCGGTTTTGGTCTCGGCTTCAGAAGCCATTACAAATCAAGCAGCAATTAGATGTAGCATCCTGACATTTAATTCATCGTCGTTATCTTCCCACCGCTTTTCCCGGAGGCTGGGAGTGGCACAGACTGCAGCGTATCCCGGGGGATCCCAAGGGGCCCCCAGCACAACTGGCAGATTGAAGCCCTTAACACACCCCAACTCTCTATAGCAAGGTTCTCTGCGGACGACATGTGCTCCAATCAACTCAGCGCCTGGGATTGTTTACCAAATGTTCCAAAAAAATCCACCAAAAATGAGTTCAGGGCAATAGTGCCACGACAGTCGGGGCACAAAGCTCCACATGCAGAAGCCATTGTTACAGTCATAGATTATGGTCAGGGACGGACAATTACATTTCGGCTGCTTGTATTCATGACTTCCTTCTTTCAGTAGTGACCAAAAGATCACAAATACAAGCAGCCAAAATCAGTTTCCTCCGCAGGGTGGCTGGGCTCTCCCTTAGAGATAGGGTGAGGAGCTCAGTCATTCGGGAGGGAATCAGAGTAGAGCCGCTGCTCCTCCGCATTGAGAGGAGCCAGATGAGGTGACTCGGGCGTCTGGTCAGGATGCCTCCTGGATGCCTCCCTGGGGAGGTGTTTCGGGCATGTCCCACTGGGAGGAGGCCCCGGGGAAGACCCAGGACATGCTGGAGGGACTCTCTCTCTCAGCTGGCCTGGGAACGCCTCGGGATTCCCCCGGAGGAGCTGGGCGAAGTGGCCGAGGAGAGGCAAGTGTGGGTTTCCCTGCTTACACTGCTGCCCCCACGACCCGACCCAGAAAAGTGATAAGAGATGGATGGATGGACATAACTGGTATGCAAGTACATGCATTCACCTTAAAAAAAAACAATACGTGCGACAATCGATTGTTTGTAAAAGCGCAAATGTGTACTTAAGTGCATTTGCGCTGCTATGACAAGAAAATACCTTGCATTTTAACCTGTATACGGCAAATGAAGTCAAGTTAGCATATAAAGATTAAAATGCACTATATTTTGTTTTCATATCAGCGCAAAAGCACGTAAAATAACTACGCATTTACACTGTTACCACAATCGATTGTCGCATGTATTGTTTTTAAAGGTGAATGTGTACTTGCGTACCAGTTATTCCCATCCCTGATTCTGGTTATGGAAGTCTGCTGGTAGGAAAAATACACAGTGAACAGTGTAAAAACCAGTGACACAGTGCCACCTGCTGTCAAATAATGGCATAGCACTTTGAGGACACAAAAATCACACTTACCCAAAACAAAATGGTTTGTGTTTGCAGTTACGCAGTTTCTGATACCTTGTTTAAAAACTTAGCCTGCAAAATGCTTTTTCCCTCTTTTTTTCAAAATAACCCTCTATGTTCCCTGATGGCTTACTACCCTACTTTTCCAGCACTGACCTCTCTCAATACAATGTTTCAAATATTAAAAAGCAAGTCATCCATCCATCCAACTTTAAATCACATATGCTACCAGGGTTCTGGAGAATCCGGAATGCTATGCCAGGCAGCACTGGGCATGAGACAGGGGCACCAATTAATCAAATTATATAATACATTTTGCTGATCATATTTATAAAAGGGGGGGGGGGTCATACCTCAGCACCTCCTCAGCCTCCCAAGCAACACTGGACTCCTCCTCCCACGCGTTGTGGTCCTCCTGCCAGGTGTCCAGGTCCCCCAGCTCCGCCTAGCGATCCCAGACATGAGAGCAGGAGTTATCCAGCGCACATGAGCATGCCATCCCAGCTCAGCCACGCAATGCATGCTGGGGAATGGTGCCAGGCTCCCAATGGCACCATAAGACGTGCAACCCTTCACACTGGAGTCACACTGGGAATCTATGCTGTTACCATTAAAAGGTCTTTAACCTAAACTCCTCTGATTTATCATGTGGCTGTATATTCAGAGACCAACCAGGGGTGTCCAACCAGGTCCTTTGAAGGTCATATAATCCACGGGGTTCATTTGTGCTTAACAGTCAACGTGCGTCACTTGCAATGACGTAGGTTCAGATTCAACACTGGCAAGAACCAAATTAGTTCTGACTCCCGTACTGCCCTAAACACACACGGAACTCCTACCTTATTGGTAGGGACACAGCCCTACTGTCCATACCCAAATCTATGTCCTTGATGCCTTTTTCAGAAGGAGAGAATAGATTGTCTCTTCGGTAAAATGCCAGCCAATTTTTACCTTCTGGCGAAACTCAGCTGAGTGCCAAATAAACCCACCACCATCACAGCTGACGCAATCTGGGCGGAGCTGTGACACGACACTCACCGTTGGCTGGATAAAGGACAGATCATGACTGACAGCCAGTCTGCTGGAAAATCCTATGCTGGTATCAGGAATTGTCAAGTTCAGAGGCTCCCTCTTCTTAAGGACAATCTGTAGGCAGCAAGATAGTCAGACAATTGAAATTGGGCCCTTGAGGACCTTAATTATCGCACATGCATTGTTCATATGATGTGCCCAATAAATAGTCAGAGCTATAATGGAAAAGCATTTATTAGAAGTGAAAAATAAACACAAAAACGTCTGCTTATTAAATATGTTATAAACTAAAGGGAAAGTTACGGGGGGGGGGGGCAGTCTCGAACAGGCGTACTTTCTGTGTTTTTCTGATGGTGGGAGCCATGTCCTTGAAGTAGTCTGGCTCCTCCTCCTCCTCTTCCACGTCTTTCGGCTGCAAGGGCATGTTGCCGTTCCCCCCCTCGATCTTGACGCTTGTAGGGGCCTCCTCATCCCAGGAACTCCATTCCTCAATCTCTGACTGCATGAATGAGAACATGACCTGACACCAGCCATCTTCAACAGGGCATCACTTAAATATTTCATTATTCCTCTGCTGCGGAAACTATAAATTTACATATTTCTCCTCAACACATAAAATAACTGGTTTGGTTAATTTTTGCCATATTCTGTAAGGTTCTTTTATGACACTGGTTATAAATGGTAAAACAAAAAGTAATTCCTGTTTTCAATGTTGCAATAATTTATACAGCTGCTTTTACTACTAATTCCTTACATATGTCCCATTTCAGTTTCTCGGAAACACTTTTGGAGCATTTCATTTAAGGATGCATTCATTTAATTGACAATCTTAAATGTTTCATTTAAGGATCTTCATCCCAGAGCTCTTATTAACAAGATCACTTACCGGCTTTGGAGCTGAAGAATGGCTCACTGTTGTTGGCAGCGTAATTTGATCACCACTTAGTTTTCGTGACCTTCCTGACCTGAAACGGGGAGAAATACTGCTCATATTTTTTAGGTTAAGACAAAAATTCTGATGACAAAAGCTAAACTTTTAACGTCAAATACTAGTACCTACTAGTGACACTAGTAACGGCACAAAATTGGTTTGCCGTTCCACGTCTTTTCATTTACTACATTCATGTGCATTTAAGTGCGCTTACCGACAAATGAGCCTTTTTAAAAATGAAAGTAACGCCACCAGGCAGGTGCAGATCTTAAAGAGGCGGAACTGGCCGACTGTCATTGTGACTTATACCTGGATTAGGAACAATAAACAGCAGTCTGTGTTAAACTACCCACAATACACTACATATTTAAATAAATAAATAAATAAATAAATAAATAAATACAACTGAAATACGCATAACTGAAAACCTCATTCACTTTATTTGTTTAAAAAGGTATTTAACTGAAAAGAATATACAGAATGCTGCATAGTATAAAAACTCGTGTGTCTTCCAGTATTTGGAACAATAAATAAATCTTATAAAAGCGCAACATTTTAACAAAACGGAAGAGATTCTTCAGAAAAAAAAAATGAACCAGCGTTACGTGTTCCTGTGTGCAATTCCCTTTGCAAATGCAAACGTGTCTGTCACAGTATAAAAAGATCGGCTGGAAACGAATGATTGGTCGCACGACAAAGGTGAATATGTGCGGTGTTTTTCAGTAACATAAATCGGGATGATTCTTAGGTGAATAGTACAGCATGCAAATGAGCTCAAATAAATGAACATGTATCATTCAGATTCACTTCTCCAGGCCTTTTAATTAGCTGACCATGCGTGTTTCATACATTGTCAAGTTCCCAGAATTCCAAGCCGCTCGGCTTCCTAACAAAACACTGCTCATATTACCTCCACATGCCAGTCTGTACCGGGGTGACACTCACCGGGCAAACAGCACATTCGGTTACAGAGCTAAAGCAACTGCCCGGACCCGCCTGGGCCCCTCTTAATTCAGCGCGCCGAGAATCTTATCGACATTTACTGCCTATATTTCATAAAGATCTCAGATCCACACCGTTACATATCCATCGCAACAAATTTTGTTAAAATATCAAACTGTGCCATTCTCAATTCAGACTTCACCACTCTTCCATTGCATTTCGGCTTCCATCTTTGTACCGACGAGGAAGTGCAACGAATCTGGCAGGACCCAGTTATAGACGTCCGAAGAAATGCCTGTTTCTGCCACAGTCCGAGTTGTATAAAATATTAAAATTTAAAATGAAATAGAAATTATATATATATAGAGAGAAATAAACCAGAATTGATAAATTAATATTAATTGTTCCTAATTTAAAAACTTACGGCGTTTTATTTCTTATATAGGAATAGCATTACATTTACAAAGTGAAAAAAATCAACCAGGTTGTTTAGACTATAGAACACTATTCAGTATTAATTATGGGTTTTGCTAGAAGATACGTACAGAAAACAACCTATAAATTCATTTAATTACAGTCAAAAGTATTTTTGATAAGTTGAAATGGCATTACCGCAGACTCCTATAATCCTTTGCACGGTTTACGGCGTGCACTCATCTATCGACAGCGTAGGCCCGGCGATGCCTGGCGCCTCCCAATAAGCTCGCTTACTCTGGGTATCATCCCCCCAATACCACTGTATTCTTTCGATACTAACCTATGTTAGTAAGGACATATTCACAACAAATATCTAACTGCAATTTTTATTCATGCTGTGTGTAGCCCCTCATTCTCACATATTACAGGCCACAGCACTACCAGTGTAACTGATTTTCTCGATAATCCAAAATAACACACGTATCAAATACTCCAATTTTATGAAAAATAAAGATAAACAACACCGACAAAAATGAGAAAGCAAAAACATTTATTGATAAACCTGCATTAGAACATCCCAGAGCCGGTGCCTGATTATGAAAAAATAACTAAAAAAAAGGTCCCAAAAATGGTCTGAGCAAAGACGATTATCTCATGTCCTGATTAAGATACAGCAATATGGCATTAAAATGAAAAGTTCCCATCATAACGCAGAATGCTGGGCTAGAAATGCCCTTATTCTTTGCAGAAGGTCTTTCTTCACACTGTCTGGCACGAGAGCTGTAAGGAAGCACAGACACAAATCAAAATGCAGCTGTACTTAGAATGAGGACTGAAGACATCTTATCCCATATTTCATCTCCATTTAAAGACTTTCCTGAAACTACAGCATGTGCAGAATGGAGGCTACAAATATGAGTAAAATACAAAGTCCAAGGTTTCCATTCTTGACATCTAAACCGTTGTGAGTACCAAAATGCAGTTAAACAGTTAAAATAATAAGGTTTTAAGACTAATAGGTTTACTCTACCTCTTCCTTTTGGTGTAATTTCTGCAACCAGGTCCTCCACTGTGACATGTTCAAATCCCTTTTCTCTGATGACATCTGCAATAGAACAACATTTATTTTTGGCTCTGAGGGAGGAAAAGATCCATCTACCTTAAATGAAATGAACAACTGGACAAAGGGGAGAGGTGCTGGATTTATTAAATGGTTTTCCTCACCCAGTAAGACCCTTACCTTTGCAGTGTGCTTTCAGCTGGTCCTTCCATCCACATTCTATAAGTTTGGCTCGAAGTAACTCCTTCAGCCTACAGAAAACATATCACCTATTCAATTACAACTTTATCACTTTAAAGAGGCTTTCCTGGACACTCTTCAAGCTTTAATTACACTGAAACTGCTGCGAAACTAACTATTACACAGCAGTCTGTCACGAGCTGGGTGTTAATGCTTTTACCTACCTCTCTCGTTCGCCCATTTCTATTAACTTCTGATTAATAGCAGCTCTCATTTGTGACTCTTTACTCATGTTCACCCTGGAAGATTGGGAACAATGACTGAGCAAGCCAGAGACCAAAGCACGCCAGTACTTACAATCCACCACAACATAAGACAGTACAGTGATTTATAGCAGACAATAGGTATCTCGTCGGCATTAATATGCAGCAAGCTACAGTAAAACCCCAGTGATCCTCTGTCTTCGACCGATTTCTCCAAATAGCACCAATTCCTTCATCTAATCTATGCATAAATATGAAGTGATCACCGCTTCATCGCATTTCCATGCATCTCAATGCTTAGATATCTCGGCGGTGCTATAGCAATTTATTGCATAGCGCGGTTGAAAATTGCAGCATTTTAGTAAGCAAACATATATGACATTTGTAGACACCACGCTACCCGTATGCAGTCATGTAACTGCTATATTTTAGCCCTAATCCTGCGCATATAAAAGTCGCCCGGCGTGTTTCACTCACCGAAATGCACGCGGCTGTTACCGCACAAGCTTCCCGTGTTACTATACAAAACCAAGTGGTTCCTACATGCGCTGCAACTGCGTAAAATAATCTAATTTCAACCCGCTCACTATTAAAAACACACATATATAATTAGCTTAATGTTCAAATAACGTTCTCTGGGTGCTTTTTTGCTTCAACGTTTTTTTTGCCAAGTTTTTTATGGGACATTAACCCATCAAAATTAACTTAGTTTTCACACAATTTTGCCCGAATATTGTTGGACGCTTCAGAGTTATGGAAGTGTCTTCCCTATTCAAAAGGAAAATGTATGCGCTACAAGGTGTAACCAAGAAATATGACGGTCCGCCATGAGGTGGAAGCAGTGTTCATGGAATAATTTCGATTTACGGCATTAGTAGGGTAGCTGATATAAGTAGGTACCGTATAACCTTTTGTGGATCCACCTAACTTTCAACTTATCATTGAAAGTATCGCTCGTAATGTACCTGCGACATAATTCTAATATGGAAAAGTAAAGTTTGCTTGATTAAAATATTTATTAATAATGCAATTTCATTGTCAGTAAAAAAGAGTACCCATTTGTACCTTTGCTTGTCACACTCAAGGGTCTGCCAATTGTACCTTTAGGTAGGTAAATGTACCTTTTAAGACACAGAAATGGACTCTGAGGAACATTTTTGTACCATTGTGGGTACGTTAGTGTTGTTTGTACCTTGGGGAGTCCATTTCTGTACCTAAAATTAGATGGACATCTCTACACCTAAGGATACAATTAGCAGACCCTTGAGGGTACAGCCCCAGTGACAAGCAAAGGTACAAATTGACAAGTTGGTACTCAGTGAGGCGCCATGCCACCTCTGCCACGTCTCATGTAATCACTTTAAGCTGCTAAGCACATTTCTAGACCCACATGCTTAGATACCTGTGCCGTGATGAATTTTATTAAACCTATTATATTACATTAGCCATGACACTTACTCTGTAGAAAAAACAGAGCTTGGATTATGGATAAATCCTGGGGGGGGGGAAATAATGAAACAGGAGTATTTTGTTTTTCTGGCTTTACCTTTTCAGATGATCATGCCCTGAATGGAAATGCAGGTGCTGATTTGAATGCAGGCCTGAAAGGCTCCTGTGAGGTAATGAGAGATTATTCCTCACACATGGAGCGAAAGGGAAATGCACTTACCTCATATTCCACAAGCCGTAGCTGCGGCGAGCCAGTCAACTCTGGCATTTATTCATAGGTCTATACATAGGGTTACCTGCTATGTGTAAATATCTGTAAAACAAAGTGAATCTGGAGAGTTGGGAAGCCGAAAGATGTGTGTTTTTCTTTTCCAAGTTCCTCGCTTCACTATGAATCAGATCCTGCTTTATTTCAAATTTAAAATGGACAAATCACAATTTGTCACTTACGTTGTTACTATGTTCAGTGACAATGTCGAGCAGAAGAGTCACCTCTGAGGGCTGCTGCAGAATTGGCATTTTACTGCGGCAGGCGTGGGAACATCACTGACTGCGAGGCTGTGACTCAGTGCCCTCCGCTCTGACTAGAGTCACGGCTCTGTGCCGCTGTGCAACTAATCGTTTACTTTCTCACATTTAACAGGGACAGGGACCATAGCCTGTGCTTTTCCCACAGTCACAGCGCTTAGTAGAAAGACGCCAGATCGGAGCAGGTTTGCCACCTGCGTCACAGATTTTACTGATTCAAAATGGAAGAATGATGATTACAAATGAAATGTGTGTTTTCAGATAAGGTTTTGGAATGAGAGTGCTGTAAAGAAAAGAAAATGATTATGTATTTGATAATATTTCATACAATATGAGAAAGAAATGGATGACATTTTTCTGTACCCACTATTCAGGGTTACGGGTTTCAGATTCTTTGATGAAGCAATCAAAATGGTTACATTACTTATTACATTATTAACAGGGTAACTAGTAATCACTAACCTATTATATTTCAAAAGTAACCTTCCCAACACTGATTATACTCCATATTACAATTTTAATCTATCTTGGTCGTACCATAAAATTTTTAATCCACTTAAGAAATGTGTTATATGGTTGCTAATATTGTAGATTAATGTAATGTCACATCCATGTGATCCTCCATCAAACAGGATTTTTCATTGCTCAATATCGGGCTGTTTTTCCGGATTCATGAGGGGAATATTGCATGGAAGTTGTTCTCCTATTTGCATATTAATCCAGATCCAGTTTGCATTTACTAGCCATGTTTTCATATCACTGTTACCTGCACACCTTTTCATGTCCATCTGCACGCCAGTAGCTCTGCTCTTCAGCGAGGCACTTCCTGTTCTCTTTGGATTATCTGCCTATTTAATGTTGTACATGTCAGTGTGTCCCTTTGACCTGTCGATTCTTAACACGCTATGTACAGGTCCACTTTCTGTGACATCACCGTTCCCTTTGAGGCAGTATCAATTTAGAGCTCAAAAGCACTAATTTCGGTGGTTCCCTATATCCTGTGCTGCACATAATTACTCAAGGATCCTCCACGGTTGATCCTCCGCTCAAGTGGCTTGCATGTTTCATTCTAAGGCTTCGATTTCCAAATGCCAATGTACAGAATACCCTCCAAAGCTGGATCTACTGGTCTACTTGTGCAATAGTGAGCCAGAAATACTAGTGTGGGTTAGGGTTAGGGACTAGGACCCCCCCTATCCTACCGCGGTATTAGTTGTCTAAACAAGGTGGTTTTTCAAAGGGTCAGTCCTATGAAATCCATGTTTTGGAATCTAGCTGACTGACTGGTGGTTTATATCCCTTTATGGTGAGAGTTTCCCCTTAAAGCTGATAAATATAAAAGGGTGAAGACTTTTCATTATGATTGACACTGCTGATCACTTTTTGGGGAAGATGCCTGATCCAGTTCTCTGTAACCATGGTGATGAATTCATCTTCAGTCCACTGTGATGGAACCTGATCGCTTGATGTATTGGTGATTGTTTTAAAATCAATAACATTTAAGTTATTAAGCCCATTGTTTTTTTTTTGAGCAATGCGTGACTTGGGGTCCATTTGTCTGATCAGTGCTGGCTTGTTTCTGTACCCTGAAACTACATAATTTTTTAATTGAATTGTCGTGCTTCATTGTAATTAGTCCTCTGGTTTTTATTAACATATCTTAAGTGTTACGGATGTCAGTGTCACTCTCAGTGATGTTCTTCACTTCATTTCAGGTTCTACAAATGGAAAGAGAAGTGACCTAGATGAGCAAAGATCGGCAAGTTTTCAGAGGTGACTTCTACCTGCGGTTAGGCGTCCGTCAGAAAAGCAAGGAGTTATTGAGCGTGACGTCTCATTAAAGCACAGTACAGCGGGCGACTGCAGTGCCGAGATAACGAAGAATGAAGCGAAAACTGAATCTCATTTTTCATATTGATCAGTCAAAGTAAGAATACATTAAAAAATGTAAATACCAAATAGAACTAGAATGTTCTAGATGGCTGAACTTCATTCATAGTTATATGAGACATGCAGTCTGTGAGCAGTTTCTTAGATACATCAGACCGATAATGCGAATTGTGTAGCTGCAACCAAACACATACAACATATAGACCAGGGTCAGAATGTTCAATGACTGTTTGGTTAAGCATTAGATGCGGTTCCAGCATCTCAGGAACTTTCTCACGGTTTTTCAGGCACATCTCGAATTTATAGAACGGTGCAAAGTCAGTACTGGCAGTCCTGTGGTTGAGAATGGTTTGTCAATGAATGTAATGAGTGAGGTAAAAGGAGAACGGGCAGAATTGTTAAAGCTGACACGAAGGGCTCAAGCGCAAAAGTAACAGTCAATACAACAGTGTTGTGCAGAAAGGCTTCTCTAGACACACAAGTTCCCCACCGTTAAAATGGATTTGGAGGCAACTGCTAGACAGCTGTACCTAAATAAAATGGCCAGTGATTGAATATCCACTGACAAGGATTTTTTCTTGAAATAATCAAATCGGAATCGAGAACAACATGATTCAGTAATTTTGCAGTGATTTCACTGGCTGGTTGAACCTGCCTTTGTTTTTCCTGGGATTTACTGTTTCACTAATATTCATACCACAACATTCTTCAGAGCATGCTTCCCGCAAACTGGAACTGAGCAGAGTAGGTTTGTGTCTAACGTCAGCCCCTGTAACCCATCTCAGCCCAGGTTTATTAATCCATTAGTGTTTCCATGGCTTCATTGTCTTTCTGTTTATCTCGTGCTGTAACCCTGTCCCTGCGGTTCACTTGGCACATGAAAGCTTGAGGATCTGTCTCCATGTGGCCATAGGAACCACACTGAAGGATGTCCTGCAAATAGAAATTTACTAGATCCAAAGGGACATACAAACGAACAATTTATATATTTTTTTGCTCTCAGCGTCTTACTGTTTACTAAAGTAACAGGGTGTAATTTACTGGGAGCTCTTTATGTCCCAGAAAAAGGGACATAAAGTGTCTTCGGATTGCAAGGCGAACCCGCTCTATTCCTCCTTCCGGCGGCTTCCGGACGCTGTGAAGTCTTTCCTGAGTGAAGCTGATGCACAGCTTTCATCTTCGTGTAAGCTGAACGTAAAAGACCAGCTCAAAGAATTAATTGTGCACTCTGTTTGTTAAACGGACAATAAATAAACATCAGACAAATGTTTCTAGACGACTTAAGTCTGAAGGTCATGAGCTGGGATGTTTTATAACTCTTAATTAGACCAGAGAAATCTGTCATTTGTGATTTAAACTATCTTGACATTTCAGATTTTTTTGACTGATTTGTTTTCCTCAGAATGTGTGTTTTAATGAAGACAGAAGCTGTGTGTTTTTAAAAGTAAGGCCTTAGAAATAAGTATATGTGATGGACAGCACCCTAGAGGCCACATGACTGGTGGAATGCACCTTTCGGGATAAACAGATACCATTAACTTAGACATTTCATCCGTGTTTAGGGCATTCCATTAAGGTCACTTGAACAACACTTAGAATACGGTCTGAGATGAAAAATCTGCAAACAGGGCCAAGACTCAACCAAGGCCAAGCATATTAACATTTTCTCCAGCTGCCTTAACAGAACCGAGAACTTACCAAAACAGGGACACGTCTGGCAAGAGTGTTTGTGCCAAAAGATGCTGCCCTCTAGTGGACAGGTGTGCTCCTTACAATACGCAATGCCAAATTCAATTCAATTCAATTCAAAAAACTTTATTTGTCTCCGAGGAGCAATTAAAGGCACACAGGGCAGTTGAACAAGAAAAACACAATGATGTAAAGAGCAACAGTATTTCGAAAGTTCAGTGCAAAACTGCAGTCGGTCAGGTAGAAGGATTGAAGGATTAGAGGAAGGATTGTTAGTGGGCATGGGTGGGGGGGGGGTCAAGTGCAGAATGAATGATGGGTTCCACTGTAGGAAGGTGGGTGGGAAGAGGAGACTCAAACTCCGGGAGCAGAGCATGGGAGGGGTCCTTGGGAGGGGTTCTGCAGAATCCTGCACGCTGCTCTTAGAGTTTGCTGCTCAGTCTGGGTGGGTGGACCGGCAGCATTCATCCAAATGCAACTAATATAAAACTATTCATTAATCAATTAAAATCCACTGTTCTCAGAAAATAATTTTTTCTTATGAATTATGCACTATTAATCAAATGTATCACCCCAGTCAAGTATTCCTTCAGTCTTAAAGTCCCGTTGTATCAACATCACTTTTATCTGATATGGGGTTTTCTCAACTTGAGCAACATTCTTGTTGAAACTTTAAAAAAAAAAAAACTGTGTTTCTTGTCACTGTGAAGCTGAAAATGTCTGTGCGTTTGCTGGCTGTCGCACGCTTGGAGGGTAGTTCCGGGGGCTGGTGGAGTCACATCTGCTGCCACCCTCAATGGGGTGAGAAAACAATTAAATGGTCACAATTGAGGGAGGTGTCCGTGTTTAAAGAGTCTAACACATACACCAGCTGCAGGTTTCCACACCCAGCCCGTTGTGACTGCTATCTCACAGCCCTTTTTTACTTGTTGACTTACGTAGTCAAACAGCAAATAAGAGTGAATTGGATGTAGGGATGATATATAGCATTAAGGTCCGGCTTACGGAGGTTTGCACAGCCTCTGTATTGTTGGCTAATCTTGGTCACCTAATGCTTAGCCCCCCCAGCTGCACATATATAAGTCTCTTCCTTTTAATGCATAATATTGCCAGAAATAATGGAAAATCCTAGTGCTGTTGAAGATGTCCTGTCAGAAGCAGGACAGAAACAGACCCTGTGACCACAATCCTGTGGGTTCCCAGGACAGGCACTGCTGTTGTACTCAGGCACTGCTGTTGTACTGTTGTTAGTCAGTCCACTAACACTGTAAGCTGGCCTGCTGAGCAGCACTGGCTGTCCGCACAAGGGTCTGTCCAGCAGACCTCCACTCCTGCTGGGCACGTCACCCTGGTGGCCTTTTCTTCTCATCCTCCCTCTCCCTTTTGCCTTTTGTTCATTCAGGTTTCTCTCACCTTCTCAGTCAATGGTGTTGTACTTAAATCTTGATCGGGTACTTAGGAGAAGTTACTGTATGTCATGCTTGACTACAGTGTCAATATAATTATTTATTCATAAGTACAGCGCTGTGCTGAATTACTGATTCTCCACATCTCCTTAAGGTAGCCCGATCTGATCATTTCTGGATCTTGATCCTGGCGTCTACCATCCGGCCCGATGTTTTGGTAAAGTACAGAGCCATTACTGAGCCCTGACACAGCCTGACTGTGACAATGGAATGCTGTGAAGAGCTTTTACTAGGACACTGACAGTTCCCAGGGGGTCTGAGGTTGTCCAGACGCACGGGACAGCCAGAAAGGACCACCTGATGGAGCATGCTCTCACCCCTCAGTAACCTCGTGACTCCTTCAGATGTTCCAGATAAAAACGTCTTCGCATAATTGTGAACGTACCTGCGAAGACATGCAACGTGTCTGCAGATATACATATATGTCCATAAACAGTGACTCCAGCTCTCAGCCCTCCCTCCTCAGATGTCCCTGTGTCCACTTGTCTTGCTGACTCTCACAGCACCGTGGGAGGCGTTGAGCATGTGTGGAACTGCAGACACTGGCTGGCGATCATGTTCCATCTTACCTAAACAATGGCAGCTCTGGGAAACAAAAGGGGGCTTGTATGCGTCACACAAACCGCCTCCTCTTTCATGAAGATTGCGGACCTCATTATGGGAAATGACCTGATCAGGCCGACTCTCCATTTCCAAGTTCAGCAGCTTCATTAAATGACGCACTTGTGGACCCCCTGTCATGTCGCAGCAACCTAGTCCTTGGGGACCCCCAGACAGTCCACATTTTCGTTACCAGGAGATGGGAGGGAGCGAAAATATGGACCGTCTGGGGGTCCCTGAGGACCGGGTTGAGAAATACTGGACTAGAAGACACTATTCTAGGAAGCAGGATCTTCTACATTATTATTTCAAAGGGCGCTAACCCAGTGGCAAAAAGAACACAGGGCCTCCCGCTGCCCAACTGCTTGTTGTGTTTTGCTGTTTTTGATTGACCCCTCAGGTGGCACCAGGTTTTATAAACACTTTTAATTCTGAGAAACATTGTGCGTGACAAAATGTCCCTCCATGGGGAAACTATGACAAAGCCACTAACTGCTGACTGGATAAAAGGGTAATGGCAATGACAAAAAACAGCCATGTTTGTCCTCGCTCCAAAAATGAAATAGTTTGCAAAATCTATTCATCCTGAGCTAGATGCGATATTCTGTTTACAGATAAACCCATCACTACATCTCAGACAACTATAATTCATCACAGTTTTCAAGAGACAATTCAACACTGAAGGAGACAGACTCATGGGATCCAGTTGTCTTCAACGCTCAGCAACTGATGGTGTGCTCAGTCCATGACTTACATTCTGTCATTTTCTGCTCTCCGGAGCCGGAGACTCCTCACATAGAGTGAGATTGGGCCACTGTGGTCACTTTGTCCAAGCGACAGCACGGAGGTCCTGTGTGACATGTGGAATAGTACTGTCGGAATTCACGTGAGTGTGTTTTCTAGTGCGTGAGTGACTTTGATCACATGGGATGGGCGACATTGGAGGAGAATGAGTCAGGCGTGGTTTTGAGAAGGTACAAAGAGAAATAAGCCAAGTCACTGAATGATAAGGCGATTCATGATGAGTGAAGGGTCAAGTTGAATTCTGGCAAGTGTTATGAAAGGAGGAAATGTTATAACTAACAGGTGAGTGTAAGTCATAGTGTTTACAGTGCTGCGCTTCCATATACCCATCCCACCCAAAATGCAGATTCCAGGTCACTGTAACCATAAATGTAATAGACCCTGAAGGAGCAGATGGATGCATACCCACATTATCGGCCATTAGTAAACCATTACGGTCGCTGTCATTGTATCATTATACACAATCTGCATGTGGGCGAAGGCCCCACCCCTCGGGAAACGGCAGGTGATGATGGAGAGCTCTCACAAAATTATATCCAATTTCCGAGCCTCCGAATGCAGTTTCGTCCTAAGTGGTTCAGTGATTACAAGAGCACAATGCACTCTGGCGCACATTCACAGTGGACATTGAGGTGTGCCACTTTACCCAAGGACACAGCAGCAGGGTCTCTCCCAGGTGAGGAACAGAGCTGCCCCTAAACAAAGCTGTCCCTGACTAAAGCTGTCCTCGAACAGAGCTGTCTTTGAACAGAGCTGTCCCCAACAAAGCTGTCCCCGAACAATGCTGTCCCCAAGAAAAGCTGTCTTTGAAAAGAGCTGTCCTTGAACAGAGGTGTCCCTGAGCCAAACTGTCCCTGAACAAGGTCAGCCTCGAGCAAAGCTGCCCCAAAGCAATGCTGTCCCCGAGCAAAGTTGTCCCCAAGCAATGCTGTCCCCAAGCAAAGCTGTCCCAAAGCAATGCTGTCCTCAAGCAAAGCTGTCCCCGAGCAATGCTGTCC
>JAODJX010000136.1:6913586-6933173 GCA_026776945.1 Isichthys henryi | reverse complement strand
TGCCAGTCCACAGCAGCACATAAGGCAGGAGGACACCCTAGATGGTATGCCAGTCCACAGCAGGACATAAGACAGGGGGGCACCTTGGACGGGATGCCAGTCCACAGCAGCACATAAGGCAGGGGGGCACCCTGGACGGGATGCCAGTCCATAGCAGGACATAAGGCAGGGGGGCACCCTGGACGGCATGCCAGTCCATAGCAGGGCGCATTACTAATTCCAATTATAATCGTGGAACAATTACAGTATGAACACAATTGTGAAAATCGCAACATAAACTCCAGTTACCTGTGTATGCAGGTGACATTTAGTGACTCATCCCAGGTGTGGACAGATTGGTACAGCCAAAACAGTTTCAGAGAGGTGGGTCCTAATTTTTAATGTTGGTATTTCTCTAATAAACTAAGCAGGGAAACCAGCTTTGCACATGACGACTGATATGTTGAACTAATGAGGCAAGAAAAAAGCACAAATAAATAACATCTGTCACCTTGAGTCTTTCTCATGCTTGTGCAACTGTTCGTGAGAGTTTGCTCACCAGATGCTGTTCATAAGACACTGATCAGGAGACGTGTTCACGAGAGGCTGTTAATGAGGATTTGTCCGTGATAGGATTTCTGTCAGGGGCTGCTCATGAGAGGCTGCTGATGAGAGGCTGCTGATGAGAGGCTGCTCGTGAGAGGCTGCTGATGAGAGGCTGCTCGTGAGAGGCTGCTGATGAGAGGCTGCTGATGAGAGGCTGCTCGTGAGAGGCTGCTGATGAGAGGCTGCTCATGAGAGGCTGCTCGTGAGAGGCTGCTTGTGAGAGGCTGCTGATGAGAGGCTGCTGATGAGAGGCTGCTGATGAGAGGCTGCTGATGAGAGGCTGCTCATCAGAGGGCGTCCTACAGAGGCTGTTCATGATACAGTGTGTGAATAAGTAGGCCACAATTATTTTATCTGTTGCAAATGGGGGCTTAGTTGGACATAGTGGATTAACAGGTGTCTGGGATCATTCTTGACCACATCAAATTACCATAGAGCTGCGATATTCCCATTGAGGCCAGCCATGGTCAGGACCAAACAGCGGTCACACAGGCTAACAGCTAGATTCTAACTCTGATTAAACATGCCAACGCCTTCTGCACTGGACTGTCAGGTGTGAGGCACATGGTGAAAATGGAGTGCAACTATGCCGTCCGGCACTAATTTGGAGTATTTTTTGGGGGAGGGGGGCGGGCAGGCTTGACCCCTCTGACACCAAGCAACGGTAACATCTTTTTCCACTGTGTAAATATATTTAACTCCGATTGTTAATCTTTCTTTGAGTTTAGCAAGGCAGTCGAAAGAAGCTTTACTTTAAATCTTCTCTAGACAGCAGGTAGATCAGCAAGTCAATCAGAACATAAGCCAGGCTAATACGACATTTAGAATAAATGTTGCAATAATATAAACAATAGGAGAGTATTAACATCCTGGCCAAGACTCCAGATATTTTAGCCAGTGAAAAATTTTTTAGCCCGGACTATTTGTGCACTGTCTGGCAGGCAACTGGAGGGGAGCAGAAATGTGGACTGTCTGGCAGGAAACTGGGAGGGAGCAAAAAAGTAGACTGTAGACAGCCTTCAGGATAAAGAGCGTGGTCTTGATCATTATACTGCCAATGAAGAGTGTGGTCTGCGATGGGCTGGCCCCCCATCCTGGGTTGTTCCCTGCCTCGTGCCCATTGCTTCCGGGATTGGCTCCGGACTCCCCGCAACCCAGTAGGATAAGCGGTTTGGAAAATGGATGGATGGATGGATGAAGAGTGTGGTCTTGATCATTACACTGCGAAGGAAGAGCATGGTCTTCATCACCAGTTGCAGAAAAAGTCTGCACTCCACAGGATCGCTCTCCGGGTATGAAACTGTAAAACACAACATGTTTACAAGAAAATGCTTAGGTTTTAACTGCCCTCAGATGAGGAAAAACATTTATTAAATGATTAGTGTGGAAATGCAGTCTCTCACATTAAAAGATATTTGTGTTTTTGTTATTAATAAAATATGATTGAATTTGTAAAGATGTGATGTCACTGCTCGAACCTAGGTGATGATTAATTACCTTCGTTAATCATCCCATGGAATCTGTATTACTATTATGTGATATATATCAGTATCATTGCACTGCATGTTTTAATTAGCTGCACCTGTATTCATGCTGATTAGGGAAAGCGACTTTCCGTCAGATTCAGTATGGTACCCTGAAACGTGCTGCTGAATTAATCACAATCTGGCGCGTGTCTGACCCACAAAAATTCATCACTATCAGCAGATGCATATTATTATAAAACAGATGCATTGGTGTCTTTTCCAGCTTTGGATAAAACGTGGCTTGAACCCTGAGGGAAAAAAAAACACGGTTGTAAAATGTCTGTTACGGTTTTGTTTTTCTCCCAGAGTGAAACATACCCTCATGCTTAAATGCGGTGCTCTCATTACAGACAATTTGCTCTCCTAAACCTTCCTAATATGAGAGGACGAGAGCAATGCAAGGTCTCATCCTTCACATGGCATGTTCACTCGTGTCGAGTACATTGTGTTTTTTTTTCAGTTATAGCAATTCTCACTATCCATGTGCAAAGGCTGCATGTTTACTTGTGGATGAAGAAGATTACTGACTGATGATTTGCGGCCTTACTTGTTTATCTAGGAGGTGGTCCATGAACAGGATTAGTCAGCTGGTTGGATTAACGTAAGATTAAAATCATGATTGTCCAACAAGAGTTTAGGTAAGGAGCGTTCCTCTTGGAAAAGCATGACTTCTAGTCAGTGTTGGGGAAGATACTCATACAAATAATCCATTACAGACAGAGGTGGAAAGTTCAGGTCCAGAAAGTACAAATCCAGACCACGATTTTGTTTCAACCAACCAGTTGTGCATGAAGAGTCACAGTCACAGAATACTCAGTTAGTTGGTTGAAACAAAACATTGGTCTGGATTTGTACTTTCTGGACCTGAACTTTCCACCTTTGTCTGTAATGGATTATTTTTATGAGTAGCCTCCCTAACACTGCTTCTAGCTTAAGTTAACTCAGCAAACTGAGAGATCCTGCTTCAATATGACCCTTAAAGACTTAGGAAGTCTATGCATCATCTTGAAATTAAAGTTGAAATTAAAAGGGTTAAGAAGAAGCACCTTGGCTGTAGAAGGTCAGGCAGCTCCACTTGTCCCCATGGAGACACTATGTGGGGGGGAGTGGGCTTTTAAAATGAGTTTTCCCTTTGCTTGACTGTCACTCTCCATTAGCACTTAGCTGTTACTTTGAGGGGCTGGGGGGGGGGGGGGTTGGGTGCAGGCAGGACGTAGCACAGCTGCCTTTTTATTTGGGTTTATGGCCAGCGGGGGTTGCTGTGGGGTGGGGGGTTAGTTCTACTCTAGCGTTTTTTAATTGGTGGAGTGTGACCTGTTGGCGCACGAAGACCTTTATCTACATCCCATCTTCCACATTATCTGTAGCACATCGGCTGCATAACCCAAATGCTTCAAGCTGGATTTCCATTGACGGAGGACAGTATTTGAGGACCCACACATGCTGCGGTATTTGCACAGCAGCCACATGTTCAGAGGTGATAAAAATCCTATTTTTGGTCTTAAATGTTATGTTGCAGTTTCTTCAGAAGTATGACCATCTTTCGTTGCAGGTTAGATGTCATTGTTCTTCCTTCCCACTGTATGTTGTTGTTGGTTTTAGGCCAGCAAGGTAAATCGTTGCACTTTCCATGTCGTGTTTGCGTAGCATCCATTCAGAATGTCACCCAGTGTGTAGCGTGCATACTAAGCAGACCTGCTAACCAAATCTGTGAGACTTCACATCTGATGGAGCCCATTTGCGCCCTTAAGTGAAATACAAACTGAAGAATACTGTCAGGACTACCAGTCTGCCCACAAAGCGACAAGCCTTATACATCAGTGTTTCAGCTATGAACCTGTGTGTTCAGTTAAATGAGTTTTTTTTTTTGTGATGAAGAACCATATGGGTATCAGGTTAAAGCGCAGGCCAAACATACAGCACTGATCTGGATTTTAAAATAAAAGACATTTCTTAATGAGTATGACATGATAGATTGTATAGTTTTCCTTGTGGCTTAATTGAGAACAGCTTGCAGGGAGGACGTAAGGTCCTTCTGCTGGTAGTACCTGGGTGTTCTGGGCTTGGTCTTCATAATCATCCAATTATTTTTTGTGTAAAAATAACATCTGCTAATGCTAATTGTCACGCCTACACAGGCGGGAACCATCAGGTGTACGACCTAAGGGTAATGAACGGGAGTACAAAGACAACCAAGTCACACCAGTACAATGCGAAGTATTGAGCTGATGTATTCTAGCCTTGCTGAGCGTTTTCTTGTCTATCGTCTCCCCCGATTGCCCCGCCTAATCCGTTCACCTTGTGTTCAGTCCTTACCTGCTTTCCCTTCCCTCCCCAGACCCGCTCCCGATCCTGACCCGTCTGCCCCGCCGAGCCCGGCACGTCTCGTCCCTGCTCCTTGTGTGGTATCGTTGCGTGCCTATCTGTTGGACTGACTTCCCGGCTACCGACTTCTCTGCCCGTCCACCGACCTCGCCTTTTGCCTATCTCTACCTGTGCTTTTGCCTGGCTAGCGCCAATAAACCTAGCACTGGTTTGCATCTCTGGATCCGTGTCTTCCTGCCCAGGGTTTCGTGACACTAATCACAAGAACATCCAACGGGCAAAGACAAGCCAGTTGACGAGGAGGGGGTCATTCCACAGGACGGGGGTGTCCTGTTTTTAAGCCCAAGGTCCTGAGCCAGTAAGGATGCCAGAAACCTTTGTAGTTATGGTCCTGCCAAGTTCTCTGGGTGTTAGAGGGAGCAGTATAATGTACCGGGGGGTGCAGCGGGACCCCAGACTCCACCAGGAGTGCCAGGTTTGGATCCAGGTTTTCATCCCAGTGCTTGTCCCTTCCTGACAGTTTTCCAAGGCTGTCTACCTACTCAGCCGACTGTCCATGAACTACACACAGAATGGTGCTGCAGATGGAGAGCTGAGAGGTGAGCAGGGGTGTGTTTATGTGTATATAAATATATAAAGTTACGAGTACTTCATAACCAAACCTGGCCCTTAGTTTAAAGTTGAGAAATTTGATTGTGGATAGCAGACAGGCCAGATTTTTAATTTTAGATGACATCAACCTAGACAATTTGGGCCTGTATTCAGAAAAAGCATATTTGTTTTCTGAGTGTTTCTTTGCAGAATATAAATGCTCTGAGCTTTTATCGTAATGGCAACCATGTCGAGAGATTTTTGAAACATCTTGGGAGTATCTCAGACAAGCAGGTAACCAGAACCTTGCATTTATTGTACATTTCAGGCCTGGACCAGCACTCTCCTTCTCATGGGAAATGCCTCCTCTTTCGAGACTCTTACTAAAGAGTTTTAGACTAAAGTGAATTGCCTGTTTGCTGAAAACGGTAGCAAACAGTTATATCTGTCTCTTTTTGGTGAAACACAAAAAAGTGAGACGAATATGATTTTCTTTTCCATTATTTTCATATCGTAGGACAACGTCAAGCGACTCAGGGTCAGGGGACGTGAAACAAGAAAACCGAAAGCCAATTTGTGAGACAGGAGTTGTACTCAGGGTTGGAAGCAAAGGTCAAGAAGTAAAAAGTAGAGTACAGGTTTGAGGAGAATACCCGGCATCCATCTTAATACCTATTCATCCAACGAAGGGCCTTTGGTGGCTCAACCTTCAGTTGGCCCACAGATGTGGGTTGAAGTCAGAGCTCTTCTCTGGTGCCTGATGTCTCCACCTCACTTTATAATATGTATGGTGTTCTTTGATGAACTGTCGTCGGTATTCGGATAAAACATGCTGCATTGGGACCAAACCACAAAGCCTGCTTCTCGACTGTTATGGAATGCCAAGAATGTGTTGCATACCTTAAACAAGCTACGTTCTTTGACTGTTGGTTCTTTTGGCACTCTCCTGTTGAGCTGTGATGTGACAGCATACACAAATTGTCTCTTTTTTTTTGTCAAAAGACTAGCAGTTCTTTCAAATTGGCCACTGTATTCAATTCCTTCCTTGTTCTCTCTTCCAGTTTGTAAAGCAAGCTGATCTACTGAAGTCCTGGATGTGCCCACATCATAATGATGGTTTTGACAACATTGCAAAGAATATTTAAAGCCTTAAAAGCTTGTTTATACCAGTCCTTTCCAAATATTTCAAAGATCCTTGGGAATGCTGTCCCAAGATTCTAGTTCCTGGTTTTTCGGGTGCAAATAACCAAAGCACAGCTTAATTAATCTGAGAGCTCTAAATAGCAAGATGTATTTAATGGGCAGATTAAACGTCCCATACAATGCAAATCTGACTTCCCCTCGGCATAGTTGAATAAGGAGAGTTTGGTACATAGGACTGACATTCTGTGAATCTCCTAAGTGTCATTCTCTCTTTCAAAAGCAAATCCTGCATTTGTGAAAGAAATTGGTAAAATGGGCTGATTCGAAAATTTTAGACTTACATAACTAGACTGTTGCATAACAGTGATAAGCACAGCCCCAAATTTAACATATGTCAGCCCACATTCGAGCCCAATGGACCTGCACAACCAGCACCGTACATTTTCACTCTGAAGCTTGACCACGGAGAGATGAGCCAAGCAGCAGCTCAACAAAACAGGGTTTTATTAACAAATTCTCCAAATTCACTGCAAGCAACACATTTACAAAATGCTAAGCTTGCTGTCTAATAAAACAGTTCTTGAATAGACTTGAATGACGAAGCTAGCATTGTAAGTCATTTGGTGACTGAAATGCAAAATAATTTCAGTGTTGTTGCAATGCTAAAGACAAAGTAATGATTATGCTGACATGGGAGTATTAAAGTTATGTGTAGCAAAGTACCCTCTAAAATAACAATTAAAGTACAGTACAGTAAATACATAAACCAGAAACATAGTTATTATCATTACTAAGTATTATGTACTGTACAAAATTGCATGTGCTATACTTTTACACGTTTGTCTAGGAACCATCATCACCACAAATATGTGAGCAATGATCTGTTATAATCTTATGGGATCAACGTTGTAAATGTGGCCAGTCATGGACTGAAACACCGTTGTGTGTAGCATGACTGTAGAGATGTTGCTTCTGTGTGAGTCATTGCGGTGCCTCGTAAACCAGCCAATCAGAGAAGAGCTCATCAACATATTAATGAGCCCACCAAAAAAGGGCAAAGCGGGCTATTTCATTCCATGCTAGAGCCATATCATAGGGCTGTAAATGGGCCTGTATAAGCATTTCTGCACATTTTCCAACCAAACCAAGTTCACATGCTGACAACAGAGAGCAATTTAAAGTACTGAAAAAATGCGTTAAATGGCACGTTTAAGCTATACTGTGTACACGATTTAGGATATCGTGCACACAAAATTAAAAATGAGATCTGTTGGTGAGTCCTCCAGGGCGCCATACGAGAGGGCGAGAGCATGGCACTGTTGGTGCTATCAAAACTGAATATACATGAGTCTTAAAATAGAACATTTTCAAAATGTAAATCCATGCTAATTGTACTTGCATTGCTTACAGAGTGCGTGTACACAGCTATGTTGCGTTCCTGTACACTGTTGCACATATCCAATAGCAAAACGCCAGGTTTTATTCCTGTACTTCGTTTACTAAAGACTGAAGTTAGTGAAGTACTTTATATTCAAATCGAAATGTCATCCATGCATAATCACCCATGCATTAAGCCCTGAGTCCCAGAAAAGATATTACCGGGGTTAAATAGGGCCAATATCATTTTGTAAGTGACGCTGTCCAGATATTTTCTGCCCTCAGCCCTGGATGGCTGGACGTCGTACTTATATCAAGGCTCAGATCTGAACATAGGTCAGTCATGCTGCTTTCTTCCAGCAACCATGCTCTCCAGTCCTGGTGGGTTTTCGCTTTTTCTTAGTGTTTATTTGTATCACACACCAACGGAATTATAATCAACATATGGAACTGAATTAATCAGATCAGATAGCTGCATACTGTTGCAATGCACATTCATTCTGCAATTTAATTATTACGACACTTTAAAATCTTGGAGTTTGAGTGTTTGCTTAATAGTTTACTTTAGTCCTACTCATTTGTGTAGCGGGATAAAAAGCCCTACAGAAGGAATTCACATTCAATAAGAATGTGACTTAAAGCTGTTCTGGATTCTTAAAAAAAATCGCACACAATGTATATACACGATGATAATTCTACAGAAAATAATATCTTAACTACAGAGTCCGCAAAGTCCCAAAAATTGTATTTTTAAAATCCTTTTTATCCTCAGGAAGAATTAAATGAACCCTAATGCATGCTCAGATGCAGTCAGGTTAGTCTTCAGTTCCTATAAAATCCTTCTTCTGGCAGTACAATGTAAACGACAGGAAGCTCCTTACAAACTAGCTAGTTTATTGAAGAGTATTTAAGTACTACTTCCAAAAGCAAAGATGAAATCCATTTATAATGCAGAAAAATATGGCGCAAGAACATCACTTACAGCTGAATAATCTCAATATGACACCATAACCTATGACAATCAGCCCCTAACAGACAGTAATAATTTATTTTCACAACTCAGCACTTAGGTCACAAAATTTTTTGCCTTCTTTTTTTGTCAGGATTTTCACCATACAGTCCACAACACCTTGAGGAAACACTGAGATGTTACAAGAGCCACCTGACAACAGTTAGACAGGACTGCCGCTTGTAACACATTAAACACATCTAACATCACAACTTTTAAATACAGTTTACAGTGCAAGTACACCAAGAAAAATGTCGTGATCGATTTCGATAATGACTAAACAAGACAATATAAAACTAATGTCAGAAAATAATACCAAATTTTTGAGTATATGTATGAAATCAACTATTAGACAGATCAGCAATGCAATTAATTAATCAAAACGATTATTTGCTGAACGAGCTTTGTTTTTAAATTATAGTAATAGTGTAAAATACTTCATCGTGTAATCACATGAAGGTACTTTCTTTATTTAAAACTTAAAATACCGCCCGAAAGTGAGTATGGTCTTGGTCATTTCTGCTTTCCTTACAATGGACGCCATTGTCAAATGATGAGGTTTTGCGTGAAAATACTAATGTTTATCTTCATACGTATACAGGATACATTGAACCTGGGTTTGTAAATCACAATGGCAAGAAAAATCACAAAGCATCAGTTGAAAACAGAAAGTATGAAAGGACACCCAAATACCCCAGACAGCGCTGCTAGAGATTTTGGGCCCCGTGAAAGTTTATCATATTGGGCCCCCGACCCAAACCAGTTCAGTTTTGTTCCAGATTTTTTAGGGCCCCCGTCAGCCTGATTGGAGGGAGTGCTGTCACCATACGTTCCCGATTATGTGATGCGCTGTAATTACTGAATTATTGAACTGGTGAGTTTACCAATGCTTTCTTAATTGGTCCACTGTCCTGGTGTGTTGATAGATGACACACATACAACAACAAAGTTATTGAATTTTAGCATGATGTTGCCAAGCTGTCAGATTCACAATGATCAGTAAGACTCTCTGAAAATGTGGACACTTCTGATCACAATGTAATGCTCCATTCTGAGCACTGTGATCTCTAAGCGACCAGTTTGATGGCGGATCTAACTATGGTTCACCTTGTTAAAACAACGTGACCCTTGTTTCAGTCTGAGCACAGACACTGCGTGAGCGTAATTGCTGTTGAAGGTGTGACCGATATTTTGACCCTCCGATATTTTACAGACAAACTTAAAATTTTACAGATAAACTTTAATAAGTTTTGAAAAATCCAGCGTCAGTGAATGACAGAATGGAGGAAGTCTGGTTCTGTCAGGGTCAGTGAATGACAGAATGGAGGAAGTCTGGTTCTGTCAGGGTCAGGGTTAGTGTGCATTTCCTCTCACGCTGACCCACTGACGTTTTAGCGTGTGCCTGTGAGGAAGTGAACCTTCCACATGTGAGCACGGTGAGAGACTGGTGAGTAAGAGTGGAACCAGAATGCTGTGTGCTCGAGTCCCAGTACTGAAACTTCTGACTTGTTCTGAGTTGCTACAGCAGCTGCCCCACTATGACAAAAGCAATACAGGAGTAGATTGATACATGTGGAAATCTATCTACAAGCTTCTGGAGTATCAAATGCATTGAAACCAAAAGTGGAGTTTGATATTTACACTGTACAGGGCCATTTGCAGAAAAAAATTAAATGTATCTTACTTACCTTAAGTGTTAATGCACATAGGAGCCATTATTTTGTCTATGGATACCAACAAACCGCTTATGCAAAGGTACAAACAGCCAGCATAGAACAGAAGGCAAACTCCACTAATGATGTAACACTCTGGAGAAGAATGAGAGCTTTAGGTTCCCGTCAAAGCATTTGGGGATGCCTCATTACCGCTGTTAGGGTTATCTTCACGATCGCCACCTTCCACCTCCTACCAAACTGAGTTGCGATAACTGTCTCTTTATAGGTGGTTGTTCTCACACAGTGAATATCAAAGTTATTCTTACTGCTTTTGTGATGTTACTGTCTGAAGCTGCGCAAAGTTCCACCAACACTGGCGGTAAAGAATAGGGCGCACACAGCAGCAACCAGCCCCCTGTTGGAGGCAGGGTATAAATGCCAAAGGAGAATAGTCTACACTGTACCACCCTATCCCAACCAGTAGGTGTCACCACAGTGTCCATGTTGAACCTCAGAATAATAAGTCAGAATGCAATTACAACTAGTATCATACCCAATTAAATAAAATTTCAAGGCAGAAGTACCATTAACAAGTACTGCAACTTTTTCAAATTGAAACCAAAAATTTATGAAAAAATATACTTGTATGTATATTTCGTCCCAGTCAGCCCAGGACACAAGGCAGGGGTACAGTCCGGATGGAATGTTAGCCAATTGCAGGCACACACACACACACACACACACACACACTCACGATTATAAACTAAGGGGAAGATTAGAGACACCAGTTAGCCTAACTGCATGTCTTCGGACTGCTGGAGGAAACTGAAGCTACTGAAGAAAACCCATCCAACATAAGGAAAATGTGAAAACATGCAACGTGCAAGGAGTGGAGGTGGGATTCAAACCCACAACCCTACACTGTCAGGAAAAAGGAGTACCAATTTGTACCTTTGTTTGTCAATGGGGCTGAACTTTTTAAGACACAGAAATTGAACATTTTTTTTACCATTGATGGTACATTAATGTTGTTTGTATCTTGAGGATGTTACAGCTAAGGGTACAATTGGCAAAACCTCAAGGGTACAGCCCCAGTAACAAGCAAAGGTACAAATTGGCACTCTTTTTCTAACATGAATGTCTCAAAGAAATACACAGCCAATCAAAGTGCATCATACAGTCACATTATAACAGTGACAATGGTCAACGGACAGTCAACGGTGCATCAGTGCACATGTGAGCATGGTGGTCAGGTTGTCAGACACGACCTCGCCAGCTCAGAAGCCACAGCTGGGATCCCTGCTGGGAAGGAAGCTGGTGTTGGCGGCCATGTCTTCCATGTCAGTGGTAAGGTGATCGGGGCTGTCGTCGTTGGAGATCTCCTTGACGACACTGTAGGTGAGTGCCATGCTGCAGGCGGTGGGCCTCTCCGAGCGATGGCCGCCTGCCACAGCGTCCCCCGCGCAGCCGCAGAGCCGGCGGAAGGCCGATCGGAACTTCTGCGACATGGCGTTGTAGATTACCGGGTTGATGGCGCTGTTCAGGTAGATGCAGCTTCGACAGAAGAGTAGGAACCAGCTATCTAGGTACGCATGTTTCAGCAGGGAATTTACCACCACCAGTGTGCGGTAGGGCATCCAGAGCAGGGCGAAGACAACGACCACCACTGCCAGCATCTTTGTCACCTGGAACACACAATGACCTTCAGATTTATTAACATGAATCCAAGCTAATTCTATACTTAATATGATATTTATATATCAAAGGAAGGTTTATTTGACCGAAATACGTGATTTATTGTGAATTCCTGGCACTTAAAATAACGTGTTCCTACCAGAAACTAAAATAAACGAGACAAAAGCATGAGCTGTGGGACAAGCCAATTCTGTGCAAAAATTCTTTTGGCTCTCATAATTTGTATGAATTCAGAAGTATGACTGTTGAACGATCATGACGATTTATAAGTGCATTTGATAATCACATCCGCTAAGCAAAAAAATGCAATCAATTTAAGCGTTTACCTCCAACGGGAGCGCTGCTATCGGAGAGAATTTTTCCTGCCAAGTTGTGTAGCTGCCATAAAACGAATCGATTTTTAATTATTGTCATTAAACACCAACAACAAACACAATTTAACTGACACGCTGGGAATTAAAGCCGCGGCGCGCCGAAGCGTTTCCTATTACAGGGCGAACAATAATTATAAGAAAACACAGTATTATAAATGGGGGAAATTAAATGGGCGACGAGACGGTGAATATTTATGTTTTGAGACTCCGGTTCAATTAGGTTTATGTAAAGCACATCGTTTAAAGGTTGTGTTAATGCTTTGGGGGCGCGTTGGTTATCATAATGAAGACACTTCCCACTCCTCCCGGACAGAACATTCAAAGGAATGATCTTGTAAGAGGTATACTTGCTTAGGTACTGTACAGCACTCACAATCCAGTCAATGGAAGTCGCTATTAATTGATACACATATTATAAATATTATTATTAATTATTTAAGCTTACATTTTGGAATGTATAAAGTGGCTTTTTTTGCTGGTCAGACATATTTAATGCGACTTTGTTTAACAAACAATCCATATACCTAGCCCATGCACAGTTACAGATGTTCCAGTTAATTTTTCTGGGAATAGGCGTATTTCATACCATATTTTCCATTTTTGTCGTATTTTCCTGCATTGCAAAAGCTACCTATATGTTAGGTAATTCTGTTTAATTCATCAAGCCAACACATTAAATAAATGTTATTAAAAACGTCACTTTACCTGCCTACGGGAGGCCGCCGTAGTGCTACCGGAGCAGTTTGAGTTTTTCAAAGTGATCTTGTTTCTCTTGGATGACTCTCTATTCCACTTTTTGACATTTTCCTTGGGATCCGAAGGGAGTGGGTTTAAGAAAAGTATCCTCGCAATCAGCCCGTACAAAATAGTGGCCAAAATCAAAGGAAATACGTAAAATACGGCGTAATCGGCGAAATATATGGGCAAGTACAAGTTACGCGTAATTTTGTACTCGCATTTAACTATGGTGAAATTTCCATTAAAGTCTTCTTTAGTGTCGGCCAGATAAAACCACATGACGCAGTAAAGAGAAGTAAGAGCCCAGACGACCACAGTGATCCTTTTGGCCCGTGAGAGAGTGCATAGAAACTGGGCTTTCATCGGGTGACAGATGGCAATGTACCTCTCGATGGTGAAGGCAGTGATGGAACAGGAGGAAGCGTTGATTCCCAGGTACTGAAAATACGTAATGCAGAGACACCCAACATAACCATACACCCAGTGTCCGTACAGGCTGTCGGTGATATTGGGCAGTCCAGCCGTGGTCAGCACCATGAGGTCAGCCACGGCCAGGCTCACCAGATAGCAGTTAGTGGGAGTCCGCATGTGTTTGGTAGTGAGGACCACCAAGATCACCATTATGTTGCCTATGATGCCAACAGCACAGATTATGGCTACCAGGAGGACGCTTACCACCTTGAATTCGGTGCTGTTCTCGGTCCAGGTCATCAATGCCTGATTGCCTTTGGTTGCGGTAATATTCTCCATTTCTTTCTCACACGGCGGTTTCAGAAAAAATTCAATGAAAAATAGCGTTCCATCTTCCCAAATCGTTTCTTCTTTAAAAACCACATAATTTCCAGGAAGCATTTCAAATAGAAACAAAAGTTAATAATACGTTCGTCATTCTGAGCACCCTTGGTCCCGGTTTGGTTGTGTTCAATAAAGAAAACTTCACTAAAATACTTAATACAATATATAAATCCCAGCTCAAACGGAATCCATATATGATCCGCTTTTAAAAGTAACAATGTTACTTACGTCACGCTTGACACCTTACAAATCAACAATGCATATAAATATCATATAAATATCGATCCCCAACTAAAAGCCGAAATGGTATGAGACGGCGGATAAAGTTTGCGCAGCCGGACCTGGCGGTGCGGCAGCGCTGAATGGGCAGAGATGCCTCCAGCGGACCTCCTTGGGTTCCCTCCTGATCAGCACTTTGCTGCGATGGGTTGCAACCAGCGCAGAGGCGTGGGACATGCATCAGCAGGGATCACCTACGTCCCGAGAGAAATCACATCACGCAAAATCCCCACATATACACAGCACAGACCTACCACCGACAGTTTAACACTACTACTAAGCTACTGCAAAATAATTTAACGTAAAAGAAACTGAGATTTTACTGCTGATATACTAAAAACAGTTTCCCTTAACAAATAAAAACGAGCAATTTTGCATGCATGTGTTTTAACATTGTGTAGCGGTTACATATTTTACGTATATATAGTTTCATTCATGGAAATCGATCGTTTGCCGAGAAGCTGTAATCGCATTATAAGTATATAAAGTGGAAAACGTGCCTGATACACAGTATGTTATTCGTTTAAATTTACATTGTTTTATTTAAATGGATGGTGGAATTTTTGCCCATTTACACGACTGGACATATTATTGGCGCCTCAAGTGCGCAGAAGTAAAAACACCAAAAGCTGATCAGAAAGGGCTGAAGGTTATCCTCCGTGATGCCCAACCACCACAACACCTGCGAACCTACTTGGTATGAAACGTTTTCACAGACAGGACAGTGACAAGTCAAGATTAACGTTATGTGAGCCATTACGCAATCACAAAGCCAAGGGGAGGTATATCTCAGCTGGATATTCTTCATTCCCAGATGTTTAAAATAGCAAGCCTGCTGTATGCATGCCAGATTCAACAGACAGTACAAATATCCCAACTTCTAGATTCTGTTTCATTACACTGCAAATCAAATAATGCAGACTGTTGCGGGTTTAGCCCCAAAAAATACTAATATTGACATAATAGGAGAGCAGGACCTGAACGGGACCTCATTACCAACTTACTGTCGCCCTTAGAAACTGAAAAAGTGTTTATGCTTTCGAATGAAAAGTCTCAAAAAAACCTACCGCGTCGCATATTCCAGAGCGCAATATAAAACATTTAAACGCCCTTTCTGCTGCGGATAATGTTTTGAAGTGTTTATGCTTGTATGGAAAAACATGAGTAATGTTATTTAACTCCGCTGCGGCTTTGTTTAGGTGTCCCTCGCGGTTACATAAAATGTCTCTAGCAGATAACAGCCGTTAGTATACTTGTTAAAGTATTATAAGTGTACTGTTTATTAAAGGACGTTTGACATGATTAGGTTAAAAATAAGCTACGTACTAAAATATATTCATTTGCATGGACAATAGTAGAATAACAAATAAAAGGTGGTCCATTTCAACAAAGGTTAATTAAAGCCAAAATGATTTAAGACTAATTTACATACACAGAATATACACACTAATTATTCTAATGGGGAAAACCAATGGAACTGACTTAGGTGGCAGTATAACAGATACAAATACGAGACACAGAAGGGAAAAGGCTTCCTGGGTCAGATGGTGACTCTGAGGTCCGAAGAAGAGCCGAGAGATTAGCGGGAGGGACCAAGTAAAGCCGATACACTGAGGTGGAAACGTCATGAAAAGGCAAATGTTTGTATGGGAGGAGACGGCAAGTACTTCAGAATACACTGTCAGGAAAACGAGTACCAATTTATAACTTTGACTTGTCTCTGGGCTGTACCTTCAAGGGTCTGCCAATTGTACCCTTAGCTGTAGTTAAATATACCCTTTAAGACGCAGAAATGGACTCTGGGGAACATTTTTTTACCATTGGGGGTACATTAGTGTTGTTTACTTGGGGATGTTCCTTCGAGTCCATTTCTCTACCGTAAATTAGACTAAAATGTACATTTAAATACAGTATATAAAGGGTACAACTGGCAGTTACTTAAAACTTTCAAAGAACACCGGACAAGAGCCCTTCTGCTGCATAATCATGGTGTGTCAGTGCGCATGTTGCCCCTTCAGCAGTTTCTGGCACCACTTCTGTCATTCCACGCTACAGCACAGAGATCTGGCTCTCCCACCCCCACTCCCACCCCAGGCAGCCTCCCTGGGGATCTCAGTCTTAGGGTGTCTCCACTGCCAGTCCTTTCTGGGGGTCTGTCTCATTAATTCTGCAGGGGAGCTGGGGATTTGCTTTGTCATCATGACAGTGGAGGGCTGAACCACGATCCCCCCCCTCCCAGTTCTGCTGTCATTACAGCTGACATCAGCACAGTGTCATAAGGGGGAAAAAACCCTGATATGTGATATGCTCCTATAGCCTTTTAACTGACCAGACGGATCTATCTGAATGAAAATGCCCTATAGATCGGTTGTTTGCATCAGCTGATTAGACGTCCTCTTTGCATTTGACTATTCATGAGAATCGCGCTCCGGCAATGATGAGCGATGACCACCACTAGTCTGTCTTTAACAAATAAGGGCTCCGACGGAAAGGCGACAGAAAACTCGATTGAAAGAACTTGAACCACGATAATGTCAAGAAGTGTCACGTTCTGTGTTCTGAGAATGGGCAGTATTTCAGTTAAATGCATTTAAAATGCGTATTTGTTTCCTTTTGAGCATTTTGTAATTTGTATTTTGCTGGACGGAAAAAAATAAGATGTAGGCTAATTTGTAACCAAATAGATTGAGGGGTTGTATTCTGTGTATTTAAAATACTTGATAAAATGCCATTTTAAGAACGTTCATCGCTCGGCTTACAGACTTTTAAAGCCTATCGCCATTCTTCGCATTATTCTAAGGAAAGAAGCTGTTTTGGTGATCGGCGCAAATTGCCTATTAGTATATGCAGTAAAACAGGCAGATATTGCTGCCTGAATGTCAGTATAGGACGACAGCAAACAGCAGTGCTAAGGTCATTCTAAATTAAGTTAATTTCAACAGACATGCTCAGGCAGTGGCACCTTGTGGTTTGTCATAATTGGAAGCCTGGTCAATCAGGGTAGCTACTTTTGTTCCTTAGGACAAAATTAATTTCTGTCATATAAGCGTGGGAGTTTTTATAGCCACTGAGCTCGTGTAAACGGGAGAACCGACTGGTGAACTTGACGTTGCATATCGATCATCTGCGGCACAGTAGATGCTCCCGTGTGTATTTTTTGAGTGTATATCTAAATAACAGTTTATTTAAGTTTCTGTTCGGCACCCAACTGTAAGATGAAGCTGGGAATCCATGCATTATGATCATTCAAGAAAGTGTTACGGCGCCTCATTGCGCCTGCATTTACACTTCATGCATAACTGTGCGGTACATTACTCCCTTCAGATGATACGAAGAAATGCCTCAGTCCCATTTGCCTGAAGAAAATACAGCTTTTCATAGTCCTGAGCACTCGCTATACATTTAGTTTATATAAAACCTTCTTTAACATTGAAAAGAAATACAGAACTTCATGCATCTGTGCGACGGCCGTCTCTGACATTCCCTGGTACAAATCAAGACATAATATGCATGCAGCTTCATGCAACTTACATAGAAACATTTGATAAAAAAATGCATTAACAGCGTCAGAATAGTAGGCGTATAATAAGTATATATAGTAATTAATACGATACCGCCAGGGCCTACAGAGTGAAGGCTAATTTCACTTCGTTTTATTGAAAACATCCCAACAGTTTAAGGATCTGAAATTTCCAGCCCCACACTGGATGGGATTACCGGCTCTGCCTCCCCCTCACTGAGGATTTAATTACTCCATCGCCACCCAACTGCTTGATTTTTAAAAAGCGCCATTTAAGCGCAGCATTACTGATTCTGCAGGGCAAAACCGGTGGTAGATGAGGATGAATGAGGCTCCTCTAAGCACGCAGGTGCCGCCGCAGTCGACAGGGGGGGTTAAAGCTCCTGATTGAGGAACACCGTGATTATGCAGCAGAAGGGGGCCCAGTCTGCTGTTAAAACTTTGAAAGTTTTAATGCATTCATTCCTCCAGCTACGACTGAAGAGGTTCTCAGAGATGCTTTCATTGTCTATCGCATTTTATTGCTTTTCTAGAGGTGCCTTCGCTCCTGGGCTCCGCTGCGCCGTTTGTGAAGCCCAGAGTTCCCCAGCGTCTGTCATCTGTTGGCCAGCCTCTTGTCGGGCTCATACAGGGGCTCTGTCATTCAAAATAATCAGAGAATGAATCGTTAAAAAGGAAATTAGATAATCAACCATATTTAACCCATTATTAATCGACATTTCAATTGCGATATCTTTATTTTAGCAAGATTCGAAAGTCGACTTCAATGACTTAAATTAATTAACCCACAAAATTAGTTCGGTGATAGGTTTTCTGTCGTAAAGGATGCCGATCGCCAAGAACAGTTTTACTGCCCTCTGCTGGATATGAAAGCTATTGAACGGGTTATTTCATACCATTCCACGGCGTTATTAATAACGAATGAATTTCTATGTGCTTTAATCTTAAAGTTTACTATTAATGAATATATTAATTATATCTACAGACCTTGACAAATGCAAGCATTTCATCCATAGAAGTGCTGCATAACCCCTCCCCCACTGGGTGTTCTGGTGCCCTAGGCCACAATCTGGTGAGCACCCCAACCCCTCAAAGAGCAGCAATGAACAAACTTTGTCAAAAACTTTTCAGTAGCACAGGGTAACTGGCTGCTAACTAGCTAACACGTGTCTGTTTTTCGAGAAAAGTGTAAAAGAAAAAGTTAAAACTACTGTAAATTACATTAACATCATGATCCAGAAGTATTTCTCTTGATTTTTCACTCGGTCTTTTGCGCCCCCTGATCAAATGGCACCAATCACCTATGTCACCTGTTGGACGGGTCACCCCTGTTGGTGATGCACTGTGTGGGACGGAAATACCTGGCCCTGCTTATAGCATATTGTTAGATTCATCCAGGAGGGGGCAGTGTAGAGCCCCCTAAATCCTTAGTAAAATCTTTGACTCATAACTGGAGTTATGATACGGCTGTTAAACATTTTTCATGATATGTTACTGAGCTGAAGTTAACATGCAATGTCCTGTATAGTAAACTCAAAATGTGACCCCTCCCCAAAGACGCATCACCCACCCTTCCACGTGCACTCTCGCTACTCAGGGACAGAACGTCATGTTGCCATGGAAACTAGTGTCGCTAGCGTCTATACCGGAGTCTACCTGTAGTCATTTGCATTTCATTTGTCAGTTTTGTGCTGGTATTTTGTGCCTGTGGCAGTCTAACCCAGACCATTTTAAGCACAATGAGTGATATGAGAGTCTTCTGGAGCTGTAATGCATTGGCAGTCTGTTTATGGGACGTCCTGAATAATGAAACTTTGTAGAAGAATGAATCTCTCAGGCTCCCCCAGCCCCACTCCAGCTGAGCAGACAGCACAACTCGACCTTCTGACACATCTGGAGACCTGAAGCTCCTACATTCCCTGCTCCCGGGGGGGGGGGGGGGGGGGGGGGGGGGGGGGGGGGGGGGGGGGGGGGG
>JAODJX010000136.1:6877019-6890078 GCA_026776945.1 Isichthys henryi | reverse complement strand
ACCGGCAGGGAGTGTGGCGGGGGGGAATAGAGGCCGAGATGTTATTTCGGGTGGAGTCTAGGACCCAACCTGACACGAGCGTATAGACAATCAGGCACACACATATACAGGCATACTTCCCACCCTCATGCACACATAAACAAATATTTACACATTCATCCAACATTTAGACACAGAGATGAACGCTGTACACATACTCTCTCTCCCCATTTATACTCTATGTGGACCCCTATTTTTTTCCTCTGGCGCGGAGACCAGAAGATCACCCCGTACCCCGCAGCAGCCGAGAAGCCCACCAGCCCAGACCCCGACCAGACGGCGGGGTGGCAAGATTCTGAACACAAACTGTTCACGATGCCACTAAAGAGGTGGCAACAGGAAATGACATCGCTCTGGCTGACATCTTCAAGAAAGGGGCGGGGCCAATCCTGTCCTGACAGGTGCCCTCTAATGTCACCAAGCACCTGCCCTTCTCTGTCAGAGCTGGTCCGCAAGGGCACTGGGGAAGGGAGAGCAGAGTAGATGAGGTGTGTGCCCCCAAAGCAGGGAGTGGCTCATATTTCCTCAACCTGTGTAAACTGATGCTGCTCAACTTTATCAAAATGACTGACTGGCTGTGAATCATGTACCAAGGTTTAATATTGAGACCTGGAAAGAATAAAAATATAATTTTATTTTGGACGTGCAGGAATCAGAAGCAAGCGTGATGTTAGTGACATCATCAGACAGTCACATTTGACTATTTTTGAAGGCTACTAATATATTTTTGGATGTAAAATCAAATAAAATGCAGAATTTAAGTTTATTGAAGACTATTGCACATAATTAGAATGGGAAGTCTTAAAATTAATCCCATGTTACAGGAAAAGGGAGCTTATTCAAGTTATTGAGTTTTTATTTATCAATTTCTGCAGAATGTACCAAAGACATAAAACTGATATACAGTGTAAAGCAATTTGATGATGAATGGCTACTCACCGCTAAATGTTTCCATCTCAGCTTCAAGTCAATAAGGGTCATAACAAAAGGCCACTCAAATTGAATCTTAATGTTTGGATAAAGTTTCACTTTCTCATGGGAAAGGTTTGCACTTGAAAAATTGAAACCTCTTGAACTGAACGCCTGAATGCAAATAGAGCGATGTCGAAGTGAGAGGCCCTTTTTAGCCGCCCCGTGGGAGTGTGCTGGGGGCCTGCTCGAGTGTATCTACGACAGGGGCCCACGCGATTTGCCATGGGGCTCCGCGCATCGGAAAGGTCGCGTGTGATCGCAATTGAAATCGGATGAAATGGAATTCTGAGAGCGGCTCAGATGTAACTAAATACCCATCTGTTTAGCAGAAAATGCATGAAAGGCCATTTCAGAACCTCTACGCTGCCCAGTCTGGACTTGCACAAATGTGCATAGGATTTACTCGCTCTTTAATGAGACTCAGTAGTCCAATATTTTATATATTACATAGATTAATTTGTCATGTACAGTCCAAATTGTAGTAAGATGAGATTCCAATAACGGAAATGTCAAGTGAAAATAAAAATTATAGGCTTACTTAAAACATTACAGACTTTCCAGCAAAGAGAAAGATCTGACAGACTTTTCCTTTTGATTCTGAGTCCCAGTTCAGGAATTATAACCACCAAAACTATCCCAGCATCTGCTTCAGCCTGGTGCCACTAAACAGTGATTCTTCAACCAGCCTGGAAGTGACACGATGTTGCAATGCATCACAACACAGCACACCCATTTAACGTGCCTTGTGCCGATTCTGTTGTAACAAAGAATTTAACTGACCCGAGAAGAGGAGGGCATGAGATCATTCCAAAATTCTTCTTCATCCTTGACCTAGATTTGCACCAAACATGCACTGTATCTGAAATCAGTTTTTTTTTTTAAATATCTATACATTACTTACTTTATTTATTTGTTTTATTTGTGAATTGCAGAACTAACTCTAGGCATGTTGAAACAACTTGCTATTATCATCCATGCATCCATCCATCCATCCATCTCAAACCCCCCTCCCCCCATGGCATGGGTATGTTAGCATGACGTTCTGGGTCGTTAATCACAGTCTCACACTGTAGTCCCATCACAAATGAGCCTCCAGGAATTAGGGCCTGTGAATTCAGAGTGAACCCCACTGTTATTGGCACATTCTCAAGGACGTATGAAGCCATATGTGGACGGAAGACTGTACCATCACGTTAGACTAGGGGAGACCAGCTTTGAGTTTGATGCGACCGGCACCTGACTTGTTTTTCAGGGTTTCTTTTTTCAGATTTTGCCCATGGAGGCCAACTTTCTCCATGCGCACTTTGCACTGTGCCACCGGCCCAACCTCCCGCTTCCATGAGGAGTGTTAAATGAGTCTCGACACAGTAAAGCAGAACTCTAAGACATCATCACTGTCTGAACGAGTGCAAGTATCATGTCAGGCCATTCGAGCTAAAACATACCGTGAATGTGAGCATCCACAGAGCACTGAAACGCCCTTCCGTTACCGGTAGTAAAGTCAGCAAGATGTAGATCTGTCTGTTCTACAGCCTGCTCCCCATCTTAGCGTTTTTATTACATGTTTGACTGATTCATTTGTACTCTTGGAGAGCATGTCTAAGAATGTGCGTCTCCCACTCCAGCAGGACTATTAGCAAACTCCAGACACAAGCCAAGGAGTCTTTCGTCTTCTGAAGCTTGAGAGAACCATGCTCTGCATTGTGAGCTGTGCCGTCCAAGGGCCCCCTTCACAATCTCAGCACGCACTCTCCTCTTCAAAGCAATGTGAGACCGCCTTCCAGTCGGACTTGTGTTTTCATAAAAAGTCATTTGTAAGCATGTTCTTGACTGATAACTGTAACTATTCAAAATGCTTTAAACAGATTTCCCACTACTACCTAGCCAACACAGGGTGGGAACCAGTCTGAAGTCCATACCAGGATGGAAAGTCCAACAATGTCACTGCAGGATGAACCCCCCACTAACTAACTAGCTAATGAGAACAAGCAAAGCCCAAACACACACGCCAGGAATAAGGTTTGATTCCCCAACTCAAAAATTGTACTTCTACAGAGTCACCATTATCTAGCTATAAGTCCCATAACTGATGTTATCACAGGTGTCTAATGACTGCTAACACAAGCCATGCAGTAAACCACAGGCTAAATTGGGTAAAACAACTGCGGTTAACCTCAAAGTGCATTGTGGGAAATAAGTACTGTCTCCCCTCTCTTGCAGGTATCCTAACTGAAAATGCCTCAACTCAAGGGCCATTTTGCCTCATTATTAAGCAAAGTACTGCCACCCCCCCAAGTAAGCTGCGGTGACTCACTGCCACACTGCAATTTAACGTTTTCCCCATATTTTCATGCAAGCCGTGACATTACCTCTCAGAGCTCGGAGCAGATTTTATCACTGTAATTGATTTATGTCAAGGAAATGTGACCTAATTTCTAATTGCCACTCAGAAAAGTTTTATAATGTCTTTTGGTCTTCTGAAGAATAATAGATTTACGCAGAGACCTCAAGGGTGTTAACACACTGCTAAATAAAATGACTTTGTGCATGTGTGTGCCTGGCTGCATCAGTGAGTGAGCAAGTCTGTGTCATCACAAGGCCTCAAGCTTTTTTGAAATGAACAATTTCCCCAATGGATGCTCGTCTTCCAAAGGAACACACACGTAACAATGTCTCCCTAATTAAGAGCCCCAGTGACGTAAAACCTGGGCCTCCTTCTGATTCCTCCTCGCCCATTATGGGATTGGAAAGCTGTCCTAATGAATGAATTTCTGCTGTCGTTTTTCTGAATTAGAACTTGGATGCTGCCAGTGAGCTCACTAACTCTTCTTCCGATTCCTCCCTAAGTAAACCGTGGTCAGCGACGACAGAGCTGAAGCCGTTCAGAGCCAAGACCCTTGTAATCATCGCTTGCAGCCTTCCTGACCCAAAGCAGTTTCTTGTAATGACTTGGAGTCCAGGAACGGTGGAAGGGATAGACTGACAGACCCGCTGGCTCTGTGCCAGGTGTGCAGAGGACCGGTAGGGATCTGACAAAATTCATCGACACAATTAAGGTAGGGTCACACTCAAGGGTAAAAGTGAAGGAGCTTCCAGTTACTGGGACTATGCTGGTAATCACTAAGCTAGCTATCATTCAAGGTTGTTTCCCAGTTGTGGAGGGTTACTTGGGGGGCCAAAGCCTTTCAAATTTATGTATTTATGTCACAATGTAGTGATGTCAAAAGATGAATGCCTACTTCTGGAGAGAAGGTCAGGAGATGACATCATTAAAATCATGATGCAAACACAGCAGTACATTTGGAGATATGATATAGAAATAAAAGAAAACGTGGTTATGATGCAGAAATATTGAGACCTACTTGCTGGACAAATGTCTTACCCCTTGAACTCAATCACACTTGACTTTTGGAGCATTTTATTTTTTCTATACATGGATTTTAACACTTTGTTTCCCATCTGCTTTTCCTTAAGCTACCCCCCCAGTTTGTTATGGATTTCACCATAGTCCTCTAATGCTTTAATCATTCTCTTAAGACATACATTGGAAAGCATGTGAAATTCTGAATACTTTTCCTCAGATTCTCAGCATTTGAGGTCACATAAGGATAACTGAAGACGCCACTGCCTGACAATGAGACGATGTGATTATGTGAGACAGCCAAGTAGTTCAATCAGAACCAGACTACGACTGGCATCTGATCTTTCACACAGGCCTGCAGACTCACACCACTCCAATCATAAGATTTCAGTCGGTCCAGCTTAGCTAGTGCTGCCCTCTGATCCGGGGTCACGAAAACATACCAGTAAAACAGGTCAATACCAACCATTGCATTCAAGTTTATGCCATAATTGGATATTTTGTGGTTTGACTATAAGGTTTTATACAGCAACATTTTACAAGGTCCATAAAGCTTTCACAGAGGTAGGATTGACTTTCCATAGATGTAAGGTGTAAGGGAAAGACTGTTAACTTCAATACAGGAAATGGGAGACACCAAGAGGCTTTTAGGAAAATTCCTGTCTACAATTTAATATAAATTTACAGGTTCTTTACTTACAGTGTTTATTTCAGAAAAGCTCATGGTGCATGAATCCCAGAAGCTCAGACCTTGTTAAGAGGAACCAAATGAGGAAGCAAAAAAACTATTACTGCCAAAACTGAAATACAAAACCGTGGTACAAAATCCAGGCGGGACGTCGCAGAACAGGGCAATGGCAACCAAATCCAAGTCGTAATCATCAAATCTGTATTCAAAACACAGAATAGTTCGTAGGTCCGATCAGTGGAATACAGAGGAGCTTATCAAACTCGAGACAAGAGACTGAGAATGAGAAGACAAAGAGACAAAAGTCATACTCAAAAAAAATGTGTAGCCAGTATAGTGAGAACAAGTAGTACCTTGTAAAAAAGTGACTAAAAACTAGGTTCTAACTACAGGGGCCCTAAAACTCTGGTGATGCATAATGTGCCAAGTGTGACTGCCTAGTCGGGCCACCACAAGGGAGAAGGAGAAAAAAGATCTGAATGAGAATGAGGGAAATCGACAATATGCAAAGTATCCCAGACATCACAACTGCTCCTCAGGACCACAGACTTCCCAGTCCACCAAGTACTGTAACTGCCCCACATGGCACCTATAGTCCAGTGGGGAAGAGACAGAAAATGTAGGTGCACAGCAACACAACAAGAAGGGGGAAGTTCAGATGATTTTAAAAAGGCCAGTATACCTGAGACTGAACTTCTTGGAAGGAAGATGGAATTTAAAGAATGAAAACCCCTGGCCCATTGTCTGTGAAAAATAGGGGATTCCGGTGGGGGGCGTGATCAGCACATAATCGGCCCTAATGTCTGGGATACTTTGCTTATTGTTGATTTCCCTCATTGTCATTTAGATCTTTTCTCTCCTCTCTCTTGTGGGCAGTGGAAAGATTGTAGGTTCGAATTCCCAACCAGCAAGGCACCACTGAGGTACCCTGAGCAAGGTGCCGCCCCCAGACACTGCACCCTGTGTGCTGAATTATCTGCCCCTTGCTATGTCACGATGTCACATAGGGGTTAAATGCAGAAAACACATTTCGTTATTGGGCACTGTGTGCTGTGGTGTGTCAACAATGACAATTAATCACTCAAAATTCATTTTTTTGGGTCCAAATGGCCCGCTTGAGTTGGATAAGGACCTTCTTCCACACAAGACGATTTCTTCAAAACTACTCATCAATGGCTGGAACATAACTGACTTCTGTTTTCTATGGGAATAGATGAGATTGGTACCATAGAAGACACTGGTTCCAGTCGATCTGTTTGCACGCACAATACTTTCTGAGTTATTGTCTGATCTTCTGGTTCAGCCACTCAGTTAGTGAATGAAATCCAGATGACAGACTACTGACGTAGAGGCACACACAGTACATGTTCAAACTTCCTGTATCATAGTTACGGTGTGTGTGGGAAAGCTTATAACAATATAATGCACAGGGAAATGGCTTAGAGCAGGGGTGGTAAACCTGATCCATGGAGGGCCAGTGTGGGTGCGTGTTTTTGGGGTGACCTCTCAATCAGCCAATAGTAAAACAATGGTTCCAACTCCAGTCCTGGGGACCCACTCTTATTGGCTGATTGCAAGGCCATCTCAAAAACCCGCACCCATACCGGCCCTCTGTGGAACAGGTTCCCCACCCCTGCCGTAGAAGGTGCACCATAATGTTTGGAAAGAATGCCCCCCAGACCTACCAGCAAAGCATGCACCTCAATGACAAATGATGGGGCGGAGTCAAACAGCTTCTTTAGCTACCAGAGAGCAGCATGAGTTGAGTCATTCCATTTGATACTTGCTTTCTAAGTAAGGCAATTTACTGGTGCAGCAACTGTAAAAAAAATTCAGATGACGCTTCAGTAGAAATTAACAAAGCCCAGGAAACATTGTTGATCCTTGACCATTCTTGGCTCGAGTTACTTTCACGCAGTAGCTGCTCCCTGGAACATTACCTAGCAAGGTGATGGTTGTCTTATGGAATTTGCACTTCTTGGAATTCCTCTTGGCTTAGAGAATGTTTTCACTGAACTTCTGAAGTATCTAGTACAGAGGTGTCAAACTCCAGTCCTGGGCGGCTGGAGCCCTATACATTTTTCAATTTCCCCTCATTTAACACACCTGACCCAACTCCTTGCACCTCCTTGTGCTAATTACCACACAGCATTTGAGCTGAATCATTTGTGGTGGAAAAGAGAAAGCGCTAAAGCTACACAGGGATCCGGCCCTCTGCGAATGAGGTTTGACGATCCTGACCTAGTGCGTTAAACTGGGCCCTGCTCTACCACAATACAGGAATAAATGCTGCTGGATATACCTCCAGCACTCCTCCCACGTTAAGAGTGCTCTTCCCAGTTGTATGGGATCAGGATCAGGTGACAAAGAGGTTAGCCACATACACTAGTGGCTAAAATTGTGGAAACATCGAGCATTTTTGGCATTACGCTTTAAGAAATTACACATGAATATTGCCGCTAATATTTATAATCAATCAAATGTTACAAATATCACACATTGATAGTTAAGTAAGTAACTGGAGTAATTGGAATAAAGTTCTGCAGTCTTTAAAAATTGCGTTTCCACAATTCTGGCCACTTGTGTATGTTAGAATTGTACGGGGCCAGATACTGTATGGGTCTTTTTTGGTTCTTGGTACTGTCCAGAGCTATAAAATGTATATAAGCGTCTCAGCAAATGATTCTAGATTGTACACATCACCCTAGCAAACCAACTCTGCTTGTGGGTCCGAATTTGACCCAGAACCTGCAATACTCTCCTGTCCATCTCCCCCTACTGTGGCTCTAGTAACCCACGCCTGTTACTTGCTTTGTCTTTCCTCTCGTTTCAGCCCTTGTGTGGATCAATCCAGTTGCCTCTCGTTTGCTCCCTCGTCAGTCTTGTACAAGAGTGCCCCCCTGGCCTGTCATTGAAGTCATTCCCTATATATACTCCAGTGTTTATCCCGTCTTAGCTTGGCTGTTTCACCCATTGGGGTCTGCTTTGTTTTGCCCTGTTCCTAAGCCCTTTCAAATAAAGCCCCTTTTCATTTCCCTGACTCCTGCCTTGGACTCTGTGTGTTCGGAAACGTGACAACATGGTGAACAAAGCAGGTTCCCTCGATTTTCTTCCTGCTGCCAGTATCTGAAATTCAACAGCAAATTCAGCTGTCGTATGATTCATCTGGCGTGTTTCCCATAACTAAATTCCTAAATCCTGGCCAGGAGGAGTATGATTAAATTTAAAAAGTGTGTAGGATTGTGTCTCTGAGTTCAGTGTGGTGCCATTGTGATGTCATAACGTGGCCGCCGGCTCTTGAGCTTTTCCTGTCAATTAAGATAAAATGGATCTTTTCCCTCCTTGTGCAGAACGTCTCACTGAGAAGCCTATGCATTTACTGGGATTATCATCATGTCTTTCTGGGGTAGCAATAAACATAATAGCAGCAGGCAACAAACTGGGAACTGTGGTCGCCATTACCAAGGACCGGATGAGATTGAGATTTCGTTATCTTTCCGTTACATTCATAGTAGGCAGGATGGTAACACTTGGAGGGAAATTGAGCCAGGGAGAGTTAGCGGCTGGCTAACTGAACACTTGGCATTTTTTAACGGCATCTCCCACGTCACATGTCCTTTCCTCACATTCTGGAAGACGAGGGCTTCTCTCCTCCGCTAAATGTGTTTTCTGCGTGTCTCTAGGAGGTGAACTCATACAGCCCCAGGGTTTCCATTCCCTACTGTCTTTCGAGATTGATATTTTAACTGAATTCAGGTGATGCCTCATGGGAAACTATTGCTCTCAACTCCAGTTACTTTGATATTACAGACCACCAAGGGTGGAGTAGTGGGTTGGATTTCGATGGTCCTTACTTGAGGGTTATGGTTAGGTTGGGTGAACGTGTTGCGTTTAGGTTTGGTTAGTTTAAGTCAGGGGGTTAAATTACTTGGGGTTGAGGAAGACGTCAGCTTGAAGCTGCTGAAATGAATTTATTAAATGGGGCACTTTTTCTTTAAAGTGAAGATGCGGCATGAAACGACGATCAAACAAAGCAGAAATGCGTAAATCAGTGGTCTCCAATGCGTTGACCACAGTGAGCCAATGAGTAGCCAGCATAGCAGTTATTAGAAATTTGATGTCTTTTTAAATTATTTTTTGTATGTCACATACATACAAGCATTTGCCTTTGTCTCAGACAATGAGTGTCTCCTCCCCCCCCCCCTCCATATGTAGCTGCTCAGGATATTTTCTTTGTAAAAGTAGCTCAAACTGTCTAAAATGCTAGAAAACTCATGCATAAGTAGTGCCAGTGCAGTGAAATTAACACAATTTTTAAAAGCACATAACGCAGCACAAAGAGAACACCGCAGTTTGCAAAGCCGGCCTGCTCGCCGACAAAAAGCCTGCGTCTGGTGAGACGGCTCCCTGGGACAGATCACCCAGGAGGTCCCTGAGCCTTCACACTGAGCTGAAGTAGGAGCCGACGCACAGCTCCAGCGATCAGCACTCACAAACACATGTGAGTGACTGTGGCCCAGTTCCAGAGGACGCCCTGGTTCCTGAAGGTGGCCCATAGCTTCTCAAAGTGCAACAAAGGAACCTGTGCTGTTGAAAGTAAACAACATAATATCTGGCTTCTCTTCCACTAGAGCTCTCTCTCCCAAGGCTTGGGTGCCCAGTCGCGGCCCTTTTCCACCTCCCCTGAAAACATGTGGTCTGTGTTTGAAGCAACATCCATGAATTCTGAGGAGCTTGGTTAAAAGCCCTAAAAATGAATGGAATTCCACAGTCCAAAGGTCACTTGGATGTGAACTTGCAAAACTGCTTTAAGGTCTTTCTCAAAACTGGAAGCGATTTTCTGATTTTCTGCCTCTGTGGAACACAGCTCTTTTTGTCTTGATGTAAAACAATGCGGTTATCCTTTTGCTTTCAAATATGACTGTTTCTTTAAAAAAAATAAAAAAAATAAAATGATGTATTATTCATTTATTGCGTATTTTAAAATATGGCTGCATTCTGAAAAGCAGTTTAGGCAAATGTGCACTTTCCGTTCATCCTAGTCTGCAAACCATGATGGTTTATCACGTATCAATCTTGCTTTGGAAATTAATTTCTTTGAATTATTATTTATTTATTTTTAATTTTACTGACCAAAAAAGCAGAAGTCTATACAATAATGGCTACCAAACACATTACTGAATTTATGTAATACCATTTTACTTTAACATTACCACTCATGTTTGTAGGATTTTGATCGTATTATTGTGAAGGTGTTAGTTTCTCCACACATGTATGCATCTATGTTTTAGAATCATTGGTCATGCATACAGGAGAGAGGAAGGGGACAGACCTGAGCACACAGGCATCCCCCCAACATCACCAAGCTTCTTTGAGAGATAAATCTGTTTATGACAATATTCTCATAACCATTAGACAACAGCGACTAGCATTAACGAGTTTTTCATTTAAAAAAAAAAAAAAAACAAGTACAGTACCAGTGACACATCTGCACATGTCATGACCGCTCGTCCGCTCCTCGTGTGTGCCACGCCCCCCTGATTACCCACGTGTGCTTCCCTGATCGTCTCCAGCTGTGTCCGATTATTTTGCTCAGTCTTGTGTATTTCAGTCCGTGTCTTGCTCTCGTTCCCTGTCTGTCATTGATGTTCGTTGAGGTTTGTCGATGCTCGTGCCCCTAGTCCCTCAAATAAACCCCCGTTTTCCCAGCATCCTGCCTGCCTGCCTGTTTCTCTGCCCGTCGCCCCGTCCGTGCGCCTTGCTCGTTTCACCGAACGTGACAGCACACACCTACTGAAAATCATTTTCAACAAGATAACACCAAGCGCACCTCGGGGTCATGCAAATACTTGTGAACAAGGAAAGGGACGGAGTACTACGACAGATGATCTGAACGCTATAGAGCTGGTTTGGAATGAGTTTTATCGAAGAGTAAGTGCAAAGTTGCCAACTTGTGCCCAGAACTTGTGGAAACTCCTTCAGGACTGTTGAAGAAGCATCCCAGGTGACTCCATCTGGAAGCCGGTTGAAAGAACGCCAAGAGTCTGCAATGCTGCCATTGAAGCAAAAAGAGGCTAATGCTGAAGGGTTGAAAACAGAATTTTGAGATGTTGAACACTTCTCTTGGCCATTGCAATACTTGTACTAGTTCAATACCACAAGGCCTGTTGCAATACGGTGAATAACATATATAAAAGTCTGCTGATTCTGGACTGATTTTGCACCTTTGCAAAAATGAGCCATATTGAGCTCTGAATATCTGAAGTCTAAGGTTTTCATTCTGTGCATTTTTTTGTTGATTCAATGGTGGTTTTCCATTACAGAACAAATAATTAACCAGCTGCATCCTGGAACCAGGAAGGGGGAAGTTTTATTCCGGAAGTTTAGACCGTTCTCTGTTTCGGTTTTTATTTTTGTTGAAGTTCTTTCTGGTCCCTCTTTTTGAAAACGGTAGATGTTTTGGCTTTCTGTTCCCATACACGTGACAATAAACAGATACATTAAAATGTATGTAAATAAATCCAGGAAGAGCTAGGATGCAAAGGAGGGGAAAATGAAGCAATTGATTTGACATGTTTGCTGTTGCCTGCGTGAGTCATAACCAAAGTAAATTCCTTTGATCAGTGATTTCGAGTCTCATTCGGGAATGTCTCAGTCATTTCACAGATGAATATGAGACTCTCCCATCCACTGAGTCATCCCATGTAGTGTCTAATCTTGCACACGACGTCATTCGTTAATCATGTCAGCTTGGTGGATTTTTTTCCACTTGTGGCCGACCAAAGAACTGCAGAGGAAATCAGGAACTGAGAAAGATCAAGCAGCCTGACTCGCACTGACTGTTATGCATCAAATCCTTGGCCTGCCATAAAGACAAGTAAATATTTGTGGGGCAGGCTGGGAAAGGTGAGCATGACATCAGGGCACCACCGGCAAATGCCGAATGGACTCCCTGAATTGGATTTAGGTGTATACTTATACTTAATGTTGGCACACAAGTCCTGATGTGGGCTCCGATCGGCATCGAGGTCACCGCACCAGCCCAACAGTCTCGTGGTTGTCCCGGATTTCATAAGAGTACTGTGAGTAGGAGTGCAGACATCATTTGGGTAATGCTGTGGCACCATCATGAGAGAAAACATCCTCCATCAACTCGAAATTGGCAGATTGTTTTAGTAATGCCTAAAGACAGGGGTTCCATAGGGGTAGAAACACCTGGGCAGATTCTTGGATCTTTTGAATTATTTGTAATATTGAGGCAGGGAGTCCATCATGGAAGTTTTTAATGGGGCATGTGGGTCCAAAGACGTGCGCCATTAATCTCTCTCATTGGTTCCTAACCCAAAGATCAGCATGCTTTTTGATTCATAGACGGGGGCCTCTTTTATAGCAGAACCACTCGCTCAGCAATGTGGCATCCCACACCTCTCCGGTATCTTCCTGCCCATGTGTGAGAGACTTCAGCTGCAAATACAACATGGTGCAGTCCAAGATTCTACTTGTTTTGCTTTCTGCTGTCATTTAGGCAGGAGAGCCAGGCGACGTTGGATCCTAGGAACGTGTGCGGGATCTCAGTGCCGTTGATGTGAGCACTGTGGAATGCGTGTGAAAGGACACCTGTGAAAGTTAGACATTCGTCTGTAATAGGATGGACCTGTTGTTGAATTAATCCCAGTCTTTGAGAAGATAAACATTCTACTGGCAAAATAAGCAGGTCTGAGTGGGGTTGCCGATGAGGTCAGACTCCATTATGGGAGGCAGAGAAAGTTGTCCACCACAATCTCAATGTTGTACCTATCACTTATTTCTGAGATTTAGTTTTGTTTGCCCATAAACATGGACCAGAATTAACAGACCACAAAGCCAGATCAATAACGCCTTAGCATGTGTCGTGACTGGGGGGGCGGGGCCGCCCCCCCCCCCCCCCCCAGCCCGCGGGCCGGCGGGTGAGGGGGAGGGGGTGTGTGGTGGGGAGTGGTGGAGGAACACGAGCAGAAGG
>JAODJX010000136.1:6845027-6867371 GCA_026776945.1 Isichthys henryi | reverse complement strand
GGTCTCTTAAAAAAATTGTGGGTGCCCCACCCCCCCCCCCCCCCCCCACTGCATCTCTGCCCACACATCCCCCACAGCACAGATCATGTGCTCCTTGACCTAAACTACCTCCACGACTCTCCAAACCAGAGCAGAGAGCGGCCGCATTTTTTTTTTTTTATAAATCCTGTGCCCATTAATTCTTTCTTCCGCTACCTTTTCAGAGAGAGGTGCGGAAGTTCCCAGCACATAAGGCAGAGCAGCCAGGGCCTAAGGTAACTGATTATTTCCCTCCGCTGCCCGATAAAGCTGCCGGTGTCTGTGACCAAACACTGGGCCTTTTCTTGCAAGCCCACCCCCTCTTCCCAGCGCCCCAGAAGCAGCTTTGATGCAGAGCGCGAGTGCGACAGCTTAAATTCCACCCCAGGCCTTGGGAACATGCAGATACACATCACTGAGGCTTTACCAGTGTGGGTCAGGAGTATCTCCTTCATAGAGGCAGAGGAAGATTTGTCCTCTAAAAACCTGTGTAATGAACTCAAACTTAAAGAATTTTATGTTTTTTGTTTTTGTCATTCAAAGTTTCATTAAGTCCAGATTTTTAATACTTTGGGACCACCCAAGTGGGTCGGACGGAAACGGGAGAGTAGGGTGGGTTTTGCAGAAGCTTAGCATGACTTTGGTATGGCTTCCCTACAGACTGACAGACAAACCCCAAAAGATAGGAATGCCTTCGCTTCCCAACACTGCTGGGCTGGTTCATGCAGATACTTGCTCCTCCATAATCATTTTACGTGACGGCAACTGGGGTCTGTCCTGACAAAAACCGATAGCTCAGTTGACCAGAATTCCAACCAAACATAAGGAAAAACTGAAAAGCAGGGAAAAAATGCCACGTGGTATGACCAGCTTCAAGAGAGGCTCAGAAGTCTGATAAAACACTCAATATCAAGTATATGGGGATATGAATGTACGGTGTGTGAAAAATGAAGTTCAGCCTTTTTCAGTTCCATAGTTTTATGTACCGGGACATAACTAAAATATTATATGGTCCTTACCAGGTCCTAAAATTAGGTAATTCTAATCTCAGTTGATGAGGAACACATGAGGGATTTTGCCATAATTTAACGAAGAAATAAGCCAACGTGCATAAACCGTGTGTGAAAGAACAAGTACAGCCACGGCTGAGTAGCTTGATGCTGAGCTTATTATGTTCTCTGAAGGTCCCACCACAGCATCTTAATGGGGTTGAACTACAGACCTTGACTTGGCCGTTCCAGAACCTTGATTCCTCTCTTTTCCATTCACTTGTAGATCTGCTGGGTGCCTGGGATCGCTGTATGGTCGTATGACCTAATTCTGGCCCAGTCTTAGCTGCCGGACAGATGGCCTCACATTTGCCTCTAGAACACTCTGGTATAAGGAGGAGTTCATGGTTGAGGAGATGACTGCAAGGTGTCCTGGACCTTCAGGATTCATAACCCCTTCACCCCCATGCTTGACAACTGCTATGAAGTGCTTGTTTATTTGTTTTTCGCCAAATGTTGTTCTGTGCAACTGAACCAAACATCTCAAATTCAATCTCATCCACCGAAGTACACTTCCAGAAAACTCAGTTTCTTCAGATACAACTTTGCAAACCTAAACTGTGCCGTTATGTTCTTTTTGGCGAAGAGGCTTTATCCTGACTACCGATCCACAGAAGCCATACGTGTTCAGTGTTTTTCCTCACAGTAGTCATGAACTTAACATTCAACATGCTAACTGAAGCCTGTAGATCGCTGGCTGTAGCTCTGGGGTTCTTTGCAATTTCTCTGCCATTTGTAAATAATCCCTTTCACTCCAGAATGATAGATTTCTAGCAATAAGAATGGTCTTATAACTCTTCCCAGAACGCAATTGCGTTTCTGAGATCATTGCTGATGTCTTTTCTGCTTGGCATGGTGTTAAAATAAACCTGAACACTCCGGACCGAAGAGCTGCCAAAACCCCTGCTTTTATGGAGGCGGTCACACTTTCTGATGATAGACTAATCAAATACATTTGATTAGTAGTGCCTGGCTGCTAATTAACTTCTTAATAACTATGGAAGCAGCAAGAATTTACGTACTGATTCCCACATGACCTTTCCTTTTCGGTCCGCCTCTAGTTGAATAAACAACAGCATAGTGAAATTGCCATCTGTTGTCGGAGGGCATTTTATGTGACTCTATGAGGGCATTTTAACAAGCAAATCGGTAACCTGAAAGGTCTCAAAAATGCACGTTCACCTACAGCTGTATAAGTCACATCAGGGCGATCAGATCATTACAGACAACATCTATACTTAAACACAGCAAAAGAAAGTGGGTGATGACCAGTAGCTGGATGGAGAAGCTCCATGATCTGGCAACAAACACAGGAGACAAGCTGGTCTCCGAGTCGATTCTGTTGAGCCCAGATGAGCAACTGGGGCCTTGCTGGCAGTCAGAGGCACATTAAACACCAGTTTATGCTCAACACACCACAGAGGAAGCGCTGACTCTGTGACGAGCACAGACAGAAAATATCTGCAGAGTCCACGTTATTCAATGTAAACCACAAAATGCCACGCCCAGCCAAGGATAGGGGGCGGGCACACTCTCTCACCTGATAGGCTCTGTTGATCTGACTGGCGGCCCAGGCGGCGTACCTCACGTTGTCCTTCTTCACCTTAGCACTCACTTTCGGACTGGCAGCAATGTGGCTTGCAGACTGGAGAGGGAAGTGGGGGGGGAGGCATTAAGACTGTCCAAACTGCAGCAGTAAAAGACCACAAGCATTGAACGGGCCTCCAAGAACTGCCACGGAAACTGCCGGGTGACACATTTATGGAGGCGAGCATTACAGAGGGAATGCGCCCACACCCCCCCAACCGTTCCAGGCTGGGAAAAAAATAATAAATTAACGAAATTTAATCAGAGCTGGCTTCCCCAGTCATTCCGTCGTCGACGGCCGCGCTGACAGGCCTGACGACGGCGTACAGGCCATGCGGCAAGCAGAGCGAGATGTGAATCATGCTCTCCAGCCACGAAAGAGCTGCTCAGCCAGCCACAAGCCTGGCCCCAAGGGGCCACGCTCACGGGACATAAAAGGCGTCCCGGGGCCCCGCTGAAGACTTAAACACAGTGCCGTCAAAGAGCCCCACCACCGGCCTTGCTGGGCCGCGCGTGTCCCAGTCGCTTTCACCGGCTACCACTTGCTCAAGCTGCATGAACACCGAAATAACACGCTCCGCACGTTTGTTCTTATACCTAATAACATAGAATTATAATGCATAGACACATCTTGGCGCTCAGAAATAAGCTGTCCCACAAACCTCTACGTTAGACATTATTCGTGTCGGATTTCCCCTCCGTAACGTTCAGGACACCTGACATCAAAAAAATATACATGTTAAACACACACAATAAATGAAAAGTTTTATATATTTATTTTCAATTTTATATTAGCGCTGAGGTTCTAGCTTGCTGAAATTTTCTGTGCAAGTCTGTTTTTCTAAATCGTAAAGCTTCCTGCATTATAATTACTTTGTAGTACAGTAGGCTTCCCTTGCTGCAAATAGGAAGCGCTTCACCTGGAATGAATGCAAAAAGTCGTCAATGACTAAGAAACTAGCAAACCGACCCAGTGGCCACACCGGGGGCCTTTAACCTGCTAACAGTGACCTAACACAGAGGACTGTGTCCAAGCGAGTACGGGGACCCCGGCGTGGCACCTGACCCTCCGATGTCGGGAAAGCATAGCACGCTTCTGCATCCCATCTTAGCTCGTGACCCTCCGTGCTCTGACGTCGGGCCGAGCGTAACCCACGCGGCGTCGTCAGTGGAAAGTTTAAATAAATATACAGGCGAAAGGAATACTGACATAAGCAGATCCATGCCTGACGAACGAGAGCCCTTCCCAAGGGTAGTTTGCTCAGACACTGATTTATTTAGCTTAGCCATGAACATGAAAGGGCACCATAAAGCCAGAATATAAGGAAGAAAGGCTTTTACCAAGAGTGAGCTGTCTGAGTCAGCGGTGACTAATCCTTTCTGCAAACAGTCACTACAGACAAACTCTGCATCACTGGATGGACCCTCGGTGTGTTTCTCGCCTCACCATGTAGAACCCAAACAGAGCTCTCATATTTCTGTTGTTGAGCTTCAGAGCCTGAGCGAAGTACTTCCTGGACAGCTCCAAGTTGTCGAGTCCGCCCTGAGTGTACTTTACCTGCGAGGGGCACAGGAGGGAGCAAAACCGAAAAATCGTAATGGGTGGATGCAAAAATGGCGAGAGGTGGCAGAACGGCGTGCTCAGTGCCGCCGGGTCGGGCCGGGCAACACCTACCTCAGCATACTGCTCACAGTACAAGTGATTGTGGGGATTCGTCATCATCAGCTCTTCCAAGCAAAATGCAGCCTTGGCGTAGCTGGGGGTGGGGGGGCACAGAGAGAACAGGGCACGATGAGCCTAGATGTACTTTACGCTTTGCTGTGCTGGACAAACAGACCCAGACCATCACACAGCCATTCTAACAGCAGTCCACGCTAGCAACCATATTTTTCCCTTTCTGTTGGTGACGACGGGGGAAGCCCCATGAAATCGAAATGTTTCCTAGACCCCATGCTGCTGTTCCTTATTTTATTTTTCCTTAGGGGTGGAGGCTTCGACACTTCCCCCATAAGACTCCTGCTGAAACTGTCCTCCAGGGCTCTGAGATGAGATCACTCTAAGCAGAGCCACTGACCTCATGTAAATCTGCCCCGATTCAGTGCCTGATGCGCTGGGCAGGAAGGCGGTGAGTGACCGCCTGGCCGCCCGACGTCTCAACAGGACGTTTGACGTGCAAATGTGCAGCATGGAGCTATAAAACTAAAACGAGCGACGAGTGAGTCAGGGGCAACTGTGCTTTACGGTCGTTAAAAAACAAAAAAAAACCGAACGCAAACATACACGGGAGCGTGCACAATGAACCGCATGAGCTGTGTTTTCAGAGGACAGATATTAAAACGGGTTTTCAGTTTGTGGCCCCCTGCTGCTTACAGATGCCTCGTGCGACCGCAGTTTTACGGCTGCCGTCTGTGAAGTACGCTCCCTCGGGCTTCACAAGGCACAGTCGCCCACACACCAGAGACTCCACACTAGGCGTTAAGGCTAAATGCTAACGGTTTCGCACTAAAGGCTGAATGCTAAAGGCTGAATGCTAAGGGCTAAAGGCTGAATGCTAAGGGCTAAAGGCTGAATGCCAAGGGCTAAAGGCTGAATGCTAAGGGCTAAAGGCTGAATGCTAAGGGCTAAAGGCTGAATGCTAAGAGCTAAATGCTAAAGGCTGAATGCTAAGGGCTAGGTTCAACATGCTAAGGCCTGAAGGCTGATCGGCAATATTTATGTCATAAATCAAACAGTAAATGTGGGGTGACGTATCACCATGGGCCTGGGAAAGTGGGGGACAGGGGGGCTACACGTCACCCCGAACCACGTCGGCCCGCCTCCCGCCCGCTGCCTGCGTCACGGCGTCACTGGAGACGAGTGGGCTATCTCTGCGCTCGGAGCCTGTGCAGCCCTCTTCAAAGGGTGGCCAGGCCGCTCGGGAGGCTGAGGGCTGCTCGCTATTACCACTTCCCCTCCTTAAAGGCTTTCAGATGTGCCTTATCTGAGTGCGCGGCACCAGGGTTACGCCCGTGCCATCGAACGGCTGAGCAAACAGCCTCCCCCCCCCGCCATGCCGCCGGCAGGGCTGAGGAGGGTGACACCGAATCACATGGTGTGCCGTCTTTCTTCTGGCTTGGGGAGTACCACCACCTTCTCCCGGGAACCAAGCCGGAACAGCTTCTCTCCGTGGAAACCACTGGCGATAATGCCTCACCGTCCGGGGGGGAGGGGGCTACATCTATAGATACAGGCTGGGGATGAATGGCACAATATTAGAAAACTTGAGCTAAGCTCCGGGATAATCCCCTCGCCCTGGGATTTCCTCTGACCAGAGCAGCAATAAAATCTGTGACAAAAACATTAAATATCCAATAATAAACCTCTTACTGGGGCGGGCATTCCTGGTGCCCCCCCCCCTCCCTGCCGAGGCAACAGCGAGGCCGTTTCCCAAGGCCGGGCACCAACTCCAAGCCCCAAACCGTTAGGGGGGATTAAAAGTGACACAAACAAAATGATTTTCTTACCACGCTCTTGTTCAACAGACAATTCACCCTGGCAACTGAGATGTCAGTGTGAGAAGTGGAGAGAACATTCTCGCACTTTCCTGTCCTGCCCGCGTACGGGGGCTTTGAACGAAAGCCCATTATACCCTGATCCCGTGTGACTGACGCAGACAATGGCCGTCACGATCCCCGTGGGGGTCTAGCATCCCCCCCCCCAAACCACTAAGCCTCAGTCCGGCTCCACGACAACCTGGGTGGGGAGGAGTCGCGGCGGAGGCGATTTACAACCACGCCTAACCGATCAGTGCGGGCATCTCCCGAACAGGGAGGGTCACTCCAGCAAACGCATAAGCCTGTCAGAGATGTGTGACAGTGGCTTCTCCACGTTTGGCCATAGCGGTGGAAACCTGACTGCAGCGACACAAGAGATAAGGGGAGGAGAAGGGCGGCTCCTTTTACTTATGAAAGTTCATCAGGAGATTGAGGCAGCTCTCCCGAAACCCGGAGCACTGGGAGTCGGTCCGCAAACCCGCTGCTACCGCGCAAGTCACAGCGCCCGTCACACAGCCTGTCGGGCCCAATCGGGGGCCCCCGCAGGCTAGCGGGGGTATAAAATCAGAAATAAACTCACTCATGCTCGTTGATGTAGAGTTCTGAGAGCTCATGCCAGGCTTCCTGGTCGCCAACAAACCTGCGAGGAAGGCAGAGAGACAGACAGGCAGGTTCGGCTCACGCTGGGGGCGGAGTTGGATCAGCTCAATGACATGCAAAACCTCTTTTAATTAAAAAGCACCGGGAGAGAAGAAAAGGGCCGCAAGACACTGACTGCTCCAGATACTCGTTGAGGTCCCGGATGGCCTCGGGGCTCTTCCCCTGCGCTTTCAGCATGGCGATCTTGCGCTTCCTCGCAGCCTGTGGATTGACATTAATAGAGGATTAAGGTTTCAGCATTTCAAGTGTTTGTTAAGGGGGGGGTGGTGGGCGGTGACAGACAGGCTGCGCAAATGAGCTCAGTGGTCTCTACACCAGGAGGGTGTCATCAACCCTACCATCCATTCATCCATCCATCCATCCATCCATCCACCCTCCCCCTACGAATTCAGACTACAGACAGTGCTAGCGAGAGCTTCGATGTGAGGGCAAACGGCAGCATCCCCAGCTGACACACGCACACACGCACAAATAAAGCAAGGCTCGACACCACATCCTCAGCACGGGCAATTCCCTTCTAAACCTGTATAATCTGTCGTTTCCTCAATAAGGTACAACCCCAGCGCTCCATCGACATGCCGGACAGAACCCTGGTACCCTCAAGGAGGAAGACAGAAGGCAGGAAAGTGAAACGAAACCGTGCTGCATCCTTCATGAAGTGAAGGAATGAGGCCGTTTGCCTGGCAGAAGTGGGAGGTGGTGCCACCAGGGCTGTCGTGACCGGCTTCTCGTGCCTCCCAGAGTACAAGTCCCAACAGCCCCCGCCACCTCACCGCTGACCCCAACACGCCCAGGCTGACCTGCACACCTCCCTCGGGGCCCATCGCAGAGCACGTGGAAGAGCACAGCGGCCGAACGCATTCTCTGTGGGACCTCCACCCCTAAAGCCATGCCAGCGTCCAAACTGGGCGTGAAGCTGTTTAGATCACCTAAACTGCGGGAGGGAGCTGCGACACTTCAGTTCCTGGGAACATTCACGAGGGGAGTGACTGTGAACACCTGAGCTGAGGTCAGTTCTTAACGTGTAATTAAAGGAGCCGCCCGATTCCAAACTCCGTCTCAGACATCTCTCACAGTCAACGGCTTTGAAACAATGAATACCTGGAATATGTGGAATCTGGGCAAACTGAGCACATTCCAAACAACATAAATAATATTGGATAATATTTCAATATTATTTACGTGTAAACCTGACACAGGAATCAGGCAATCCTCCACCCCATAATGGCAGCCAGTATTGAGCTGGCGGGGGTCAGGGTGGCTGGGGGGGTGGGCAGATTTAAACTCGGGATACTTTGAAGAGGTTCCACTGAAAGATCCAGCAAATATCTGGCTTTTTACGACTCTTGGACAATGAAGGGCAGCCATCTGCGGAGACGCTGCCTCCCCGTCTGGCTCCCTTCCACGGGGATGAAGCAGCCTAATCCCTTCTGGATTAGAAACAGGATTATTTCACAGGTTCCCTGGTTTTAATAACACCAGTACATCATTAATGTGACTACAGGTACAAGCAGATGCTGATGGAGGAACATTTTCCAAAAAGACTGTTTGTACAAAGGCGAACCCCCAAAGCAAGACACGCCAGTCTTCAATCATTCAACACGGGCCATATCCTCCTGACTTCTGAAACTATTTTCACCGCGCTCCAAATTGTGAACATGTGGATTTTTCCCCTTGTGTGCCGAAGAACAGGACAGCACACACACTTCCACTGCAGGTCCTGCACTTGCCCCCCACCCCCACCCCCCCAAATCCCTAAAAGAATCCCTTGAGGCACGGGACAAACATATGGAAGTAGGCAGTTCGGATCATCCCACGGCACTTTATTAAAAGCGGACTTGTTCCAAACCGCTTCTTTTTAAACTAATGATCCAAACGCTGGCAGGAGCACCGGTCCCCCAAGTCCCCCTGATTCTTTTTTAATTACCATTTGGGGGGGGCGGGGGATGGATGGGTGGGAGAGGGGACCCGGCTTCTCGTGCCCCACTACCCTCGGCTTCCCAAACCCCGCAGCCCAGCCTCACGCTGGCCGTTTCCGTGGACACGGACCTCACGTGCCCGCTCACCACGCTGGGTATGTGCGCGGCTGGGTCAGAGACACACGGCTCTCCTGCGGAGAGGCGTATGGTGAAGCTGTAACCCCCATTTCAATTTAGGATGGTTTACAGCATGCGTGTTGTTAGGTCCGATCAGTCAGGCTATAGCCCTGAGTATTTTAAGTATGGCCCCCAGTATTTTAGCCCCGAAAACAGGTATTCCTTAAAAAAAAAAAAAAAAAGTCAAACCCCCAGTAAACTGGACTTCATTTTTTCAATAGCTAGAAATGCCCCTGGTTCACAGCTTACTCACTTACCGTGCCCGTTAGTGGTTAGCTGTTTTGGCTAACGGGCACACTCAGTGCTGTAGCTGCCCAGTCAGCTGCCAGGTGCTCCAACCGGGAAGCTATAAGCACAGCATCTGAGCCTGGCAGATGTCTGGAGGTGCCATGTGGCTGAATGCAGCCTCTTTCCAGGCGGCAGAGACGGCACAGGTGACTTCTAGGTGATGGTTTAACATGGAAAAAGCACAGAAGAAACCTTGAGGTGCCGCTTTCAGGGCATGCTGGCGAGAATGCAAATAAAACCGCGTGCTTTAAACCTCTGCTGAGAGCCACTAAAAGGCGTATAACAGGCACGTGAATGAGACCATCAAATCGAGCTCATTCACCTTCCTGATTTTCAGAAAGATCACAGGTACTGACACTCAATAGAAAGTGTCAGAATACGGTTACTGTCTCTCCAGTTTACATTTTTTCAGCACTGAGCAAGGCCTCAAAAGTACAAAAAAAAATAATAATTTGTAAACATCCACTACAAGGACCCTGGAAGAGCTTTGTCTGGCACGGTCCCAGAAGTTACGGCAATGAGCCTGCGAATCATCATCTCCACTGGGCTGTTTAATGACACGCGCTAATTCTACGGATATCCTGTCCTACAAAGTAACTATGTTAAGAATTTGACACATAATTAAAACAACTGGTCACAATGTGTGCATTTATGTAGACAGAGAGGAAAACAAACAGAAGAAACCCTCGCCATCATCACAGTAGGTACTGGATCTTCGACGCCGGAGGCCTAAGGGTTCGAATATTTTTGGACGTCGCCACGGCAAAAAACCTTGAACGAATTCTGTTGATTCAACAATTTTGGTTAATAGGTCCCACACACATTCCCGCAGCCTGTAATTAGAACAGCTCAGTTTCGAGTCTCCGGCGAGCACTGCAGGCTGTGCCTTGCGAGCCGGCCGCTGGCTTGCCAACTTTCCATCAGCCACCTCCCCCGATTACCCTAAGGGACATTTCTTTCCAGGACCTATAAAAGCCTTGATGAAGGAGGATGACTGCTACTTAATGCCCCCCTTTAAGACAGGTGGCCTGGTGATGTCAGTAGTGAAGGTGGTTGGGGGGGGGGGTTCCCGTCCCGCCCACTGCTCTCGCTGTGACGGACGACCCTGGGGAAGATGGGAGGCGACCCAGTCCCAACCCTTCCCTTGTAGCACGCAAGAGTACCTCCACCCGACAAGAGTAAGTAAAAACGTCTTTCCTGCAAGGGTTAGTGGAGGGAACCCCCATATTCCCATAAGAGGGAAGGGCTTTGTTTCTGTTAACAAAGGGCAAGGTTACTCTGGCATCTCAGTCAAGACTTATGCAATCTACCATTTTTAAATCCATAAACTTTCTCGCCGGAAGGAAATCCTGCAGAAAGTCATTACACTTCATCCCGTAACGTTAATGACATGGAAGGGGCCCACCTGGCATTGTTCTGAGACCTTGTGCTTCTCAGACCTTAAAAATTATTTCTGCCCCTTAGTTTTCATAAGGACATTTTTGCATAATGGCGAATTATGTCCGTATTTAGTTTGGAAGGCCGCTGAATGCAGAAAACGGGGCTCCCGAGGGCAGGTATCGTTTCCATGCCTCAAACCAGCCTTTGTGAGCCTTAAGAGATTCCAGGGAGGCGCGATTACCAGGCTTCCAAAATAATTTGACCGCACTGCTGAAGACATCCATTTGTGCGCGCACCCCCCCCTCCATTTACACTACGCAATGTGCTTGCAATTTAGCTCGGCTCACAGGAAATGGTAGCATTTCTCAGCTGAGACACATGGAAAACAAACAGAAGAGACCTCATCTTCTGCAGCCAAACACTGGCAGCTTCAAACCACCTTTCACTTGTCAAAAAAGATGTACGTTCAAAAAATAGAGGTGGCGCCACCTCCTGTCACGTGACCGTTACCGATAAATAACCCAGAGGATGACTGGTGACCGTGTTTCACTCCGGGGAACAAGGCCACAAGCAGGGCAGAGAAGGTGCCGCAGTCATCAGACCCAGTCAGTCAACTCTGCCCATCATTCGCCTGAAATGGAGCCTTCGGGTGCCATGTGGAATTCCCGTGGGGCGGCGCGGGAAAAAGACACTGGCCTCCGCAAACCGTCGACGGCGCCCCAGCAGATCCTTCAGCCCACGCAACCCAAGAAGCCGCCGGACACCCTCGGGGCGCCAAAACAAACAAGGCCACAGCTTCTTCTGAAAACACCTTTAGACGTTTATTTTCCTGCATAGCCACATGTCCTTATGGAAGCGATTAACAGCAGGTATGGAGTATTTCTTGGGGTGGGGTGGGGGGGGCGGCTGGCGAGAGGCTGAATAAATACGAATACCGCTGTGTTTTTACACCAAACCTCGCTGGACGAGAGACACGAAATTGATAGCCTGCAAAAATGAAACAACAGAATAGAGAGACTGGGAAGGGCCAACATGTCGCAAGAACAGGCCCTAGCCAGGCTCTACAAACGGACCTTAGGCTAATCAACTATCTCCATCTAGACCAGCTTCTCGATTGACAGGGATGAAGACAGGGGTACTTCTCTGCCCCTCAGCTGCTGTCAGACGGTACAGTAAATCAAGATTCCAGTGTAAAACATTTACTTTTTCTCCAGCGTATGTGGACACGCAGGACAGTCCACGAGGCGATAAATCTCTCCTTGTCTTCTGAACACTGAGACAGATGTGTGTGTACAGTGGTTGGTCAGCAGTTTGGGTTAAGACCTCAGGGAAAATAAAGTTGAATCCAAAGAAAATGAAAAAAAATAAACCACTAATTCGTGATCAGCTGCAGATGTAAAGAACTGTAAAAAGGCCCTTTCAGTACGGTGAAACCTCACCAAAAAACGGGAGACGAAGGCGGCTTTTACCGTGTTAGTTGGGTCGTCTTGTAATATAGAATCATACAGCTTGGTGGCATCTTCATACCTTAAACACAGAATGAATCAAAGTTAAATCCGTCAACATTTCAGCAATCAATGCACGCAGCGATCACATGGTGTAACCGGAACGATCTGACATGGATGACTTGCAGACGACTAGATACACATGCAGCGAGAAGAGGAGAAACAGATACCCCGACTGGTGCATTACAGCTATTTGTTCCTGAAGAAAAACTCATTTTCCAAGAGATTACAGTCTTAGAACTTCATCTTTAAATTTAAAAATGTCATGAAATCTTGCAGGGGGTCACATTCATGTATACATGAAATGTTTTCTCCCCTCACAGGGGAGGGCCCAGACAACCCCAAACCCACTCCCAAATAAAAGGGAGCGCAAACCACTTTCTCCCTGGGGGAGGTGGGGGAATCCCCAAACGCAGATGGGAAAGGACAGCGAGGAGGACCTGACCTCATGGTTCCCCCCCCCGTCAGCGGGGAACAGTGTGATCCAAAACAAACAGGCTAAGCATCTGCTTACCATGGTGTGACCCCCCCCACCCCCCGTGCGGTTAAGCCGGCGGCTACCGGAGAAGGCGGAAGGCGGCAGGAAGAGGCGGAGGAGGGAGACGAGAAAGGTACCTTTGCAAAGCCTCCATCCTCATACCAGCCAGACGTTTCACCCTGTGGCTACCTGGAAACTGCCTCTTCAGCTCCTGTAGACAGCTCTGCAAGGGGAGGTAGAGGACGACAGCTGGCACGCTCCAGAAGTAATTCCTCTCCTCCTCAGTCATGCCACATTTTATATGGGGGGGGGAAATTTATTTTTGCTAAACACACACATATTTGAAACAGGCAAGGCAGTGTTTTAATAACCTCTGAGGAGAAAAGTACAGCGTTCCAGCACTTTCCAGCGGTTTTTAATCTAGTAACCGTCCTGGGACTGTGCTTCCTGACATCATACCGTAAATATTTCCCCCTCCTCAATTGCACCGGTGCATGTGCGTTTCCCCCACTTGGTTACTCGTTATTCTCTATAATACCTGCACTGCCTGACATATTCAGTGCTGACTCCAAACAGGCAGCCTCTGTATCTCACTTAACATAGACTGTCAATAAACCTTCCTCTGGGTGAACTATTAATCTCTCCAAGCAGAGGCCTGGGGACAGCGTCTCCGCTGAGGCCCACACCGAGAGACGAAGACTTTCCACGGTTTTCTGTGGGTACCCACAGCTATTCAAGCTTCCAGAAACCCCCCCATACCAAACTGCCTCGTCACATCCCACCCTAACGTGAACCGTTAGCAGACGGAGATCCACCTCCATCAGGGGACGAGGTGGAATGCGTCCGTCCGCCCCGGCCCATCAGAGATTACGGCTCCCACAACTTGGTAAATATTTCCGTCAGCTACGATAAGACCCTTCAGATGACGTCTTTGTGGTATAACGTCAACCACACGAGAGCAAACCGGTCTGCAAAAACGGTCAAGACTTGATGAATCTCTTAATATCTCTGGAAACCCGAGGCCAAACACGAACAAAGACCCTCAGATATTTATACGAGTACATACACACGCACACATACACACATACAGTGCAGAAATTGGCCAAATTTAACATATAACTCAACTGTGATGAAGCCACATGGTGCAGCCTGCTTGGAAACGCACATCACGAAACTACAGTGTCTACAAGAAAGGGGCGGGGCCAACTCACAACTGCCAGGTCATCCCGACTGCAGTCCAGCGCAGCAATCATCACCTGCTCATAAATAATCCAAACTGGGCAAGGAACAGAGAGAAGAGAAGATACACATTAAACATGCTCTTTCAATGTTTCCAATGGCAATGTTGCACGACAAATGACGAGCTTCATAAACCCCTTTGAACTTAGCTTCAGCATAAAGAAGCATCTGGAAGAGATGTACAGGACCTTGAAAAAGGTGTCATCCTTGACTATTTTTGATGATCCAGGCAGGCGGGATAGGGGGCCGCGACTGACCTGGCAGTAACAGAGGTGGGAATGCCACCACACTAAGTGTGCCACCTTGCTGCCAACAGACGGTACTGCAGACACTCTTGCCACATACGCAGTTTAGCGAATGCAACATTGCACAAGCTTGGTGCTCTACAGGGCTGCACCTGACGTGAAATATTGAGAATCTGATAAACTGGACACCCTCTTGATTTACAAGTCTTCATTAAAAAGCAGCATTCTCAAGTCCGGGTGCTGCACGGACTCGGTATCTCACGGCCTGCCAAGGTGACCTTAATTCTCCACAAAAAGTTCACTAGAGACATTTACAGATGCTTTGCCATGAGTAATGGCTGCCCAGCACTCACTTGGGAAAATTGCTTGGCTAAGCGTTGGGCCTGCACCTCCACAAGCAATAAGCACTTGACATATAGAGCGATTACTATTTGCTTGGTTCCCGCAAACTCACTGCTGGTGCTAAAATTTACTTCAATAACACAATACTCACAATAACTCAAATGCTAATAGATTTCATATAGCACATTTCATCCAAATAATCCCCTGTGAAAAAGGTTTTGGTTTTAACTTATTCATTTCACACCGCTGTGAAGCAGAAAATCAGAATTAATCAGATAGGCTAATTAATCCAATGGTTGGGATTATCTTAAGTCTCAGAAATGTGCTTGACTACAGCTGCCAGACCGAGCTGATGAAAAGCTTAGAGCTGTTAATTGAGAAAGAACAATAAAACCTCTCAAACATGAAAACTAATACAGGCAAACAAAACAGCCAGAGTTTTTCTCGCCAGTTTTATGACTCCAGCCCGGCTTTGATAATTGCTATCTCATTTCACAGCCAATTTAGGAGCTGGTTTCAATAAAAGAAGGGCTGTGCAAAGCAACTGCCCTTCTGCTTCAAAGGCAACTCTCCTCCCAACCGCAATGCAGCAAAACAAAATATACCTTTTGCATTCTTCAGGGAAGCCTCTAGAAATTTTCCCACATTAATATGGTAATCTTGCCAAAACAATGTGGACATATACTTAATGACAGAAATGCGGGGGAACTTGCTTATGGTCTTAAATAACTCCTTTAAACATATCCTTAATGCCCTTGGTTATTTATGTTTAATAGAAACTCCCTGAGTTTACAGAGCATTGCCGGATAGAAAATCACATGGATTTCAAAATGAAAAGAAATGAAAAGTGAATGAAAGATTCGGTGCCCTTGGAATGAAATGCAATTTCACGGAGTCTGCAGTCATGCTGGCTGTTGACACAGAGATACTTGCAGTGCATAAAGTGCACATGCAACGTGTGCATCCTTTGCAAAGAAACGGGACGCTCCCTCATCCTAGAATCAGCTCTGGCAGTGGGGGGTCTCTCTTACTTTTGACATGGTTACAATGGAGCTTTTAAAAGGCAATGTCCATTCTATGCAATTCCATTTTTCGTCTACAGTCTTTAAAGGAAATACTTTACTTCCTTTTAAAAATATTGTAGAGGGAAAAATAAAAAGCAATATATACTCTTTTCCTGAGGTAAACACTAACAAACAATCAGAAGATATTCACTTTCAGACTGAACAATTCATCCGAAGTATACGGATTCCGCCCATTTGCCTGCTGCTACCCACGTTAATCAACTGACTGACATGGAAAAAAAACGAAGCAAGGATTGAAACGCATGTTGAGTGAAGGGAAATTACCATGAGCTGTCAATCACTGCCAAATTCCACCAAATAGAAAGTACTAAAGAGAACCACAAGTAGCAAGCTCATCCCGTCAGTGAGTGACAGCGCTAAGGCACAGAACACCCCTTATCTACGACAGATTATAACCGAGTGCTCATATAATCACTTGAAAGCTTTTGCAAACATGAAGTAGGAAACAGAGGCTTTCTCTTATGCTCCACACTTACTGTCATCCCCTAGCTTAGAGGCATGTTCGTTTATCAACTCCTCCCCGACATCCACGATTTGTTCACTGTTTCTGTAATTCTCATCTCTCCATTTTCTCAGCTTGTCTCGCATTTCTGTCAAAACAGAGAATGTTTACAGAATGTAAGACGGCACCGTGGAAGTTTTTAAATACAGATCTATATGATGAATACTCACACACACAACAAACTAAATACTAATGGAAGCCATTTGGATAATACCACTTTGCGTAAAGGGGACGTGATTTAAAAATTGTAATAGATAAGAGATTGATAGACATAGATTAGCCAATCTTACGTATAACACCTGCATCCTGACCCCAATGGCAAGTATATAACAATACTAGTCACATCTCGCACCATTACATAAAACATCAGCAAACGTACTGTATCAAAAGGCAGAACATTACTGTCCGCATTTTAGATGCCGCTTACAGCTGGCTGAATACCAAACATTTCACTTTTAAATGCGGATAAGAAAATGTGTTTATTAGTCTGCATTTCTGTTGTTGTCCACCCAAAACAAATTACATCAGGGCAGTTCTCTCACAAAGCGAACATCTGATAGATAGTGGGTATTATTTTAACCACACGTTCATCCGGAAGAAGTGCCGTATCTCGGAAGTCACAGTCAGTGCAATAAACACCGTGGAAAATGGCTAAATAAACTAATACTAAATATGTTGATGATAATAATAGCTAATACATGAAAATAGTGGCCTGCTAACATTGAGACGTGACGGATATGCCACTGCTCCCCACTGAAGTGTAAAAGATGCATCGGAGGCAGCTAGCTTAGCACGCCCGCAGCAGCTCGATAATCAGCCGCATTTCGTGACCCACACCGACTGGTGTCAGCAGAGTCGGCTGCTTCGGAACCTTAACCGCCGATAAAGACTCACACAATAAATGTATTCTGCATCGCGGGTACTAAACATCGCATTTACCTTCCCAGGTCACATCGTACAGCTCTGACACCGACGCCATTTTTGTTTCAAACGCGAGCTGACGTCACTGGATTACCGGAAATCACGTGGTGTGGGCCGGCTAAGGGGTGTGGGTACATTCGCAATATCTGGCCTCTCGATTAACAGCTGTCTAGGGATTTTCGGGTACGTGATGTGATGAAGCCTCGTAACTGTAGTAATGGTCGGGAAGCTCGTATAAGTTAACACCAAAATAAAACTGCTTTGTAAAATGTAACATAATCATTGCATTATTATACCTAGCTGACAAAGGTCGGAGATTGTCAAGCATACTTGTGTACAGTACTTCCCAGAAGTTATGTGCGTTGATGCACTGATAACGTGGCTACCAGTGCATTTAACTGAATGAACTATTAAAAAAAAACAACAACATTGTACATTATTAAAACGCTTTAGAGAAATATGGCGTAAACGCCCAAGAAGACACTGAACTCCATCTGTAAGCAAACAATGAGTTGAATGTCAAACTTTCTTCAGCTTTGTACTGGAGATGCAAGTGAAAGATGGATGGACTGAGATCAAACTTAGCTAAAACCAGCTAAAAACTAATCTGCGTTATTCCCAGTCAAGCGAAATGCTAACAAGATGAATGTATATTCCCAGTTTATAGAATTCACCTGAAACTTGAATAACGTTGAATGATCTAAGTCATAAATATTTCTAATTAAGTGTAATTTACTTTGGAACAACAGAATCTGATTATAGCAGTAAAAGAAAACATCAGTTTAGACTGAAACACATGTGCTGTTAATGTACAAATAAATATGTCTTCAAGGTAACAGCTCTGTCGTTTAAAACACCCTGAGGTTAAATGTCTGGGGGGGAAAACAAATTATTGCTGAATGTGCCCTGAAGGTTTGCTTTTCCCAACTCTGTCAATTACCATATCGTCTACCAGCACCCCCGGTGTCTCTGTACAGAGAAGTAATTCACGAGTTCGCAGCAAATGAGGGCTGGGATTTAAGGAATGAGCTGGTTAGTGCAAGAAATATGACAGGCCTGGATGTGGCCGTACACAAAATTATGCTATGCCCGTGACACCCCCCCCTCCCCCAACGACCGGAGCATTATATCTGACAGGCCTCATCAACATTCCCCTCCCCGTTATTATTCCTGCAAGTACGCTTAAAATGACCTCAAACCTGACTCCCAAATGTGGTCTGGGATACAACCCTAACCCCTCTGGAGACGAGGGCCTCTTGGCTTTGCGCTACATAATTTATATTTAGGTTACACCTAGCAGGCTTGAAGTGAGGCTGGATGTGTGGTTGGGGGGGCATTAAGACGGAGGGGGTTAAAGGTCACACAAAAACAGTCGAATCTTTCTTTACAAATTGAAGGGGAGTCATGCACGTGGGGGTCGGGTAATTGGGTGTCACCCAGAGTGACAATGAACGGAGATGACAGCATATGTGGTCTTGGTCTCTATCCCTGCTGCTTAGCTACTGAAGGGACTCGTGCTCCCCCCGCCCCCACACACACACACTCACACACACAGTTCCAATACTTCATCACCTCCAGATCTGCTCAAGTCGGCACCGTGGTGCTGTTACAGGAAGCCATTGTTAATGTGGAGCGCACTGCGCTGTGCCCTGCTTAGTGTAACGCTGACACAACGACATGGACGGACAGGACATGGACTGCACTGAGCAAGCATAAACTTGTGGGGTGCCTATAAAATGCCATATTAGGCCCCAGTAACTGTGTGGCGATTGCCCAGAACACAACTTGTTGGGCATTGCCTCCAGGCCCCAAATTACCAGCTTTTACCTAGTGTCAGGGCACCACGTGGCCAAACACCAAAGTTGTGAAACTACATGTTTACTCCGCGCTCTCTTCTAGCCAGAATTGCCATGGTGGTGGGGGGGGGGCTATGACCGCCCATTTTGAATAAGAACAAAATAAATTTTGCGTTGCGTTCTGAAGCCAAATCGAGATAAGCGATCTCACAGTCGACAACGTCCGACACCGCAGCTCCAGGATCTGAACCGTTGATTCCTTTTCCGGCTTTCTCTAAAACAAGGTTGCCTTAATTGCGGATATGAGACTTGCCAATTAAGGTTTTGGTTTGCACCGCTGAAAACTTGCACTGCCTGTTTCTGCCTTTTTGCTTTGAGAGGTGATTACGAGTCCCAGGCGGCTGAATTACCTTGTCGGTGGATGGATGACTTCATGTGGGTGACTGTAGCCTGCGATATCCATGGCCCCCCTACCTCCTCATATCCTGGGAGGAGAGGGGGCAAGAAGGGGAAATGATGGCATATCCCAATCTACCCCCCTCCATGTTGTTTTAGCCAAAATTCCAAGAACAACATTAGACTGGAGGCTAATCCCTGCGTGCCCATAAGCGCTGAGCAGGGACGGAGTGGGTCTGGGCTGCCCCCTCAGCACCTAGCGTGACGGCCGGCCATTCCTCTTGGAGCCCCTTGGCCATGTGCAATGCATTATGTGTGGTGGGGCTGTGTTAAATGGCTGCCGTTCCTTCTCATTAAATTCCATTCAAACAAGAGGCTTAACATCACGGAACATGGGACAAACCTCACGACTCGGGTTCGACATGTGGCCCGTTACGTTCACTCTCCAAATAATCACCCAGGTCTAAAATAAACGGGAGTTAAGTACACACACTCGCACACGCACACTATCATAAACCACAGGTACCATAGTACTTGGAAAACCCAATAATATTGGGGGTTGTCAGGGCAACCATATTCCCTGTTACTTCTCTTTCCGCTGTCCCCTGCTGAAAATAAAAACGCACTAACTCTAAGGTAGACAATATCTTTTCATTAAGGTACACTGCCTCAGCAAGATTTAATCACTGGTTTTTGTTCGCACTGTAAATTTCCCTCGGTGTGGTAAAGACGTGAGCCATATGTCAGAGCTCCTATATTAAATCTGACAGTCAGAAAATCTTTCTCACTTTCACAACACCGCAAATGGTCACATTTGTTCACCAGGACCTGATTTTGGTGTCTGCGCACCACCGACTGAGCACGAAAAGCTGAACTTAAAAGTTAAAGACATGCAGAACATTGCTAGAGTTGGAGAATTTGCATTTTTGTAATAGTAATTTATGAGGTTTAAGTAGCATGGGCAAGTCTCAGATGTTGAAATTTCCCCCGACAGAGACCTGCTCACTAGCTGGGATATCTGAGCCTATAAGCCCCTCCAGACAGGAAATCCTGTGTGAGCAAAAAAAATCTGATCCGATCCAATCTGATCAGTGACCCCCCAGTCTGTGGCATCTCTTGACTTCCTTCAGAAGGTTGTCTTGGACAGAAAAGTTCAATTCATAGTTCAGCTTCTATGACCAGTTTCTTCCCTTTGATTCTGAGAGACTTGTACAGACTGCCGTGAATGCTGCAAAAGGAACACGATGAGTATTACAAATGAGAGGCGGCAATTTACCCCAACTCACCCATCTGGAAATTTTTGGGGTGCATTTTTTTTCCTGGCTTAAATGAATAATGTGCAGAAACAGGCAGGCAGTTCTCATCCCCCCCCCCCAGCCCCAGTCTGAATTTAAAGATTTTTTTTTATTGGTTCTTTTTTAAACTGTTCCCCTGCCACTTTCCAAATGTGTAGAAATGTAACATAAATACTGAAATCACTCCCAAATCTTGAAAAAACTAAAGAGGAGATTAAAATAAATCACATTTCTCATCAAAATGAAGGTTTTTTTTGGAAGGATTTCCTAGTTTATTTTAACAGAAGGGATATTTTGAAGCTTTTGTCATATGAAATGGAATACAATATAAGTAAAGTCAATCTGACAGACATTGCCATTCAGGCAATTACAGAGGCAATGTTAGAGTCAGTTGGAGTAATGGGCCCCACTGCTCATGGCTGGTAGTGTGACATTTATTTAGCAGGGACGTCAGACATTAGGAGGAGGAGAAGAGCTCGTGGGAGTTTTACTTCCACAAAAATGTTGTAAGGGCAGGATTTAAAATGATTGGTTCAGAGATATAACCAATCAGATGGTATAGGAGGTGGGTCCAAGCAACTAGAAGAGGCGGGACTAACCAATCAGATGTCTTGGTCCTGAAATTTTCCTTCTGCCCTCAAAATATTTTTATGTAAGTAAAACTCCCGCGAGCAGAATAAGAACACAAACAATACACAGGAGAGACTTGACAAAGTCGACAGTAATCAAAGGATTATTTTTTTCCTCTAATCTTGGTATGTGTTCCCATGTGGCTAAGCACTATAAGGGATTTTAAACTGGCATGATGAGAAAAATTCAGCGGGACAGTTTTATAAACAGGACCTCCTTCTCAGTGAGCTTTGGTTTGTACGTTTAATAATCTATCAATGGCTTGAAGCATTTGCGAGAGTAATTTTATCTAAGAAAGCTGTGAAGCAGCAAGTGAATTAGACCACCACCACCCCCCGCCCACCGTAAAAATGTTTATATAATAAAAGAAATAAGCCCTTCTTTCCAACAGGCTTCCTCAGATGTGTGCACACCTTGGAGGGTCTCTGAGGTGAGACGGTGTTTACGTGTCACCTTCAGTATACGGCCCTAACATGTGGCGTCCAGATGTATGCTGCCTATAGGACAAGTTCGGCTCTGTTTCAGGGCTCCAGCAGTGACCGCTGGCTTCAGCCTCGGGTTGGTGATTTGTGTGGGAGCGTGGTAGTAGTGAGGCCATGCGTGCCTCGATTCGAATCCATGGAACTCTTGCGAGTTCGGACCTGGCTGGTCGACTTTTTCAAGCCGGATATGAGAATGACGGACTGGCTTTTGGCCGAGTTCTCCTGCCCCTCTGGACCGTCTCCACGTCTAGTCACACAGTTTGACGGAGAGCCGAGTTTCCCAGAATCCCCACTGAGTTTGGATTAAACCTGTCATGTTTACCTGTAACTTCGTCACTTTTCTCTTCGCATGCAAGTGTATGTATGCATCATAGGAAATTTGACAAGGAACAGTAAAAGTAACATAGCCTGACTTTGTAATTGTTCCCTTGCAGACAGAGCTATGACAGAACTTCCTGTATTTGGCCATAAAGCTGGCCGGGGAGATGCCTGTTAGCGACCTCTTACTACCCTCCTGCGTCCTAAAGCGGGCTATCAACCCATTTTAAGGGGCCAAAAATACTTTATTTACGATGGCGAATGCTGGACTGCATTTTACGGGCTCCCACTCTGTGCCACTTTGTCTATTAGCATGCTTTTGTGATGTTTCTGGTAGTGTCCACTCCATGGTGGGATGGATCTCCCTCACCCCCCAAGCCACCAACACCAGTGGCGGCTACTGTTCTGTCAAATAGGGGACGCTCATTTTCGGCCTACATCATAAAATTGTCTATTTATTTAAAAGTAAATTCTGCCCTACGTTCCTTTTCAAGAAAA